>JAODKM010000058.1:31426108-31442702 GCA_026780845.1 Petrocephalus sullivani | reverse complement strand
TTCCGGCCACCCTCTCCTTCCTCTGGCTTTTCCTCCACGCCATCCCTCCCTCCCTCTGTCCCTCCATCCTGCCCCCCCTTTTCCTCCCTCTCCTCTGCCCCTCCTCCCGGCCAGCCCCCAAGGCAATTTGAATTAGTACAGTTAAGTACTTGTTGCATCTCCCCCCGAGTGGCTGCAACACAAGGGCAATCTTCATTTGCTAAGACTGCCTCAGTCCCACAGAATCATTAGTGATTGGTTTAACAGCCTCTGAAAGCACAATCGACCCCCACAGAATTGGTCAGATTGATCGGCACATTATAGCCAAAGGAGGTAAAAAAGCATAAATATGAAGCTGGCTGTGTTGGCAGTGCGGGAGAGGCCATCACTTAGATCCCACGGCCTCGTACTCGCCATCCTAATGGGCTTCCTGCCATCCTGCCCATCTCCACAGCTCATGGTGTCAGTACATTTCCATTGGCTTGCTTTGTTTTTGAGATCACTCTGGTCATCGGCGGTTGGATGAAAGCAGAACCATAGTCAGTCCCTTGCGTTTGATCCCCGCTTCTATGCTCCCCAGATGGGGAGGCTTCCAGAGGCTGCTCTGAGTGCAATTAATCAATCAAAAGTCCTGTTTACAAATGAAATGATCAATGAAACGATCGATTGCTGAGATTGATTTCAGAAGCTGGCCTAGAGGATGGTGACACATCTGGCCAGGCCTTGGGGCCTTATCATTCTGTAGCCTCAAGGATGATCTTTTTCCCCTCTGATGTGGAAGAATAAAATGCTCCCTAACCTTTGTACAGCAACAGAAGTGCCTCTCTCCTCTGGGGAGTTAGTGAGCCATGGGGGTGCGTTTGGTGGTGATGCTCACCTCACTTCTGCATGGAGGACATTTCTGGGTGAGGAGAAGATTTCAGTCTGACCTCCCATCTTCCTCATCCATGGGCCAGCATCGTGTGTGTGTTTTAAAGGACAAGCACAGCACAGTGACAGCGTACATACAGCTCAATGACGTGATGACACGGCACCTGCTATGGGCCCCATGATTGGTCTGCACCGCCTCTACCTTTTAGTATGAGAAATAATGAAAAGTGTGTCATTTTTTATTGTACAGATGTGTTTTCACCATATAGATTCAATAACTGTGTTAAATACATTAAGAATGTGGTCTTAAAATCTCCCAGGCAATGGCTTTTTAATGATGTCCCTTAAGGGAGTAGCATGGAATGCATAGCTGATAAAAATGCCTAATGGAGTTAGCCAGCTTTCTCTACTGCTTTTGTCTACTCGATTTAAAATATCCTTCATGCACCTGAACAGTGAATACTTTAATCAGTGGCCATTGGAGCTGCCAGTGAGATTTTAGTAGATGTTTGCAAGATGTCACTTTGGTGGTGAGGGGCTCAGAGCCAGTTAAAGATGCTGTTAGCTTCCACGTTTAACGTGGTACACAGATCTATGTAGAGGAACATATTTAATATTCTTTTTGGTGTCTTGCCAAATGGGTGGTATAATCAGCCTCTCTTTCCTGGGCTGGTAAACAAAGTCCCCTAATTTAATGACTGTGAGGTAATTGGATTACACATCTACAGCCTAGACATCTCTGTTAGAAAAATAAGCCTCAATTCCCTTCAAGTCCCATCTATCCTAGTCTCAGCCGAGGCCCAAATGGAGCTGGGAGTAGCACTGTTTTAATGTCAGAGTTTGCCAAGCCTTCACAAAAAATCCAATAGTGGCTTCAAAGACCTTCCCCCAAGCCACCCTGCCCCCAGTGTGAATTCAGGGCCCCCATGCCCATGGTTTGGTCTCTGTGGCTCGGGACATCTCTCTGCCGCGGCGTTGTGCTCCCATGCCCATGGTTTGGTCTCTGTGGCTCTGGACATCTCTCTGTCGTGGTGTTGTGCCCCCGTACTCTTCCTTTGGTCTCTGTGGCTCTGGACATCTCTCTGTCGCAGTGTTGTGCCCCCGTACTCTTCCTTTGGTCTCTGTGGCTCTGGACATCTCTCTGTCGCAGTGTTGTGCCCCTGTACTCATCCGTTCGTCTCTGTGGCTCTGGACATCTCTCTGTCGCAGTGTTGTCCCCCCATGTGCGTACTTTGGTCTCTGTGGCTCTGGACATCTCTCTGTCGCAGTGTTGTGCCCCTGTACTCGTCCTTTCGTCTCCGTGGCTCTGCACATCTCTCTGTCGCAGTGTTGTCCCCCCATGTGCGTCCTTTGATCTCTGTAGCTCTGGACATCTCTCTGTCGCAGTGTTGTCCCCCCATGTGCGTACTTTGGTCTCTGTGGCTCTGGACATCCTTCTCTCGCAGTGTTGTGCCCCCTTGTGCGTCCTTTGATCTCTGTAACTCTGGACATCTCTCTGTCGCAGTTTTGTGACAGTATTCCCACGCGTCTCCATCTCTGTGTTCCTTATATAATTCAAGACTCGGAGGCATCAGAGGATGTGCAGAACGCTGAAGTCCCAGGCTACAAATGTAGCCGAGGTTTGCCACTCACAGTAATGGCTCTAATATTTCACTCCCCGCCAGGTTCCATTCTGTGCTAAGAGGATCGAATGTCATGTCCTGGCTGCTTGTTGATAAAGTGTCATTTTCATCAGTAGGTTAAAGTCTGACTCCATGCCTGTTTTTACGTTTGTATGGCCGAATGTGCTGGCACAGCGGGCCTGATCAGTGGCTATCAGGATGTGAAAGCTGATTGGTTTTGCCCATGGTCTCTCTGATTTGTATGAATTGTGTGTTTTGCTTCAAGTAAGGCACTCAGATAACAGCCATGCCAGTCCTGAACCTAATAAAAGCCACTGTTTAGCAGTGATCCCAGCTTGCTGTTTCCATGGCTGTCCTCGTTTAACCTCTGCCAAGAAAGCATCTTTTAAACAGATCTTTTCCTTGTAGCTGACTCCCCCTGGCTCTGTCTGCTGCTGGAGACTTTCCGCTTAAGACATCTCCAGACAAGCTACAGTTTACAAGATTACATGTATATCTTTACAAATAAATTTTGTGAGAAATGCATTTACTGACTGTTTTTTTTTTTTTTCTTCATTTTTAGGAACACTGTTATTTGTGCCCTATGGTCCCTGTGCCTCAGTCTGCCTGGTACAAGCTCCAGGGTTCCGACCAAACATGTTTTTCTCCCATATCTGGTCTGAAATGGGGCCACACAAAAGGAGCCACTTGAGATCCATTTGGAGTGTTGGGCCGGGCTGGGAGGGGCTGGGCTGGACTGGGCTGGGCCGGCTGATCAGAGTCTTATTCATTGCATATGCAGCCATACTCAGGACAGTGTGCCAGACATGCTCGGTTGACCAAGAGGGTGTGGCAGTGGTCAAATCTGTGAGAGGAGCAATGCATCCACACAAGCCTGAATAGAACAAGTGGGAGCAGAAAATGCATGGATGGAATGAGGATACATCATTTTTTGTCATCTGCAATGAACGATCGATGCGTGTGGTGGTCCAAATTTAATTATGAAAAAGCACATCGCTGGCTGAATGGAAGCATGGGGCTGGACCCAGTACTAAAGAATAACCAAGTCAGTATTTATGCATATTTTTTTGAATAAAATATATAAATATTTGCATATTTGTATATCTTCTTTATACCTTTCGTTGGGGGGGGGGTCGAGAGCATGCTGCTAATTAGCATCACTGTTGTTGCACGGGCGGCCATCACTCTCTGCTCTGGTTGGCTGTGACCGTGTGAGGCTGGGACACCAGGCCGCGTCTTGTAAAGAGCGGCTGGCTGTGATATACCCCAGATGCCAACTGGAGGTGTGTTCCCACTCATGGGCGCATTTACAGACACAGCATACCCTGTTTCCAGTTTTACCAAAGTGGCAACCCTTGCTTTTGTGCTGATCTCCAGCTTGACACCAAACTGCTAATTAACTTCACTGCCCTCCCCCCCCAAGCTTCCTGGGGCTGTTTCCAGCCCTGTGTTCACCACCCACTAAAGATATGATGTCAGCAAAGTCTGCAGCTGTGCCCCATTGTGGAAGTTGCAGGCGATGTCTTCTTCCTGCATTTTTTGTCTCGCCATGTTTCATTATGGGCAGATTCATATAAGGAGGTGCTTCAGATCAAATATGAGATTTTATTACAAGACATGGCTGGCGATATTCGTGGCACACTTTAAGGCGATGAACCGCTGTGGCCTGTGGGGGCTGGCAGGGCTGGTGGGCCTGGTGCTGGGGGCGGTTTGCTGGGATTCGCCTACGTTTAAATGATGTAGGAAGAGCCCTATGGGGTGCTGTGAAAAGTCAGCTCAGCCTACTGTGAGCTGTAAGTGGGTTAGGGTTAGGGTTATCATGGGCTTCGGCGTAAGGATTATGGTTAAGGTTACCATTAGCTGGGGCGTGAGGGTTAGGGTTATCACGAGCTGGGGCGTGAGGGTTAGGGTGATCACAAGCTGGGGAGTGATGATTAAGGTTATCACGAGCTGGGGCGTGAGGGTTAGGGTTAGGGTTATCACAAGCTGGGATGTGAGGGCCCACGGTCTGGCTCCTCAGGAACCCTCACATCCACGGCCCCTCCCCTATTCCTGATCTGCCTCCCCGGCTTCCCCGAGGCTTTCCTGATTTCCATAGCTGGACTTTAATTGAGCCGTTGTTACTTCTCTTAATGAGCGCTGTGTGAGTGCAGTTAATTAGCCAAAGCATCTGGCTTTGTATGTATGTAACAAGCCAATGTGAGTATCTCTAATGCGCTGGGCCATTTTGGAGCTGAAATAAAGATGTGTTGTGTTGATGTGTTAATACAGTATGTCAGTGTTACTGTTCTGGCCTTGGGCAATGGAAACACTTACCCCCATGTTTCTTGGCATTTTAAAGTTATGATTCCATATAGTCCCTGTAATAAATTCATAGACTTCCTGAAGAATGTGTCACTTCTTCAGTAGGGTGCAGCTGAGCCCCTCTGGGGGCCCTGGTGAGCAGCCAGCCGCATTAGCATTTCGGAAGTTTCTATCTTGGGACTCCACATCATGAATAGACCTGTGGGTGATTACCTGCCCGCTTGGCTTGCTGGTATTCCCAGGATATGCCCGGCCAGCACAGCCTCCTTCCACTCGGCACAGCACCGAGCCGGCCCAGCGTCTTCTCAGCTTGCTGGTGTTTCCAGGCTGTGCCCGGCCAGCACAGCCTCCTTCCACTCGGCACAGCACCGATCCGGCCCAGCGTCTTCTCGGCTTGCTGGTGTTTCCAGGCTGTGCCCGGCCAGCACAGCCTCCTTCCACTCGGCACAGCACCGAGCCGGCCCTGCGTCTTCTCGGCTTGCCAGTTAGTCTGCTGCTGGAGATTAGATTCTCAGGGGCTCCTGGGGTGATGGACTTGTGTTATTCTCGAACTTTTCAGTCTGCCTTTGTTTAATGTTGCCTGTGTACAGAATCATTGTGGGATGTAAAGATCTCAGAAGACGCTAGTGTGCCGTTTACCTGTGTCACTTCTCTTGGATTTTTTTATGTGGGAGGTTGGTCTTTGGCTGAAAGACTGTTTCCGGGACAGTCCCTTTGTGCTTTCTGTATGGACATTTTGAGTTCTGTGCTAAAAGTTGCTTTGTATTTTGCTTAAACAGGGGCGCATGTTGCTATATGTGCAAAAATGTTGCAGCATTATTTTTACCCCAGAGAATAACTGATAAGTCTATTAAGTGTACTAAGGCAGGACTGAGAACTGCTGGCTGGTGGTCTGTAGACTGCCTGTTTATAGTGTACTAAGGTAGGACTGAGAGCTGCTGGCTGGTGGTCTGTAGACTGCCTGTTTATTAGTGTACTAAGGTAGGACTGAGAGCTGCTGGCTGGTGGTCTGTAGACTGCCTGTTCATTAGTGTACTAAAGCAGGACTGAGAGCTGCTGGCTGGTGGTCTGTAGACTGCCTGTTCATTATTCAGTTCAGTTCAGTTTATTTTTATATAGTGCGCTTCACAACAGAGTTGTCCCAGGGCGCTTTACATGGTTGTGTTAGAATACATTGATATACATATAAAATGGATACATTGATATACTTATAAAATGAAATACATAGAATGAAAGAAAGACAGAATAGACTAAAAGAAAAGAACCAATTCATTAGTTCATTAGTGCACTGATTTAGGACTGAGAGCTAATGGCTGGTGGTCTGTAGACTGCCTGTTCATTTTTTATCTGCACACTAGATGCTTGTTTGGATTCTGGTCCCGCTTTGGTTATGAAGATCCTCCTATTATGTGAAATCTATGAGGCTCGTACTGTGCTGTGCTCCCCTGAAAGAAGCAGAAGGTGATGAGTCAGTAAGAGCTGGTTAATCCATATTAATGTGCACTACAGACAGGTGGCACATTTATGTTTACACTTCCCTCTGTTCTGGTTGAAAGACAGATAGATAGATGGATGGATGGATGGATGGATGGTTGGAGGTTTTAATAGATTTGAAGAAATCCACCGTCCCTATTGGGCTGATTTTTCCCTCCAAAAAATGATGACTCTGCATCTTCAGCTGTGGATTTAAACACATGCACACCCTTTAGAGCTTCTTTATGCTCGGTGGAGCGGGGGCCTCTATTTTTAGTGTCACTTTGCTCACGGGGGTATGATGGGCTGCAGTTGTGATGTGGGGGGCATGTTGTATCCATCTCCCTGATACCCAAACCTGAGCCTGTATTCCTCCGCCAAGGATTAAGAAAGGGTCTCCTCAGCGAAATGGCTGCTGGCCGTTCTGTCATGCAGGCGACATGATAGATGTTGTGTTTCTTTTTGCAATGCAATTAACTAAGGTGTAAGAGCAGATCTTAGTGCTCACTTCACTCTGTAGTACACATGGGTGGGATGAGCCATCAGTAAAGCCTGAGATGAGTCTCTGAGTGCGGCCCGTGTGTGGTGTAATCCCTGCTGTTACCGAAAACCGGCGTTCATCCTTGGCAGAAGGTGTGTGATGTGGTCCCTGCTGTTACGGAGAACCGGCGTCGATTAGGCAGTTGATGTGTGGCTCAGGGGGTTAGGCCTCGGTGCCTGTAACTTGAAGGTTGCTGGTTTGGACCCCATCCATGGCGGAATAGTTATGTCTCTACTGGGCTTTTGTGCAAGACGCTTTACCTCTTGAAATAAGCTCCACAGGTGTGGGATGGGTGGCTGACTGACTCACAGCTCAGCCCAAGCTTGGCTTTTTAGTTTTTGTATGTGTAAAAAGCACAGTGTGATGGGATATGCGAGAATGAACACATTCCATTCTAATACTTGAATACAGTCACTTCACAGAATTTCTCACTAACTTAAAGTGCACTGCTCTTTTCCTGAAATCCCCTGGTTTCTTCAGCGCTCCAGAATCAAACAAACGAACAACATTCCGTGAGTCACTGTTTTTTTTTCCCTTCTCCAGACCTTGGCATCTGCTGCAGAGAGCTTTCAGATGAAGCACCAGTGGCGAGATGATTTCACAGTGAGTGCCACCTGACGCCCGCACTCTTACCGCTTGGCTTATATATTATATATCCATCCGCCCATCTGTATGTCAGCTGACATCAATCTGCCCTCTAACTGTTGGTCTTGCTGAAAAAGGCACACTGTGATTATTGTATGTACCACTGGCAGGGAATGCCTGATCAGTTTCATATGCCAATCTCTGTTGTTAATCTTTGAAATAAATGATCCCAGCTCACTGTCGCTCAGTGGGGGGTGGAGTTTTATTGACTTGCTGGATCTCCCAGGATACAGGCTTAAGTGATATAGTCTAATGTGTTTGTCACCAGAAGCCCTCTTCTGCGTGTTTGTGGTAATTGCATAATGACTTGGATTTCTTGTTTACTCACTTTTCTCATTATCTTGGCAGCTCTTGTATGAACAGGCATAATTACAGGCGCTGGTTTTAATTAAGCTTTTTAATTAGTTTTTAATTTACGCGATGTCACACAATTTTCTTACAAAACTGACCCTTACTAAAATAACATGAAAGCTGGGCCTGTCTAGAAGTGTGTGACATAGCCTGTTAATGTCTTGTTTGATGGCTTCAGGAAGCTTAGGTAAGTGACAAACTTTACAGCGAAGACGCTTCTGCACACCGCAATTATGATGTGTTTGTGACAGCGGCCTGGGCATATAAAAGAGGATCTGTCCTCCACACAGCCAGCTCTGAGAAGCACACGCCATGGGCATGCGATAGACAGGCCATCTCCTCCCGCAGTGTCCCTCTATCCTTCAGCATCTCCACGGCCAACACAGGCCGCATCGAAGCCCTAATTTGAAATTTTTCTCCTTTTTATTTATATTTATATATTCAGACTCTATAACTCCTCACATTGATTTCACACCCAGCCTTCAGACGCTTAAACTTAAACTCCATCCTGCCACACACCCATACTTAACCTGCTGCTACTCGGGTGTGCAATATTATCTGGTAAATTATCTGGTATTACTATGTGCAATAATCATTTAGTAGTATTTATTCTGTTTAATCTATTGTATATCTGTTTCTCTTATGTATATATCATTGTGTTTATATAGCGCAAAGTCTCTTTCTTATCATTTTTATTTCAGTTGCTTATACTTTATATACTTTTATCTATATTCCTTACGATCTTGTCTTGTGTCTCTGTGAGACTGTGTAGGAGTAACATGAGCAATTTCCTCCAGGATTAATAAAGTTTGATTCTGTTTCTCACACCCGAGCTCCTCCCGTCTGTAGTGACTGCACAGCAAATTAAATTACTAATCAGTGTATTTTTCTATTTCAGGATGATATCGTTTATTACAATGCAAAAGACGACGTAAGTACCCTTTGTTTCTCTATGAATTTCTGCATATACCTCCTGAATGAGTTCATGCCCTGCCTCTCCCTGACCCGTGTCACTCACTCTGCCTCTCTAACTGCTGGCTCCAGATGGGGGGGGGGGGGCACACTGTCCCCCAGTGTCACTTCACACACTGGTGATAGGCAGTAATGACCAAGGTCTCTTTCCATATGGTCACATGACGGTCAAGCTTAGGGTTAAGCTTAAGGTGACCGTTTGTGGTTAGACCTGACCCTAATGGGCCACAGAGTCTGTGTGTGTTTGCCTTTGGGCTGTGGCAGGGCAGAGGGCCACAGTTTGCACCCTCCCTTAGGGAAGTTGGAGGGTGCTTTTAAAATGGAACTGGCTCCATCTTGGTTGGGAAGGTTTAACTGGTTGATTTTCCTCGTGTGAAAAGTATAAATGCATCAGCGATTTATTCAGCCAGTCTTTAAAGGGGTTTGCTACATGTCAAACGTAGAACATTAGCCTTGTGTGTCTACTTCCAGGAGGTTTCCTGATTTTGAGTAAGGTTCTTCCAGATGGTGGGGTGTTTCGAAAGTATTTTTTATTAATATAAGTCTCTGAAATTCCGATAGAGCTGAATCGAATGTGTTTTACGGCTGAGCCAATGATATTGTGGTAAAGTGCTTGCTGTAGGACTGATGTGGCCTGCATCCTCTCTGCCTGGAAGTTAATCCTGAAGAGGTATAATGATGGATCAGAGTATAATCCTGCTCGGCTATATTGGTTCATTCCATAAAATGTCAGCCTGGTTCTAATTGACATTTCTGGGTGTCTAAAAATGAAGTGAGGCAGCCCCTGGCTGGCTTTCAGATAACCTTTCCAATGTCCTGAAATCAAAATACATAAGAACAAGTTGGGAATTCGTTAATGACACTATACGGAACTTCCAGACAAGAAGAGACCAATTACATCTCGGGCCAAAGTTAATTACGAATCTCCAACTTTTGAGAATAATGTTCCCCATTAAAAGGGGTCCGCCCATTTTAAGTGATGTGCTCTGCAGATCCCAGTGGCCTCGCTATGGCACTGACCTTCAGTGACACCCATTTAGAAAACTTCGCTTCCAGGGGCCTGACTGCTCCTCTGTCGGCAGTACCTCGCTCTGTATTCTGAGCGCTGACAGCGCCGCCCTGTCGGCAGTACCTCGCTCTGTATTCTGAGCGCTGATGGTGCCGCCCTGTTGGCAGTACCTCCCTCTGTATTCTGAGCGCTGATGGTGCCGCCCTGTTGGCAGTACCTTGCTCTGTATTCTGAGCGCTGATGGCGCCGCCCTGTTGGCAGTACCTTGCTCTGTATTCTGAGCGCGGACGGCGCCGCCCTGTTGGCAGTACCTCGCTCTGTATTCTGAGCGCTGATGGTGCCACCCTGTTGGCAGCACCTCCCTCTGTATTCTGAGCGTGGACAGTGCCCCCCCACTGCCTCCTGTTCTCTGACACTCCTTCTATCCACAGCTCACTTCCAATGACACCTCAAAAAGCCGGATCAAGCCCGAGTTCCAGGAGGACCCGGCGTTCAGACGGCCCATATCCTACAACCACACGGCTGTCCACATTCCCACCGACATCTACGAGGGCTGTGAGTACCGCCGAAGGCCTCTCTGGCTTCCCCGTCCACGAGTCTCCGTGGAGAGAGGCGGATTTAATAAGTGCAATGGGGCTTCATTAATCCTATCTACTTAATAACATACTGTAGCTTTGGCCTCCGACGACGTCAGAGTCATCGGTAGGGTGAATATTTTGATGCAGTGTAACCCTTAATGGAGTGCACTTTTGTAAGGAATCCAGTTGTAAAGTTTCTCTCCAACGTAATTTCTTAAAAACGACAATTTACTGAATAGAGAAATAATGTATTGTAATACGGTGCTGACATACACGGGCTGTCGAAAGCCGGGTCAGATATAAATAAGGGCTGCTTGTTACCCCTTTATACCCCAAAATCCATAGTGGCATGGTGAGTTTGCATATGAAACACAAGCAGAGACAGTCTGGCTGGGTAGTGACCCTATTAGTGGCTGGTCTGTGTAGACGCCAGTTTGCCACAGTGAACAACAACATGCATTTGCAAAGTGCCTGTTGCTCACAGCCTTGATGTCTGGCACTGACTATTCCCATGGCTGGTTATTTTGGGATTTTCCATTAATTCCTGGAATCCTGTTCCCCTGAATCGCCCAGGGCCAGACAGGGCCAGATCCCAGGTAGGAATGTTTATGGTGCTGTCCGATCGGAGTACGGGGGAACAAGACCTCTTGATCTTGTGTGTGTGTGTCTGTGTGTGTGTCTGTGTGCGTGTTTGTGTTGAATTTATTTTTGCTTATGTTACAATTGAAAAGCTCCCTCCCTCCAGCTGCAGAAATATGTTATAAATAAGTTAGCACAAGTGGCCTAAGGGATAGCATAGCACAGAATGTCAGAGCGTGGCATGCAGTAGATTAGCACAGTTTAGCACACTGTAATTTAGCGTAGTGTAGAGCTGCGCAGAGTAGCATGTAGTAGTAGCGCGTAGCATAGCTGGAAACCCTAGTAGCCCCATTCTCTCTGTTCGTTTAAATTACAATTGATGGTGTCACCCGCGAGGGCGGCGTTAGTCCTCGCGCTTGCGAAGCAAGGCTGGTGTTAGTGCTCGTGCTTGGCACTCGCAAGGCTGCTGTTTGTGCTCAGCACCCATGAGGCTGGTGTGAGTGCTCAGCACCCGCAAGGCTGGTGTTAGTGCTCTTGCTTGCCACTCGCTAGGCTGGTGTTAGTGCTCAGCACCCACGAGGCTGGTGTTAGTGTTTGGTACCCGCGAGGCTGGTGTTAGTGCTCGCGCTTGGCACCCACAAGGCTGGTGTCGGCACCCGCAAGGCTGGTGTTAGTGCTCGCGCTTGCCACTCGCGAGGCTGGTGTTAGTTCTCGGCACCCGCAAGACTGGTGTTAGTGCTCGGCATTCGTGAGGCTGGTGTTAGTGCTCGGCACTCGCGAGGCTGGTGTTAGTGCTCGGCACTCGCGAGGCTGGTGTTAGTGCTCGCGCTTGGCACCCGCAAGGCTGGTGTTAGTGCTCGGCACCCGCAAGACTGGTGTTAGTGCTCGACACTCGTGAGGCTAGTGTTAGTGCTCGCGCTTGGCACCCGCAAGGCTGGTGTTAGTGCTCGGCACCTGCAAGGCTGGTGTTAGTTCTCGGCACCCGCAAGACTGGTGTTAGTGTTCGGCACTCGTGAGGCTGGTGTTAGTGCTCGCGCTTGGCACCCGCAAGGCTGGTGTTAGTGCTCGGCACCTGCAAGGCTGGTGTTAGTGCTCAGCACCCACGAGGCTGGTGTTAGTGCTCAGCACCCGCGAGGCTGGTGTTAGTGTTCGCGCTTGCCACTCGCGAGGCTGGTGTTAGTGTTCGCGCTTGCCACTCGCGAGGCTGGTGTTAGTGCTCAGCACCCACGAGGCTGGTGTTAGTGCTCGCGCTTGGCACCCGCAAGGCTGGTGTTAGTGCTCGGCACCCGCAAGGCTGGTGTTAGTTCTCGGCACCCGCAAGACTGGTGTTAGTGCTCGGCACTCGTGAGGCTGGTGTTAGTGCTCGGCACTCACGAGGCTGGTGTTAGTGCTCGCACTTGGCACCCGCAAGGCTGGTGTTACTGCTCGGCACCTGCAAGGCTGGTGTTAGTTTTCGGCACCCGCAAGACGGGTGTTAGTGCTCGGCACTCGTGAGGCTGGTGTTAGTGCTCGCGCTTGGCACTCGCAAGGCTGGTGTTAGTGCTCAGCACCCACGAGGCTGGTGTTAGTGCTCAGCACCCGCGAGGCTGGTGTTAGTGTTCGCGCTTGCCACTCGTGAGGCTGGTGTTAGTGCTCGGCACCCACGAGGCTGGTGTTAGTGCTCAGCACCTGCAAGGCTGGTGTTAGTGCTCGCGCTTGGCACCCGCGAGGCTGGTATTAGTGCTCAGCACCCACGAGGCTGGTGTTAGTGCTTGCGCTTGGCACTCGCAAGGCTGGTGTTAGTGTTCAGCACCCACGAGGCTGGTGTTAGTGTTCAGCACCCGCACAGCTGGTGTTAAAGCTTGGCGCCCGCACAGCTGGTGTTAGTGCTCGCGCTTGGCACCCGCAAGGCTGGTGTTAGTGTTTGCGCTTGGCACCCACGAGGCTGGTATTAGTGCTCGCACTTGGCACCCGTGAGGCTGGTGTTAGTGCTCGCGCTTGGGCCTGTCTCAGCAATTATTAATAAAATACACTTTTGAATTTGAATGCTTTATTATAGACTGATAAAAATTTACCCCTGGTTTTCAGGGCTCTGAGGTCAGGTGTTAAACCTTGTTACGTCCAAGCTCCATTAAAAGTTACATTGATTTTACAGCATGGCTTAATTTTTAATGAGATTAAATTACTTGATGCTTTTTTAAATTTTAGTGTGTGCTAAATCTCAAATATAACTCATTACTTTGCTGACTCAGATCATATAGATTGTCTTCCGTGCTGCCTCTCTGATCACCATTTATACAAACAAGTAAATACGTCTTTTCCTTGCCTGAACCGTGAGCTCATTAAGTATGCTGAAGAGAGTTCATGAAAAAATGTCACAGCTCAAACTGCTCTGTTCTGGAATAAGCAAGTAATTATGTGCGTGTGTGTGCCATCAAATGTGAAATTTGAATCTGTCTGTTTTAGAAAGTGAATTATTCAGACTGTCAAAAACAAATGACAGTCTCTTTTAGGAAGTGGATGTCTTCAGTGCCAAGCGACTCATTAAAGGATATGAACACAAAAGTTGTGTGTAGCACTGATGTACGGACCTGCATTTCCCATGAGCAGGTCGCAAGCTCGCCAGACTCATTTGCTGAAGCTCCTCAGAAATGTTGCTAATGAGGGTGTCTATAGTACTGAGTGATGTTTGTCACCATGGTTACGCGTGCTGTAATTTCTGTGATGTGTCCTTGTCTCTTATGGATGCTGGGTTCTTTTTCCCCACCGCAAACTGCATCTGGAATGTAAGTATGCAAAGTATAACATGCTGGCTGTTATTCAAAACGCAACTGCATGAGCTGGCCTAATTATTTTAGAATGTACAGTTAGTTACTGGGGAGAGCTGAGATAATTAGCTGACACGTCAGTGCTCGGTGAATCGAGGTGGGCCTCTGTCTCAGGCTCAGGCAATCCTGCCCTCCCCATCGCGTCATCGGCCTAAACGCAGCTTCTGGCCCTTACTTGTTAAGAATACTTTTTAAGAGCTAAGATGGTTCATATTTAGCCTTTGAAAGAAATTCATGACTGATTTTCAGATTTTTTTTTCCTCTCGGAACACCAGCACATTATTCAGAAGTCAGAAAAATAAGTTTCATGCCTATTTATGAAATTATTCAGGGCCATGGTGCACCACTGCAGGGCCCTGGAACTGCAGGGCCCCGGAAGTTGGGCTGCTGTGAACAAGACCTTTTTTCTGAGTATGTCAGCAGAGATCTAATCGTCCTCTATCAGAAGCTGATAGTCAGTGTGTTTTTACTGATATTGATGGAAGGAAAGCATTTTTTTCCGTTTTAAATGAATGCGAATGATCACTAAAGTCCTGTTAGTAGTTAAAGGCTGTACTTTAGAGCTGCTGAAATCTAGAGAGCATCTACCCAGTTTCTAAACTCTACCCATTCCAGTGTGAAGGTTGGTTGCATGTTTCTGGTCAGTGGATGAAAACTGGAGAGCCAGCCCACACAGGGCTGAACAAGCAATCGCCACACACACACACAGCAACGTCGTGCAGCTACACTGCTGCCCAATGTGACACTCGTCTGTCTGGAGCTGAAGTCTGGATTCTCTGAATGATGGGGGCTATCAGCAGTCGGCAGTGTGTGTGTGTGTGTGTGTGTGTGTGTGTGTATGTGCTCTGACATGCAGAGATGGGCACCACAGCAGCACAGCCCGCCAAACCACACAGCCGCCTGCGTTATACCATGTAGAAGGAGAAGCAGCCCCGTCAGCCAGTGCCGGTGCCCACTAGCCAGCTTTCAGTGGTACGACCCTCCCGGCCCAATCCATCAGTGGCGGTTCCAGCTTGTATGGTGGCCTGGGCCATTAAACACATAAAAAACTATATAAATGTGCAAAATATATGTAAAAAAAAGATTCATTAACATAAAACTAGTCAAATATAAACATATTGGTACAGTATTTACATTTAAAAAAGAGAATAGAATTATTGCAGCATTATCCTATTGGCTAACAAAGATACTGGTTTTATACAGTACCAGCCTCTTTCATTACATGCATAATGTAGAAAAGGCTGTTAGCCACTGGCGTGCACAGATAGAGACGAGGTGGTGCTGAAGCACTTGCCCTTTTGCCCTCAGTCCAAAAAAGTGCCCGTTTGAAAGACGTGATTTATTATTTTTTTTTTTTAAAAGTGCCCTTTTTTCCCCCTGGAGCACTTGCCCCCCAAAATGTCTGTGCACGCCACTGCTGTTAGCTTTAAGTTTTTGTCCTGCTTTATTCTGATCCGGTGCTACGTTAGCCGTCGGGGCCGTTACGGAGGACCCCCCCCCCACGTTAGGTTGCTTTTTTCTTTTCTTCCTGAGCGGTACGAAAAGTAAAAGGGAGCCGTAGTTCTCCTGCGAGTGTTTTGTTTTCGTTTATGGTGTGATTGTGCGTACCTGAAATTAAACCAGAGTTACATGAACACCCTGCGCGTCTTGGACCGCTTCCGTGAAGAGGTATGCGCATGAAGCTGTAGATCCTCCTCTAACTAATTCAGCTGAAGAATCCTCTAGTGTCAGTTAGTGTTCTGATCGGACACCCTGTAAAGGTTGTCACCGGGAGAGAATCAGCTTCAATCCGACAGAGAAGCGCTTCTTTACACGTAATATTATACTCAAAAAGAGATGACATGGCTGCAGACCGTTAGCTTTTGCACGTTCCTCCTCTTCCGCGTTACTCTTTTCCTTAACTGGACTCCAGATGGCTTAGACCTTTTCTTATTCATTTGTGTTCATTTGGCACTCGGACACCAATACTTTTCCATTCCCAGACACTGTCAAGCAGGATACAGAACTAAACTCATTCACCTTGACTGCGTGTAGACTGCCTTTACATTATACTTAATGATTTAGCACAAATAAGAATCAGCCAGAAATAAATGCAGTTAAACTATTCATTTGCAGTATTATGAATGAATTGTGGTGTATTTGGTAGTGATTTCTGGTTTATTTGGTAGTGATTTCTGGTTTATTCGGCAGTAATTTCTGGTTTATTTGGTGGTACCAAATTAGAGGTGCATTACTGGATAGATCCCCCCTGCCCCCCCTACCTTGGGCTTTCGGAGGGACGCTGAAGCCGGCCCTTCTCATCTCATGCTCCTGATGGCAGCCTCAGGGTGAAATGATGTCACTGATGTGACGTGACAGGAAACCGACCACGCAAATGTCACCATTCCGATTTTGTATTTTCATTTTTTCTGTGCGGGTGCCCCGTGCAACACCCGGCAAGATGCTGCCCTGTAACGCTGCATTATTAAATAAAACCACATTATGTCATAATTTGACAAAATGTAATAAATTTTCACTTCATTATGTAAGGACTCCTGTATTTTATAATAATCTGCCGCATCTTATAATAAGATAAGACAAGATAAACCTTTATTAGTCCCACAAGTGGGGAATTTGCATTGTTACGGCAGTACAGAGAAGAGCAGCAGAGACAATCACAGTAACAGTGAGACAATAACAATAACGGAGACAAAACAATAGATTAAAAAGTTACACAGTAAGGCTCGATAAAAAGTAAACTTTACAGAAATATAAATAGACATTTGTGTGTGTAGGAAATATATAGGTTTATATACACTCACCTAAAGGATTATTAGGAACACCATACTAATACGGTGTTTGACCCCCTTTTGCCTTCAGAACTG
>JAODKM010000058.1:31333550-31371507 GCA_026780845.1 Petrocephalus sullivani | reverse complement strand
CCCCACAAAAAGCCCCCTCAAAACCCCTGTGTTTGCCAACAGGAAAAGGCATTGGCCTGGGGCACAGAGCACTGGCAGGGTGGATGGGCTCTTTCCTGCAGACTGACCCCCCGACAAACTGTCCTTCCTTAGCCTGTCAGCTTCTTCCTCACACTGCAACTGCACCTAATGGCATCTGGCTCACACAATTTTACATGCAGCACATATTTTGTAGCATCGAAATTATAAATATATGGTATTTCAAGGTGACTAAAATTGGAAAATCATGCAAATGTAAAGAATGAACTAGATAAACTGAATTGGTAACATTTGCAGACTCGTCTACCCTAATTCTGTGTCCAGTAAAAAATTGGCCTAATCACCACATCTATCCGCTTATCCTCTTCAGCCTAACCCATAACCCCTATCAGCTGCCCCGTAAACCAGTGTATTTTACAACCTGTCTTCTCAAACGTATCATGACCTTCATTTGGCTGGTAAGTAGGTCAGTAGGAGGTTTCGGGTAGTCCAGATTCTGGTGTAACATTGGCACAACCTTTCTGTCTCTGTATCTCTGGAAATTAACCTTCGGGGGTTAAAATCTTCATGCAAGTGTGTCAGACGTCAGTTTCTGATGACCAGATTGGGACACGTGTCGGTGTAGGGGAAGAGGATGAATCTAAAAACAACCACATCGTTCCTTATAATAGCACAGAGGATGACCAGTCTGGCTGGGCACCAGGGCTCTAACCACAGGGTTAATGTTACAGTACTTTGGAGATGGTCTTCAGTGACGCAGAGGGGGAAAGGCAGACACCAACAGAGTCAGAGCAAAAAACACAACGGAGACGCGCTGATTTGTGCCTGTTTCACAGGTCAGCCTAATACAGAAACAGAGACATTTACTTCCTGACGCATTGTGCTGATCTCTGAGGACCAAGCGGCATATTCCTACCCGGCTCCGAATCTGATATGACATGACGGTCGAGCGGTGATCTAACCCTCCTGCGCGTCCGGCTCCCCACTCTAGCTGCTTTTGCAGTTTCGCTCAGACACTTATCGTCCCCATCGGACAATCATTTTTAAGACCTGCATGTGACCCATTAAAAATCAAGCCTCTTATTTCTAGTTTGCTGCCAGGAGGAGTTTCATAAATCTCACTAATGGCAAAAGTGTGGATTCCTGTACAGTGATGATCCCGCTCATTTTCTCAGACTTTCGCCTGAACTGGTCTGAAAATCCACCGTCTTATGTCAAAGTGAGATTTTATCCAGCTGTAATTAACAAGTAATCTGGGGCTGTTTCTCTCACTTGACCGTGTAACTAAATAATTCCGTTGATGAGGGAAATGAGAGCAGCTTAAACAAGGTTGTATTTATGGTAACTTTCCAAAACATACTGGAAATTTTCACCTTACCTTCATGTTAGCTGATGCATGAATGTTTAAAATGAACTTTTAAAAATGTTTATAGTACACAGTATATTATTATATATGTAATGTATGTCTTCTGTGTTCAGAATACAATTACAATGTTTGCTGAACATTACTGACACTGCTTAGAAATCAGTCTGAAGTCAAGCAGAAGAATTAGTCAACGGTCCACAGCACTGTATCATATTTCAGGATAGACGATGCCAAGGTAATGCAGTGTTTCGGGTTACTCAGAAGAGTGAGTCCGTGAAACATACACGACACATAAGATTTTAGGAGGGAAAAAACTATACACAGTATATCGCCGGAAAGGTGACGGACATGGTACAATTTACATACCTAACATGTATCTGATTAAATATTCTAAAGCAGGTACCTGCATGAATTTGGTCAGATATCTATGTGCAGCCTTTCAGGTACCTGCATGAATTTGGTCAGATATTCATGTGCAGCCTTTCAGGTACCTGCATGCACCGGGTCAAATATTCACACACAGCCTTTCAGGAATCTGCACGAATTTTGTCAGATATTCACGTGCAGCCTTTCAGGTACCTGCATGCACCGGGTCAAATATTCACGTGCAGCCTTTCAGATACCTGCATGCACTGGATAAGATATTCACACGCAGCCTTTCAGGTACCGACACAAGTTCGGTCAGATATTCACGTGCAGCCTTTCAGGTACCTGCATGAATTTGGTCATATATCTATGTACAGTCTTTCAGGTAACTGCATGAATTTGGTCATATATTCATGTGCAGCCTTTCAGGTACCTTTGTGCACCTGATCCGTTATTCACACACAACCTTCCAGGTATCTGCATGAATTTGGTCAGATATCTATGTGCAGCCTTTCAGATACCTGCATGCACCGGGTAAGATATTTGCACGCAGCCTTTGAGGTACCGACACAAGTTTGGTCAGATATTCACGTGCAGCCTTTCAGGTACCTGCATGAATATGGTCATATATCTATGTGCAGTCTTTCAGGTAACTGCATGAATTTGGTCATATATTCATGTGCAGCCTTTCAGGTACCTTTGTGCACCTGATCAGTTATTCACACACAGCCTTCCAGGTATCTGCATGAATTTGGTCAGATATCTATGTGCAACCTTTCAGGTACCTGCATGCATCGGGTCAGATATTCACATGCAGCCTTTCAGGTACCTGCATGCACCTGATCAGTTGTTCACATGCAACCTTTCAGGTACCTGCATGAATTTGGTCAGATGTTGGCATGCAGCCTTCCAGGTACCAGCAGATGTACAGGACTCGTTTAGAAACATTTACTCAGATAAGCACTTGTTTGGTGTAATTAAATATCCAATTAAACACTCATGTTTAGCTGTGCGTGTCGGCGGGAGAGGTTTCCCTTTAAATATCTTGCAGCGGGGAGGGGTAACGGTGAGATATGCTCGTATTGGGGGTTGAGCAGAGGACGGATCTTTTCCAGTAAGGGGGTATCTACGGCGTAATAAGGATTTTCCAGTTAATCATTCCAGCGCAGGTCCACAGCGGACCATATAAGCCGAGGAGCGCCGCTCGCAGGCATTTCTGCAGGGATCTGGGGCACGCGCCGGCTTGCCATGTTGCGGATGTACGCGGCTCTCATCTCCCTCACGCTCCTACTTTATTCTGGTGAGTATTTGGGCATGTGCGCTTTTATCTCGGACCGGGGAAAACAGTTTCCTAAACTATTTCTTCGGGGGTGTGGAATGCAAAACATTCATCGTATAGTAGAAAGCAATGCAGACAGCTTATTTTAATCCATTGAAGTTATTTTTACGTGGTAATTGCGTTTGACACCTTGCCGTTATTTTATACATCTGTTCTTTGCTTAGTGACAAAAATGTTTAATTATTAAATCAGCGGTTAAATAGATAACACCCGACTGTCCTGGCGTTTGCTTATTTCTTTTGCGAGAGTAACTTCATGCACTGTGAGTATGAACATGGGAAGTATTTACGGAGTAATTACGTGTTTTTTCCGAAAAGGAAACCAGGTTCGGATGGCAGATGGTTCATTGTGACCTGGCCGTCAATCCCGGGCTTAATTGTTTAGTTTACTGGCCTTTTTAATTTATCTAGCAATCAAAATATAAAATCACTATCGATATCCTTAAAAATTCTGTTCTCAGGCACAACCTGGAGGTAATGTGCAGTTTATGGGAGGCCAGGCTACTCGAGGTATTTCAGTGTATCGCTATTTTTTCCCAGTTATTAATACGTTTATATGACGGCATTAATGACCATAGGCCTAATTTTCAGTATTTACATTAGATGTGGTCTGTATGCCGCGGGAATAGAGGGACCCCCCCCCAAATGAATGTATATAACGGGGAATGCTGCCGATGCGCTGCATGAGGCTGGGTCGCAGCGCATTCCACCGCCGTCAGTCCCGAACCCTGGGCCTAGGAAAACGCTGCATGGGCACATAGACAGACCCAGGACATAATCCTGACCTATCAGCCCAGGGAGGGTGATGGAATGAGCGATGCCCGGGTAACCAGACGTAGACTTTAACCTCAAATTTAAAGCTGATCGGGCGGGGAACAGGGCATCCTTTTCAGCGCACTCTGATGAGGAGTCTAAGTCTCTGAAAGGCCCGTGCAGAATTGCGCCTTCACCTGTCCTGTGTCGGCAGTGTGTCTGTCACTGGGGCTGATGGTGCCACTGCCGTTCTCTCCAGAGGTAATCAGCAGCGGCCTCTACCCCCCCAGACACAAAACACCTTGCACCTGGAAGTTGGGCTAAATGTACATTAGTCAAATGAGGTTATGGGACCCTGACTGGTGGACAGGGCTGCAGCAGTAGCCGGTGTGACTCTGCTGTGTAAAGCGACTGTGCTCCCTCCTCACAGCAGACGGCAGAAGGCACTTCCTGCAGGACTACCAGAAAAGTGATGGCGTGTGGCTACTGCGCCCAGACGCCTCCTACCCGACCAAGAGCAGGGAGGTCGACGTCTTCAGGTGTGCGAGGAGGTGCAGCCGAAGCAAGAATCTGCCCTTCCTTTGCAGGTGTGTCTCCTGGCATCTCTGCTCTGTGCCTCCGTGACTATGGGTGCAAGTCCCACCGCCACTCTGTCTGTCTGTCCTCCTGGGGGATGTCCGCACTATCTGTCTGTCTGTGTGTGATCTGTCTGGTGCTGTGCATTTCCCTTATGCAACAGACCGCATAAAGGTAACGGGATGCACAAGGGCGCCAGGTTATTTTACGTATGAGTCAGTGGGTAAAAATGGAAATATGTGTCAGGGAAGCCGCATTCAGCTGGGGATCACCAGGACACTCCCTACCCCCCTCTCACGATCAGGGAGTGATGCAGTCTCATAACAATCCAATAATCTTTATCATAATAATAATAACCACAACGAGGGCTTCACTGCCATGCTATGGGTATACAGGTATGTAGCAGCACTGGATAACATTCCCCCTGGACCACGGTGCAGCACACAGACAGCGAGAGACAGGGGAGGGTTTTCACAGGACTGAAAGTAGAAGAACTCAGGGCAGAAATGGGGGGCTGGGCACATGGTGTTATATGCCTGTGCAACTTGTCTGTATATAAGGGGTAATGGAGCAGCATAAAGCAATGAATAAACGGACAGATTATAAGTGTCTGGGGTTGGGGGGTGTGAGTGCACTCAGGAGCTGGGGGGTTCAGTGTCCTGAAAGCCTTGAAGGAGATGCTGAAGCCGGCACATCTGGCTGGGATGCCGCCGTGCTGCTGTGTCCCGTCTCTTGCTTCCGGTGCAGGGGGGCTTCGCTTTTCTGTTCACTGACCTCCCTTTCCACGCCGGGGCCGTGTGGGACGGGAAGAGGGCCCTGCCGTGTGCTGCACCCCCTGGCCGGCCCCCAGCCTGAGCAGCTGTTCCAGTTTTCATGCTGCTTTTTAAAAGTGCATCAGTCTGCCCTGGATAATGCGTTTGGGAGACCTGAGCTGAAAGATGCAAAACTGTCATAAACTGCCGACAATTAACATCTAATGGGGCAATTAAGCCAGACGGCTGGTTGAAATCAAGGTGGTGTAGGGTTGGGCAATGTTAAAACCGGATACAATGTCTTTCAATAATACCACGATACATGCGATACAATCGTGTACATTACTGTGACGCTGGGCAGACTGATGCAAGCAAGGAATAATTAAAAAACTTCCTTACAGGAGACAATTAAGTTCTTTTATTGAGCTCGTAACAGACCCTAGTCAGGTACTGAACAGGCCCCAAGCCAATTAAAATGGTGGAAACACAAATAAGTCAGAAGCCAAACTGTCGGGTACACGGTGGGGGATTTATACAAAGCTAGGGACACATGAGGATTAGACAGGTCTCACTTATGACACGGGTAACATACTCACCACAATCGGGAAATACAACTGTTTACAACAACAGAACAAGGGGCTCTGTACACATTGCCCGCGAGCATGCTGGGATATGCTAATACCCCCGGTGATACTTTACTTTAAAAAGCATCACTCATTAACAAAACTTGCAGGATTTGGCGACAAGGGGGCATTTAGCCGATGTCACTCTTAAGCCCCTTTCAGACAAACACTGCCACCCAGTACTTTTCTAGACATTACCCAGAGGGGCCGTATATGTGAACAGAAATGTCCAAAACAGTTATACCGGGCATTTCACAGATTTTACCTTGCTAGATCACTAAAACAAATTCTGGGTAATTTACGATTGATCCTCAGATGTGAATAGAGCAGGACATTTTCCGGAGAATTCGGCACAAGCAAGTGGGCGCATAATCTTTCATGCCGCTGGTGCATGTAGCTGCTTTGTGCCGGTATACTACGGAAGCGTATTGCATTCATCTGCATTCATCTCCAAAAAAATCAGTTTTGTTTTTTTCGAATTAATGACATACTGTAGTCATCCCGTTTTTACGAGTAATATTTTATGTTTTTCTGAATTAACGAGATAATCATCCTGTTTTCTTGTTTTTCTGAATTAACAAGACAGCCTTTCTGTTATTCATGGTGCACGATCCGCGGGGTTTAATCATAATTCGTTTATCAAACAGGATGGCTGTCATTAATTTGGAAAACAAAACCGACTCATTTTTTCCAGATGAATGCAATATGCTTCCAGAGTATATGGGTTTCTATTTGTTTGCTGGTATTGCAGGTCCATACAAATAAACGTAGAACTGATATTAAAGCAGAAACAGTCATCATCGCGAAGGATATATTAAGTGTCATTTCCTGCCTGCTGCATTCTCTACCCCAGCGCCACCCCGCGTACCGACCGGAATATTAGTAGTTGTTGTAAACGCCTCTGACGCAGAAAACTGGACGGTTGTGTGCTTCATGTGTGGAAGGGCAACTCCGGAAAATGTCCGGACTTGAATAATTTATCTACAATTTATGAACATGGCTTTAACTTCAAGCAGCAAGGGTTGAGAACAAGCAAGAAAACATCTAGTATTCTTCTTCATGAGCAGGTCAGCCATCTTTGTTTTCTTCAGTGCGGGTGTTTGTTATTATTTCGAAGTGAAAGTTGATATCGTTAGTTAAGGCTGCCAACATCGCCACGATAATATCAACATATCGCCCAAGCCTAAAGTGATGTGCTGGACTCCTCCAGGACAGTGATGATGAGTCAGTCAGTGCTGTGCTGCACCTGCAACATTGGCCCTTTCGGCATTTGACCACACGCCATCTGGCCCGTTCGGGGTTTGACCACACGCCATCCGGCCCGTTCCGCGTTTGACCACACGCCATCCGGCCCGTTCGGGGTTTGACCGCACACCGTCCAGCACGTTGGGGTTTGACCACACGCCATCCGGCCCATTCGGCGTTTGACCACACGCCGTCTGGCCCGTTCGGGGTTTCACCGCACACCATCCAGCACGTTGGGGTTTGACTGCACGCCATCCGGCCCATTTTGGGTTCGACCGCATGCCATCTTGCCCATTCGGCATTTAACGACACGCCATCCTGCCACTTTCACGCCTCCACAGATCGTTCGTCTATGACCAGAAGACCAGGAAGTGCCACTGGCTGTCCTTCGACAGCTACACCCACGGTGCCCTGAGCGAACACCACATCAACTTTGATCTCTATGAGAAAAAAGGTAAACCCCCAACCCTCTTTTCTGAAAGTGGGACTGGCTCCTGTTTTATCTGGTACTACAAAGATTTATGGTCCAAATTAAATCACATGAAAGATATATCGACAGGTATAAGGAATGTAGGGGTGGTGTGTGGCTCAGCAAGTTAGGATGCTTGGATGGTCAGAAGGTCAATGGTTTAAATGCCATGGAGGGAGATGGATTTCACCATTGTGCCTTTGAGCAAGGCCCTTAGTTTCAGTTGCTCCAAGATCTGTATGATTTTGCTGTCACAAACAACTGTGCATCACTTTCGCTAAAAGCATCTGCTAAAAGAATAAATAAGTTGCTGCTCCTAGACTGGGGATAAATGGTAACTTAAAAGCCATGCCACCTGTTGCCCTGTGTGGGACATCCTCTCCATGCACCTCCCTCTACTCTTCCCCATGCACCTCCTCTCCATGTGCCTCCCTCCGCTCCTCCCCACGCGCCTCCCTCTGCTCTTCCCCCAGATTACGTGAGGCAGTGCATCGTCGGGGCTGGCATCAGTTACAGGGGCATGAGGTCCGTGACGGAGAGTGGCGTGCCATGCCAGGCCTGGGCCTCCACCATGCCTCACGACCACACGTAAGACACTCCACCTTCACATGCACTCGACTGTGGGTGCGAGACCACCTCACGTGGACACCAGGCTGTGCGTCCCATCTGTGTTAAAAGTTGTGGGTCAGCGGGCCCATTACCTTTCGGGACATGTCAGAGCATGTGGTGTGACACACCCCCCCCCCAAATCCCCAAAGTTTATGTTAGTCAGTAATGTCAGTCTGAGGGCACCATGTGTTTCGGTGGGTTAGGACACTGTTCCTGTGATCGGAAGGTCATTGGCTCAAATTCTAGTGCTGACAGAGTGATTGGGCCCCTGAGCGAGGCCCTTATCCCTGCTCTCTCAAAATTTTGCTTTGGGTAAAAGTATCTGCTAAATAAATGGAAAAACTGGAGAATCGTGTTAATGGTGTTTCATACATCCATCTATCTTCTAACCCCATATCTTTGTGAGGGTTACGGGGATAATATTTCACATAGATAAAATGGAATTACAGTAGACCCAAAATCGTTCTTGCTTGACATATTGTACGTTCTGCTGTGTTGTGAAATTTACAGGGAGGTATGTAGATGAGCCCTTTTGCATGCTCAGTGTGTGTCCTCCTCTAAGTGAGCTCATTGTCTTTGGAGGCTTCTCGTGTCTGAGCACTCGTACGGTGACTCATCCTCACTCTCCTGAGCTTGCTCGTGTCTCGATTGTTTGGGGAAAAGCAGCATCCTTATTATCGCGCTCCTCCAACAGCGTGCACTGTGCCATGAGCTCAGTGGAAAGTTTCATGCAGTTTCAGAGGCGAATGAATTTGTGCATCGCAGTTAGAGGTGATTTCACTCTGAGGAGAATTTCCCCATTTGCTCGGCCTGGGGCTGGATTGTTGTAAACTATTTAAAATTGTACTCACTTATCCACTCAACAGTCTTGTCTGAATTTCCAGACTATTTTGCACCAATTTTAAACCCAGCAAACAAAGCCAAAATTATTTACCTTTTGAATACTATAAATCAAGGGCTATTAGATACATTTCTGCATGGTATGACTTCTCTGGTAGTGTGAAAATGTCCTACTTACCTCACTGTTACAATGTTGGGCTGCATGGACCATAATAAAAAGATTTTTCCTTCAGGGAAAACGACAAGCTTGTTCTTGATTATGTCAAGAAGCTCCAGAAGGGCCCCAGAGACCACATGTACTACTTTGCAAAGGATTTCTCAGGATTTCTGGCTAGTTAACAGTCAACATCAGGGTTGCCCTTTGAGATGCGATCCAAAGTATTTTAATTACTGTTTGGCACAGCGCACACGCTGCTCAGTGATGCCATCTCATGGAGAAGAGCAGAACTTCCCCAGTGGCAGAGGCTGAAGGAGCAGGCATGCTTCCTGTTTGGTTACTGATGATCTACTCAGCGATATTACAGACGATTCTCTTTTTTTTGCAGCTGCTCAGGGGTCCATCTTTTATTATACAGTAGCTACACCTGATTTTTAAGCAATTATTTGGTGCATATCAGAGTAAAAGATCAAGCCTCATCCAGATTATCATCTGCACCCAGCCTCAGAATACCTGCAGGGCACCAGTGCACCAGGCTGGATCAACCCTAACCCCTAACCCTAACCCTAGCCAATCCTCGTGAACTAAGGTTCCTGCCAGTGAGCAACAAGAAAAAGGATCTGCGGGAGAACTTTTGCCGAAACCCGGACAATGAGCCCACAGGCCCCTGGTGCTTCACCACAGACCCAAAACTGCGGCACCAGAGCTGCAGGGTTCCCCAGTGCTCTGAAGGTGGGTCTAAAGAAGAGAGCTAGGTGGCTCTATGTGTGGTGAAAGTGATTTATGAAGGTGTCTCTCAGGAGGGATTCTGTTTTATTCTTTGAGTTCTAACGAGAGGCCTTTTCTGTTCGCAGTGGAATGCATGACCTGTAACGGCGAGAGTTACAGAGGGCCAATGGACCACACAGTGAGCGGCAAGGAGTGCCAGAGGTGGGACCTGCAGGAGCCACACAAACATGCTTTCCACCCAAAAAGGTAAGAGGTTACATTTTTATTGGCTGGAAAATATGTCTGTCACCTCCCAGTGGACCTATTACGGCAGTACCGTTTGGCAGGCTGTCTGGCCTCTGCCAAATGGAGTTGATGAGTGGTGGCTAAAATTAAGCTTTGCTTGCCATTTGTACAAGTTCAGGTACATATTAATTCTTTAGTGGTCACATATCCCATCGTGGTCTGCATTATAAGTCACACACATATAGAGGTGAGAGTGAAGCTTGGGGTCTGATTGCAGGGTCACTGTCCATCCAGCACTCCTGTATACTTCTATACATACAGGCACGTCGGAGCGTGTTAGCTGTCACATATCCCATAATGCTCTCCTTTTTAGTGCAGACACACACATATAGGGGTGAGAGTGAAGCTTGGGGTCTGAGCACAGGGTCAGCTGTTTATCCAGCACTCCTGTATTCTCGGGTACATACAGGCACGTCGGAGTGTGTTAGGCGTCACATATCCCATAATTCTCTTCTTTTTAATGCAGACATGCACATATAGAGGTGACAATGAAGCTTGGAGTCTGAGCACAGGGACAGCTGTTTATCCAGCACTCCACAACATTTTTCAGGGGGTTCAGAACCTTCCTCAAAGATCATTCAGCCTGGCAACCTGATCATAGGGAGGGAGGCCTAACCCACTGAGCCACAGAACACCCTTTGTTGGTCAGATTGTACACAACAATTATGGTCAGCACCTTTGTCATTGAACTCTTTGTTCAGTCTGAGGAGCAAACTGCTCTAAACCCAAGGAGGCTAATGAGGAGAAGAGCCAACTAAAATACTGCTGGAAGGTACCATAGTACCGGTGCCGTGCCAATGACATGTACTCCATAGTACCGGTGCCGTGCCAATGACATGTACTCCATAGTACCCGTGCCGTGCCAATGACATGTACTCCCGTGTCAAGCAGCCGGTGGGAGCATATTCATTGCTTTATTCCCACGTGTGTGTGTGTGTGTGTGTGTGTGTGTGTGTGTGGTAGAGATCCCAGCGATGGCCGCTGTAACTCACAGCAGAAGCACTTGCTCTCGTGGTCCACAACCCGAACGCACCAAAAACAAAGTGCCTAGCATAGGTCTTCTGTCTCTGGATGAGTGAAAAGGGTGTGGAGATGTTTCCTAGCAAGGTAGCATGCCGTCGGCTGTCGCTGGAGCTCGCAGGGGCTCCGCATTGCTGGGGAATCTGGCCAGACATCAACCAGCCAGTGAATCACCTTCACGATGCTGTAAAACAAAATGGGCCTGTTTTCTATATCTCTGCCTAAGGTTTGTATATAATGAGTAAATTTCAGCTGTATTGCCTTAATTATCTGCCGCATAGCCCTCATTTCATAAACAGAGTACGTGTTACCTTTGATGACATTATATTTCAACTTTATTTATATAGGCTATGTGAGCTGTTACATTTTAAGCAATACACTTTCTTAGTGCTTATTTGGGTATGAGATGCCATTATTATTATTCTTGCCAGTCTTAAATATTTTATGGGCCATATATTTTAAGACATGTGCCCGTTATGTACTGAATCCTGGGAATCGGCATTCATGGAATTTTGATTTCAGAACTCTCTTTGGGTTTTCCCAAGTACCTAGACAAGTACAATCCCCTGAGATTTTTATTCTAACCCAAAATTATACGCACGGAAAATCCTTTGGACTTTATTTCAAAGAAGTCTGCTTCCTTGTGATTGCATTTGACAGTGAATTAAACAGAAGTTTGTCTGCAACATGCACCACATTATTCAGACAGCCTTTAGGCCCTTTTGCGGGTGTTGGTGGTGTGCGAACGCTCCTTGTATACACGCACAGACATCCTGCCAGATCAATTTTAAGGCACTCTTTAGCAAAGCAAACTGATCTTGCCTACTGTAAGTAGCTGATCCTGGAGGGAACTACATCACAGCAGCAGCTTGTTTATGGAGGCAGCTTGGTGTCTGCGTTTATGGTCTGAAAAGCTGTGGTCTTTCCAGCAGAACCTAGCTGACACTCCGACAGTTTCCTTGGGGATCTGTTTGGATCGGTTTCTCCTCCCTCCAAGCAGAGTATGCACTCAGGTGAGCCAATCCAGTGCCATTTCCTCACAGGTACCCTGACAAGGGGCTCAACGACAATTACTGCCGTAACCCTGACAACCGTCTGCGGCCGTGGTGCTTCACGCTGGACCCCGGCACGCCATGGGAGTACTGCAACATCAAAGCCTGCGGTGAGCTTCCCTTTCGCTCACTGGCCTCTGCTGAGGAATGCTGTTTGTAAAACCAGTGTTTATGGGAGGTCTAACGCTATCTCTGGCCTGATTGTCTGGCACGTTACCTCGGTAACCTTATTATGGTTGGCCATATTTATTTCTTCAAACCCCTGGGCAGCACTGACCTTCCCCAGTGGTCGGATGATAAGCGTGAAGCTCTGAACTGACTGGCCCAGCAGAAAGACGGCGCAGATGGGTCGTTTATAACAGGCCTCCGCTTGCATGACCCTTAAAAACTTCCAGAGTCATTGTAGGCCTTTATTTTCATAACTAATTGCTGCTGGTCTTAACGATGACTCTGTCTTCTGTGTTTATTTTTACTAATGTTCCGTCACTTGCCAAGGCTGGATATTCACAGGGCTATCCAGGATTATGAGGAGTAAACAGATCGCCGTGTTGTTTCATAAATGCCACTATAAATTATATGTAGATGGGAAAGCAGTCTGAAACGCTCAGGCACTTTAAAAAAGCACATGCCGCAGATGGAACAGATGTTAGCGTGAGCAGACGCCCTGACTCGGACCAGTGCATTAATCCTAATGCTGGAATATGATACGCCTTTCCGCTAATATATACTCACTCGGACCCAAAGCCGCGCTTTCAAACCTTGCTGGGGTTACAGAATAATGAGTCTCTGTGGTTTGTTTGTTTGCTGAAATTATTTCTGATTTGTGTGGAAATAATGCCAGAAGCATTTGTCCTGAGTCACTAAATACTGTGTATTTATTGGTAGACAGTCATAATGTCAGCCAGTGACCCGTATTCCAGAAACCTCAGAAGTTTATGTTTGCTTTTATTGGGAGTGCCTGTCTGTTAAATTCACTGTAATGCCAGTAAGTTGGGAGTAATTCAGAAGAGAGCAGATGAAACGTGCTTATAGGTCCCTCATACACGTAATCAGGGTGACTGCAGAAGATAGTGATTAAATTTAATTAAGGATTTCATTGTGTTTCTTTGGGGATAATTTGAATTTACATCCCAGTTAACAGAGCCGACCTTCTGCGAAAATAAATCATTGCAAAGTTTGGTTACATTTATACTTTCAAAAGCAACTCTTGTAATGTCACAAACTTTGAAAAATATAGTTTATTTCATAATATTTGCTTGAGAATGGAGGACAGCTTAATTTATGGTTTATAATTATGTATTTACAATAAAATATTTATACCACTGAAGCTGTCAGTGCACATGTCATCAACACATTAGTGTGAATCTTCCTGGAGGTGGTCCTGGTGCATTCTGGGTAGCTGCCATGGCTAATTACCGTTACTTCCTGCTTGAATGTTATATTATAGTGCTCAGACCCATTTTCATCCATCTTTCTTCCAGACTCAGACACAGTGACAGATGTTGTCATGACAACGGCATGTTTCCAGGGCCGCGGTGAGACGTACCGTGGGATGGTGGGCGTGACCCCTAGCGGGGTGAAATGCCAGCGCTGGGATTTGCAAATCCCTCACAACCACTCCTACAGCCCGCAGAACTACAAGTGCAAGTGAGCCCCTTCATTGGCACGCCAGAATGGTGCCGCCGTCACACATAGCTGGGGACGCGTGGATAAGTCATGTGATCAGGGCGCGCATGCAATTAACACCTTGCTCATAGACTGTGGCATTTACTGGACTGTATAATGCCCCAGATGGTGGGTGTGTTGGGACTGCTACATTGACTTCTCTACTTCAGTTACCAGCAAGCTTTGTGGCTCCAGACCACTTACTTTCAGGAAGGGCTGGAGTGGTTACGCCGGGCAGGAGCCTGTTAGATGGTGCCCCCGGTGGCTGTTTTAATGCCGCGTCTGTTCCTCTTTGAACGTCAGGGATCTGAGGGAGAATTACTGCAGGAACCCGGATGGTGCTGATCTGCCGTGGTGCTTCACCACTGACCCCAAAGTGAAAATGGCCTTCTGCACAAACATTCCCAGGTGTGACCCTGAAACGGCAGAGACTGACGGTACGAAACTAAACCTTAATAACCCGTTACTCAGCTGAGGCTCTGCCAAGTCCTTAAATCAGTGATCACTTTCGGGACAAGCTTTCTTTCTCACTGGTCATCTTGGTCACATGGCTTTTGCGTGGTATCTGATTTTGTGTTTGATTGTTTGTCTGTAAATTAGGGCATGGCCTTAGAAGCCTCCTGAAGCCCACTATAAATTCAAACCCTGAGACCACACCTTACCTCGCCACACTGATTCATATGTTCCACATTATTATGCCTAAAATTACTTTCTACTTAAAATCGACCCTCTATACATTTTGTATTAACTAAACACATGTTTTAAAATGATAATCACAATTTTTCGTCTCTAAAAATGATCAAACAACAAGTGACAAGTTGAAACATTCATAGATCCTAAAAATAAGTTGATATTTTCATATGATTCCCTACAGATCCAGTTCTTATGTGCCTGCATTTTTCTCATGCGATTGTATATGACTGAAGAACTAATGTCCTTAGTCTTTCTTTACATGTTGTAGACTGTTATGAAGACAATGGGGAAAACTATAGAGGACATCTTGCCAAGACAAGGTCTGGAATTCCTTGCGGACATTGGGAAGACCACAGAGAAAGGTAATTGACTCTGTTTTGCTGTACCTGTGTCTGTGGCACAGACCTTACTCGGAACAGCCCATTGGCTCCCTGCAGCACAGACCTTACTCGGTACAGCCTTTTGGCTCTCTGTGGCACAGACCTTACTCGGTATAGCCCTTTGACTCTTCTGTGGCACAGACCTTACTTGGTACAGCCCTTTGGCTCCCTGCGGCACAGACCTTACTCGGAACAGCCCTTTGGCTCCCTGCAGCACAGACATTACTCGGTACAGCCCTCTGACTCCCTGTGGCCCAGACCTTACTTGGTACAGCCCTTTGGCTCCCTGCAGCACAGACCTTACTTGGTACAGCCCTTTGGCTCCCTGCGGCACAGACCTTACTTGGTACAGCCCTTTGGCTCCCTGCGGCACAGACCTTACTCGGTACAGCCCTTTGACTCCCTGCAGCACAGACCTTACTTGATATAGCCTTTTGTCTCCCTGTGGCACAGACTATACTCGGTATAGCCCTTTACCTCCCTGCGGCACAGACCTTACTCGGTACAGCCCTTTGACTCTCTGCAGCACAGACCTTACTTGGTACAGCCCTTTAACTCCCTGCAGCACAGACCTTACTCTGTGCAGACCTATGACTCCCTGCGGAACAGACCTTACTCTGTGCTGCCTTTTGACTCCCTGCAGCACAGACCTTACTCTGTACAGCCGTTTATCCTGATATCCATGATTAGCCTTTTCTAAATATTTCTATATTTATCATGGGAAACTGGTTTCCTTTTTCTCCTTTGGATTTCACACCACTGGCTCAGCTTTCTTGCTTCCAGGGTGGGGAAAGTGCACAAGAAACTGATTCTGGGCCAGTGAGGGTTCATTTTATGCGAAGTACAGAGCAGCGGGATTTCTGGGCTTGCTCTGCTGTCATGAACAAGAAGCCCTCTCAGGTTCAAAGGAAGCAAGATGCACAGGGATACATTCTCTGTGTCTCGTAATTTATGGTGAAATATGGTGAGTCTCCCGCTTGACTGAATCAGACTTAGTGGGTTTCTTTATCTGGCTCACTTCCAGCAAGTCACCTTCAAGGTCAGGCCTGGGAAACGTCAGCAGCAATTTGTTTACTCTTGAGAGGGAGCCGGAAGCTAGCTCCAAGCTTTTCACAAATTCAGAAGCATTTGACTACATTCCTGCCATTCATAACCCCTGTGCCCCAGTTAATGATCAGACTGAATATTCTTGAAGGATTATGAAGAGCAGGAGCTCTGGATCTGTGAGGATCTGTCAGCTCCAAGAGCAGTTCCCCAGTGAACATCATGTCCCCCACTTCTGATCTATGATAGGGAGTCTCTATCAGTCCTCATGATTGATGTTCAACAACGTACTTTGGCCTCCCTGCTGGTGTGGTGCATGTGTTTCCCCTTTTTCTTCTTACCGGATATTCAATTGCTCCAGCTGACTGCTACTGACTATGCTACTCTTTTAATTTCAGACTAACTTTGCTTTATTGTTTCTTTTGCAACAGAATTAGAGATACCTTAGCTGTAGCTGCAGAATTGAAGAGGAACTTCTGCAGGAATCCAGATAAAGACAAGCATGGGCCCTGGTGCTTCACCAACTCATCCTCTACTCCCTGGGACTACTGCAACATAAAGCCTTGTGAGTACAAAGGTCTTCTGAAGGATCTGTTTAGGCTTCTGCTGGTACCCAGAAATTCATCACTACACCCTTCTGAGGAAAGGATGGTACTCTAAACCCTACAGGAAAGAAGCTAATCAATTGAACCCAAATACATGAGCTTTTGGATCTATGCATGAAATCCAATTTCAATTCAGTTGATCTTCAGTTCAGTTTCAGTCATGTTAGCTGTGAATCTCACCAGCAAGCTCAACCCAATGTTTTTGAAGTGCAAGCCAGGTAGTCCAGTAAGCACATGACTGCATTGTTGTGTGACGCACATAGTTAGTCATCCCTTTCCCCACAGTCTGGATTTGTCTGAGTACATGTGATGTCTGCTTTGAATTTAGCAGATCAAAATGTCAGCGAGAGCATTTCTTCTTGTGTTTTTGTTGTTGTGTTAATCGTGGCTTTTAATTTGCTTTGGGTTTCCTTAATGGGAACATGCTGTGCCTTGTTGACTTTCATACCTACTTTAAATAGGTTCATCAAGTAGTAAGATGTTTTACTGAACCTGTTGTTGCTTTCCAGGCAAGACATCTCCCAATGAAATCCCCTCAAAAAGTAAGTCAGTGATTCTAGATCCATAAGGTTCCCCAGTTATAGTGTGGATGAATGTTGCAGTTGTTCTTAGGTGTTGTAACATCCTCTCTCTCACACATTTATTGTGAGCTTTGTTTTTACCAAACTAATTTGTGATAAGATAAGGTCTTTAAATGAGCTGACTGGGACAGGAGGTTCGCCACATCCTAAATTTGAAGTTTCTCTTGCCATTGGGTATCTCGAGGTAACAGGCAGATATACTTTGGTTTTGTGCAGTAGTTACTCATTTTCAAGCTGTGCTTGCATGTTATGCTCCAGACGATGGGAGAAAGCCATCTTGTTTCATCCACAAGAGGACAAGGATTGTGGGCGGAGCTGAAGTGCGGATCAAGGAGGGCAGCTGGATGGTCAGCATACAGAAAGGGTAGCGATCAGCAGTGCCGCCTTCCTGTAGGAACAGTAACTTCCTGATACCATTTGCGTTCTGCATTCTGTTACCCTCTGTCACTGCCTGTTCCTGGCAGAATGTGAAAGGTGTCGACAAAATACAAAAAAAAATACAAAGCTCGTTTGTCACCTTCAGCTCTGTGATCCATGGGTCGAACTCTGAGATGAAGTATCATTGATCATAGTGCAAAAAATGGCATAAATATGTAAAATATATAAGACATAGACACAACAAATAATAAAGCTAAAATACTATTGTGCAAATGGGCAAAACAAGGAGATGTGACGATGGCCTCGCTTCGCCTCTCCCAGTAGCCATCACTGGTGTGGCGGCTCTCTCATCAGGGAGGAATGGGTCCTGACCGATCGACAGTGCTTCTCCTCCTGGTAACGCTCTCTCTCTCATTTTCACACGATGATTGTGATGTATTATGGTTAGTGAAACATTAAGGATAAATACTTATATTGAAGAATTTAGATTTTTTTGTGTGGAGAATTCTATGTTTCCTTTCTGTATGTCCTGGTCATTAAATATGACCTGAGGCTCACGTCAGTCCTGGGAGTGTCTGGGAGTGTGCTTGTAAGTGTGCACTACAGACAATCAGCCTTGGGATGGACGGCCCACTTTTGTGCAAGTTCACACATAACGGGACCCAAACAGGCAGTCTTTATTTCTGACATTTTGTTGGGTTTTTAATAAAAAAAAATGCATTATTAGATGCGTTAAAAATACTGCACACTGCTGACAGTCCTAGCAATAGTCTTAGACCTGCATTCATCACTCTGTCGGCTAATGGAACCCAAGTCCACTGAGCCGGGGTGTGTAATGTAAGAGTGCAGTATGTCCCCCATAATTGAATGAGAGTGGGGGGCCCCCTCCAGGAAATGCTGGGCCAGGGTGAATCAGCCAGGGCGCCCCTCCCACACTCCTGCCGCTGAGCCACACACTACCCCAGTACCAGCTCTGTCCAGTACTGTGTCACTAATGGAGTCTTTGCCTCTGCAGTGTCCCAGATCTTTCTGAGTACCGAGTGTGGATGGGGTTCCACCGCTTCAACGACTCGGACAGGAATGTGTCCACAAAACAGGAGCTGAAGATCGCCAGTGTGGTCTGTGGACCAGAGGGCTCCAGCCTGGCTCTGCTGCGGCTATCACAGTAAGTCACTCACTGGAGTGCATGTTACGTGGCGAGCACGTTAGCACGTTAGCGTCTGAAACCTTGCTTTAATAAACAGCCCTGTGGTGCATTGTCTGAAACCAGACAGGCCCTGCTGTCTGAGCACGTGCGGCCAATCCAGCTTCCCGTCGCGGGATGTGCTGTGGAGGAGGGCACCACCTGCTCCATGTATGGATGGGGCGAGACTAAAGGTGCGAGACCAACGGTTCTCTCCCAGCTGGTGCATGGCTGCTCCCTGGCACGCAGGCAATGAAGGGAGTCCCTTTCTGACCTCTTTCCCCTCAGGAACTGGCTATGAAGGAGTCATGAAGGCCGTAGAGCTTCCAGTGGTCAGCAATAAAGCCTGCCATGAATTCCACCGAGGGAACCTCCACATTGGGGACAATAAAATGTGTGCGGGCGGCAGGAAGGATGAGGGCGTGTGCGAGGTGAGGCCTCGGCCTGCTCTCTCTGTGTGCCAGAAACTTCCTGGTTCTTAGTGAAATCCTTGGCTTGCTGTCTGAATGTCCTCGATGGCTCATTACCAGAGCATCACAATGCCCAATCTGAATGTTCTTCTCTTCCAGAGGGACTATGGAGGGCCCCTGGTGTGTGAGGAGGGTCAGAGTAAAGCTGTCCTTGGGGTGAGTATCCACGGGAGAGGCTGTGCGCGGGCCAATCGGCCTGCAGTTTTCATCAGCGTACCATTCTACGCCGAGTGGATTCACAAGGTGCTGAAGTACTACCCCAGCCTAGAGAAGAACTTCTAGGCGAATCACCTTCCCCAAGTTACTGGAGAGATGGAAACCTGAAGACCACCATGGCATCTGTGATGTTTGGGAGCAGCTCTGACTCGCCTTCATTTCAGGTTCATTTGCCCATGTGACGGGGACCACCCAGCAGGGCCTCTGCTTTTTACAATGGCACAAATGAAATGGAGACAAGCTTACAATCTATGCACAACTGGTCCTGTTTCATTCAGCGAACATCCGTCCAACTCATCTGTGGTCATCATCTATATTGTCACCATGATTTTTGTTTTTACATCAGGCCTGTTTGTTAAGGTAAAACAGCCCATTGGGCTCTGCTGACGGTTTCAGTCTCTGCATGGCTGTTATGGAGGCCCTCGAGATGAGTCTCGCTACACACCCTGCAGTGGTGATACCAGACGCCGTCGCAGAAATAGGCCAGGCCTAGCTACTAGAGCGGATTGATGCGAAGCACCACGGAAAGTCGTCTCCTGAAAATACTTGAAACCTTCCAAAATTCAAAATGCAGTGACTGTCGGCTTCCTCGGAGCTCCAGATGTCCCTGATCAGAGCCTGGGTTGCATCATTATGCAGCTGGGCCGTTAGTAATGGACTGGAGCTACAGCCTGGAGCTGTCCAGAGGGTGATGTATGTACTGAGCATTTATGAGTGTTGCTCTCTGACACTCCTCTCTGGGATTTAGGTCTTATAGATCTGGATTAAGAAAATGTTGCTAACTTAAGTATCGCTGGCTTCTTCCCCTCAAGTGATATTTAATATTACATAAGATTGGGAAGATTATTTAGCACCACACTTTACATTTTTCAGAAGTTTGCCCAAACCAAATTGTACCGAGATTGGAATTATCTTTCTTGTGACGACACGCACTGTACTGTGCTGCACTGGTCTGCACTGGTCTGCACTGCGTGCTCGTGTGACACACACTGTACTGTGCTGCACTGGTCTGCACTGGTCTGCACTGTGTGCTCGTGTGTGCCTGACCAGAGATACAGAAGCGTGTCTGTGCACTAAGTCTCTGTATCGCTGACTTTCTTAATGCTGCCCATTGTGAAAGCATGACTAGCTCACTGTTGGCTTGGTTACTCTGACATGATTATTCTGTGTTCTGCTGGTCAGAACACATGACGTGTGTGTGTGTGTGTGTGTGTGTGTATATGTGTGGGAGAGAGCAAGATCCTGATTCCCATTATCCCAGCCTGCCAAAGACAGAGCCTATAATGTTGCAGAAATTGTTACAAATTGAACATGTTGTATATCATTTAATCAAAACATTTCACTAATTGGCAGTGTGACGGCTAAGGGCTCAGCCAATGACAGAGGCTGGTGTGCATCACACTGATGTACTGTACGATTAGGAAGAGGAGGTTAACCCCCTCCCCCCCCCCAGCCAACAGATACGCATGTGTCTGTGTGTTTGTAAGCATGTGCGTGGGAGGGCTGGTTGGAGGGTCAAGCTGTGTCCTTAGCATATTATGTACAAACCAAACCGAACTGCACTGACTGACTACAAAATAATAATAATAATAATAATAAGATGTGATGGGTTAGCTCTTGGTCCTGGGTTATTCCTTGTCTCACGCCGGCTGTTTGTGAAGTCCCGCAAAGCTACATAGCACAAGCGGGTATGGAAATGGACATAATAATAACAAATAATAATAATTTATTATGTCCTAGTCAATCCTGCATCCCCTAAGTCTCTGTTACACTTCATTTAACTTTTAAGACAAAGGCGCGGCTTTTGGTGGCATTTATCCTTGTAGTATACGGTGATGTAACGAAAAACAGGCTGCAATATACAATCATAGAAAATACATGCAGTGATTATCTGGGAAACCCAAATAAAGCATTTATCGTTTGGCTTTGGTCCTGGAGGACCTATTCTGTAAATACTTTCATGTCGTCCCGTCGGTAATATCAGAACGATCCGTTTTGGCATTTGCACCTTGTTTACGTGGTACTTTCCCTGCTAAGATCTGGCCACCATTAGGACATTAGGTTCTGGTAGGCGAGATGTAAATGCGAGTTTCTTAGCCGAGCTGTTTAGAGGATTTCGGCAGGATTTGCCCGGCTGAATTGGAGAAATAGGCCTGTCCTGTGTCAGAAGCTCAGCACTCGATTTTTTGTTTATGTACTACAGCCGTGTTCCTTTGGCCGTAATGTTATGATTTGTGGAGATTTTGTTCCCATTTAAAATTTTCCCAGTGCGTTTTCCTTTTAATGTAATTCAGGGTTAACACTTCAGTTAAAATGTGACCCTAACCTAGACAAATTCAGTGACCCTGACCTAGACGATGATCTTGAAAATTGACATACATTTCTGAGAGTACGGTAGTATGAAGGGATTTGTAAATTACTGTAAAATACTTCGGTGACTAAATTAGTGGGTTACATTGTATGTTTTGTGGGTGTGTGTGGTTTCTTTTTTTGTACTATATGTGCAAAATGCTGCTATTTAAAGGGATATTGTAAATTTTATATCAATATGTATGCTCTGTGTAAAGCAGGGCCAGTCTTATCTGCAAAGTGCCAGTGTGAATGCAGATTGTAGTGATAACCTTTATGGCAGCTGTTCAAGCTCAGATGTGAGGACTCTTTGGCCAATCAGTCCTCTAATTAGTAATCTAATTGGGGAGTTACAACAAAAACCTCCCACACACAGCGGTCCTTTCCGGATAAGATTGGCCACCCCTGGTGTCCTGTCTTCTCTTTGCTTTTGGGATAGTTTTTTTCTGAATCATATAAAATTACAATGAATGTGTCTGTTCTCATAGTGGGAAACATTTGAGTTAAACATTTGAGCAGATTTCAAAACATGTGAACCATTGAGTTATGTGGAATGTAAAAGTAAATCCAATAAACTATGTGAAGATGTAAAAATGCTATGAGTTTCTAGTCTACCTCCACAAGACAACGGCTGGAGGCTCATGTTTGACTAATCCTGCTTGGAAAAACCTTTTTTCTTTTCTTTTGAAAGATTTCACTGTGGAAAATTATACTGACATTTAAAGTAACAGCTAATCTCTTCATGGGTAGTTTGAGTGTTTTCTGCCACTGGATTTCCAATTCAAATGATTTTGAAGCAGATACAGAAAGACAGTGAGTTACCTGCAGATGATGAGGCAGGCTGCGGGAAGCTGTGGCAGGCTGGGGAAGCTGTGGCAGGCTGGGGAAGCTGTGGCAGGCTGCGGGTAGCTGCGGCAGGCTGCGGGTAGCTGTGGCAAGCTGCAGGAAGCTGTGGCAGGCTGGGGAAGCTGTGGCAGGCTGCGGGTAACTGCGGCAGGCTGCGGGAAGCTGCGGCAGGCTGGGGAAGCTGTGGCAGGCTGCGGGTAGCTGCGGCAGGTTGCGGGTAGCTGTGGCAGGCTGCGGGTAGCTGTGGCAGGCTGCGGGAAGCTGTGGCAGGCTGGGGAAGCTGTGGCAGGCTGCGGGTAGCTGCGGCAGGCTGCGGGTAGCTGCGGCAGGCTGCAGGAAGCTGCGGCAGGCTGCAGGAAGCTGTGGCAGGCTGCGGGTAGCTGTGGCAGGCTGCAGGAAGCTGTGGCAGGCTGCGGGTAGCTGTGGCAGGCTGCGGGAAGCTGTGGCAGGCTGTGTTTCACCATGAGTCTCACTGCTATTAGGCGCCTTCTCTAAATTGGCACCATGAGGATCCCCTGCCATAGACACAACAGCTTGGGGTTTTTGTTGTCATCCAGAGCACTCGTCCTGAGCTTGCCACTGTAAGCAAACTTCATAAAGGGATATTCATTGAGATACTGATCACCCCAAAGTGTTAAGTGTAGTCAAACATACTTGACAAAATTATAATTTAGTTCTGTTTGAAATGTTATTATACGTGACATTGAAATTGGACTTCAGTACCAATAAAAATAAGAGAAGCATAGAGAGAAGTTGACAATAATGTGCAATCATATATGTGCACAAGCCTGATGAGAGGTCAAATGGTGAGGCTGCAGGACAGGGTCCCCGGGAGGAGACAGGACAGTACCTGTGCGCAGGGCAGATCACAGCATGCATGGAAACCATTATCTCAGTAGTTTGCCTCTGCAGGCATAGACACGGGTATGAAGCTTGCATGATGAAGGCTTGTGGTCTACAGCACAGAAGGTGGAGAATCTACATGCTGGACGTGGAGAGCTTAACGTGTGAACAGCTCAGACCAGAAGAACGTGTGAATAGCTGAGAGCAGATGGTCACCGATCAGAAGGTCTCAGCTGAGGAGAATGTCAGATAAAATTATGGGAATGCTGTGTTAGAACCGGAGAGTGGCATGCGTGTGCCCAGTCATAGGCCTGTGGAGCTAACAGCGTGTCCAGTAGGGGGCGCTTCATGCTGGGCTTCTGATTTCCACCACTTTGTTCTTTCCCAGAAAGTAGCAGGAAAAGTGATCTGCACATGTTCATCATGTACAGTGACAGTTTATGGCATAGATTTTTCCTCAGTTTATATTAATGATACATGACTGTAATAAACTTAACCCTAAAGCATAATACGCTGCAAAATAGCAGTGGTTCTGAACCCTCTCTTCGGGGATTGTCTGCCATTCCAGCAGCAGGAATTCTGCTCGTTAAACTCTTTGAAGCACTAATGGAAGCTATTATTTGTCAATTCATCACTGAATATTAACTCATGTATAATTGTTTGCAGACCTTGCCTGATTTCATTAGCATTTTGGGCCTGGCTTGAGTGAGAAGGAACCTGGAGCTACCAGGGGTTTGCAACATGGAAGGTTTTGGGGTCAACTGGAACATTCAGAAAGAAACTAAGCAGCCTTCACTGAATTGGCCTTGAGATTTGCTCTTATTTTCTGATGAAATGTTGTAATGTAAAATATCATCTTGCATTTCTCTATTACGTTGTCAAGAAAACCTCGATTTACCTTCTTAGCGGAATGGTCTGATACTGATTGACATCAAATCATATGTCAAATCAACACTAGATAATTAACAACACTTCTAAAACTTGCTCAGCTGCTTCTGAGTAAAGCTAAGTGGGTCATCGCTGATGAAATCATGATGAAATATGGCTTTTATTGTATTTACAGCGCTGTGAAAAAGAATTTGCCTGATTTTTTATTTTTATGCATATTTGTTACACTCACATGTTTCCGGTGATCAAACAAATTTTAATATTAGACAAACATAACCAGAGTAAATACAAAATGCAGTTTTTAAATGATTTCATTTATTAACAGAAAAAAGCTATCCAAACCTACCTGGCCCTATGTGAAAAAGTTATTTCCTCCACTGGTAAATCATTAATTAACTATGATCAACCACATTTATTGTAAAACTGAGTTGAATTTCATCAGCCACACCCAGGCCTGCCAGACCGGGTCATCAATCAAAAAATCACTGAAACAGAACCTGTCTGAAAAAGTGAAGTAGGCTGAAAGATATCAAAGAGCAACACATCATGCCCCAATCTAAAGAAACTCAAGAACAGATGAGAAACAAAGTCATTGACATCTATAAGTCGTGAAAGGGTTACAAAGCCATTTACTGTATAAGGCTTTGGGACTCCAGAAAACCACAGTGAGAGCCATTATCCACAAATGGAGAAAAATTGGAACAGTGGTGAACCTTCCCCGGAGGGGCCGGCCTACCAAAAACACTCCAAGAGCGCACAGACCTCTCATCCAGGAGGTCACAAAAGAATAACATCTAGAGAACTACAGACCAGACTTGCTTCAGTTAAGGTGTTTTTTCATGATTCAACTATAAGAAAGAGACTGGGCAAAAATGGCATCCATAGGAGAGTTCCAAGGTGAAAACCACTGCTGACCAAGAAGAACATGGAGGCTCGTCTCACATTTGGCAAAAAGCATCTTGGTGATCCCAATACTTCTGGGAAAATATTCTGTGGACTGACAAGACAAAAGTTGAACTTTTTTGGAAGGTTTGCGTCCCAGTACATCTGGTGTAAAATTAACACAGCAGTTCATAAAAAGAACATCATACCAACAGTCAAGCATGGTGGTGGTAGTGTGATGGTCTGGGGCTGCTTTGCTGGGTCAGAATCTGGACAACTGGCTGTAATTGATGGAACCATTAATTCTGCTCTCTACCAGAAAAACATGAAGGGAAATGTCCAGCCATCAGCTCGTGCCCTGAAGTTCAAGCCCACAGCAGGACAACAATCCAAAACAAATCAGCAAGTCCACCTCTGAATGGCTCAAAAAACAAAATTAAGGTTTCGGAGTGGCCTAGTCAAAGTCCGGACTTAAATCCAATTGAGATGTTTTGGCATGACCTTAAACAGGCCATTTATACCCCAAAACCATCCAAAGTGGCAGAATTGAAACAATTCTGCAAAGAAGAGTGGGCCAGGATCCCTGCACAGCGATGTGCAAGACCCACTGCCGGTTATCGCAGATGCTTGATTGCAGTTCTTGCTGCCAAGGGTGGCACAACCAGTTATAAGATTTAGGGGGGAATTACTTTTTCCCATAGGGCCAGGTAGGTTTGAGTAGCTTTTTTCACTTGATAAATGAAATCATGTAAAAAGTGCATTTTGTATTTAATCTGGTGGTGGGGTCAGCACACCAGCTGCTGTGACCAGCACACCAACCACCAGCACACTGGCCATTGTGACCCACCAGGCCGCTGTGACCAGCACACCAACCACCAGCACACCGGCCGCTGTGACCCACCAGGCCGCTGTGACCAGCACACCAGCCACCAGCACACCGGCCACTGTAACCAGCACACCAGCCACCAGCACACCGGCCGCTGTGACCAGCACACCAGCCACCAGCACACCAGCCACCAGCACACCGGCCGCTGTGACCAGCACACCAGCCACCAGCACACCGGCCGCCATGACCAGCACACCATCATGAAGAGAGCTCTACTCTATTCATGCTCCTCACTGGGTGCTGGACTCTAGAAGAAAACTTTTATGTACTTTTGTGAAACATTTTGGAGATTTTTGTGAACTGTCTACCTACATTTGATGTACATTCAGATATTCCTCAGACTTTGAGGGAAAGGAACGTCCTCAAAAGAGCACCCCAGAACAGCATGGCCAGCTAAATAAAATGTGAGTAGACTTATTTGTGAACATTCCTGTGACACCACCTAGTGGCTGGTATAATTATGATCTAGTTCTTGCTATGTCTAGGCTTTTGCCATACATGTGGATCTGAGATGGGCAGCGCCTGGACCCAGAGTAACTGGCATATTCCATGCTACCTTTAAGCCCCATGGTTAGTGAGGGTCCCTGTGGTTATTCCTGAACCCTGCAGTTAGTGTGGAACCCCATGAATAGCGCTGATCTCTGTGGTTATTGTGTAACTCTGTGGTTCTCACTTTATTTCTAGGTTCTTGTTATACAAGTTGATCTCACAGGTGGTGCCTGGACCCAGAGCAGCCGGCACTCTCTGGGTTATCATGGAACCTCGTGCTTCTATTCTTCAGCATGTGTCAGTTTCTGAATTCTGAATAACATCTGCAAAGATGCACGTGTGTGTTTGGGTAGTTAAAGAAGTACAAGCCTTTGGAACGCAGATTCTATTTGTATGTGTCTGAACTGAGCACAATGACTGATGAAAACATGAGTGTGTCTGAATGCTCTCCTTCTCCTTGCACTGCTTTCATGAGCAGCAGATGGTTGTAACGAGGTGTTTGATGTGGCTCCTCAGGGAATAGTGTTCAGAACAGTGTGTCTCATCCAGCTGCTGTAGGCTCCACACACATCTTTGGAAGAACAGAGATGTATGCTGTATGTTTTAGGAATGTGACAGGTTGAACCGCCTCTTTGGTGGTCACGCCTCCAGCGCTGCAGGTTTGAATCCCCCTTGCCACAGTGTGTCTAGCCTGTACATCCCTGGTATCCCCTGGCCGGGGATGAGCTGACCTTCAAGCTGCCCTGCACGGTACCTAATCAGTGGCCCAGGCCGGAGATGAGCTGTCCTTCAAGCCGCCCTGCACAGTGGCCTGGGCTGGGGATGGACTGCCCTTCAAGCCGCCCTGCACGGTGCATAATCAGTGGCCCCGGCCGGAGATGAGCTGTCCTTCAAGCCGCCCTGCACAGTGCCTAATCAGTGGCCCGGGTTGGGGATGAGCTGCCATTTAAACTGTTCGGCACAGTGTCTAAAAAGTAAAACATAACAACTGAGTGTCTACTTATTTATTTACTTATTTACTCTAAGTTAGTTTGGTTATTATTTTGTGGCAATTGAAGCACTTGTTTCCTCTGGAGAGGGCAGGGTCAGTCAGTGCCTTGCATATGGGCCCAGTGGTGAAATGACTATGCCATCAAGCCCATGATTTGAGCCAGCAAGCTTCTGATCCCGGGACAAGCATCCTCACCCACAGCCCCTAACTTCACTTCCCAGCTCCATTCTATATTAATAGATATACATTTTATTAGCATAAGCATACGTGTAAAATGCGAAAAGCAGCTTAAATATTAGCATGGGTCTGGAGTCAGTTGACATGTCAGTGACGCCTAATTAGCCACAAATCAGCTTCCACTTTGGAGACCACCAGGAGCACAGCTGCGGTCTCCACAGGTATCAGGGTCCCAGCGGGAGGCTGCAGGCGCAGAGTTCATCCAGCAGGTGGCGCCTTTGTTCCACTGGATCACCTGAAGCTCACGGAGGATCCTGGCTGACTGCAGACCATCCTCTGTGTGATAATTCCCTCCCACCACACACACACACACGGGCCTTTTTTCAGTTGCTTGTTGGCCTTCCTCAAGCGGGCTTGTACTGTATAACATGTGCTTTCACTGGGGCTGTTAAAGTGATTCTGCAGCTCTGCCACAGTGACCTGCCATTGTGTCTGCCTCTTCTTTAGATGAATAATTCCATTATACTGCTAATTACAATGGGTAATTATTTTAAATGTAAATGATTATCTGGTGTAATGTTAGGCCGTTTCGGGGTCTTATTGAGTGCTAATGGGATTGTAATGACATTTGCTCTGCTGGGATATCTGAGTGAGTATCTCTCCAGTAGGAGGCGCTGGCGAGTGCTGTCTTTGAATAGTTAGCACTGTTGCCTTACACCTCTGGAATCAGGGGGCATGTCTTTGCCAGGGTCCCATGGTGACTGAGGCTCCCCATCCTAGGTTGTCAACTGGTCAATTTTTTAAGGGGAAACAATAATCACTTAAATGTATTATTGGTAGTATATGAAATTAGTGACTTGTATCCAAGGTGAAACGAAGGGCAAATAAGCATCCCCCCCCCCCCAAACACTGCGGAGGGCATCGAGCTGAGAAACCTGACATCTGGCCACCTTCAGCGCAGGTAAGAGGGATGGGCGATGTCACCGATTTCTTGTTCGGTTTGATCCAACACCAAGGCTGGTGCTGAGGTTACTGATATATGGGAGAAGTTGTGCAGGAAGCCCCCCCGAGACTCCCCTGCGCATTCCACGCCACTTCAGCTCTGCAATGAGCACCACTTGACATTTGCTGCCCGTCCAAAATCTGCAGACCATTCTGTTCCTTCTCGCACCCTATGGCTGGTCCTGCTGGGCAGTTTTATATTATTTATATTATAGTTTCTATAACACTATAGACTTTTAAATTAACAGGTAAAAAGAAATCCTAGAATTGATTCTCAACATGAAACATTCTGAACACTCCTTGGCATGCCCAGGTGCACGTTTGGGTTAGTACGGCTACTAGCACTGCTTAGCCAGCTACTTTGTTCAGAAGAGCTGCAAAAGTTTTTTTTTCGGGCAACAATGAAACTTTGTGTGTATCTCTAAAGGCTTTGAGTCATCAGTGTGACCGGAGGTAATTAGTCAAGGCTGTCAAACGGTGGCCTGCTGCCTTATGTGGTGGCAGATGTGCTGTTAGATGACGTTAAAGGACAGCGGCTGTGTAGCTGAATTCACAGGGAAGATGGAGCCTGGGCACCTTCTGCACCTGCCAGGCGGGAAATGTGTCTAGCCTGAGGCCTGTTGGTTTGAGGCCTGTGAGGACATCAGCGGGTGTGAGGCCTGTGAGGATGTCAGCGGGTTTGAGGCCTGTTGGTTTGAAGCCTGTGAGGACGTCAGAGGGTTTGAGGCCTGTGGGTTTGAGGCCTGTGAGGAGGTCAGGGGGTTTGAGGCCTGTGGGTTTGAGGCCTGTGAGGATGTCAGCGGGTTTGAGGCCTGTGGGTTTGAGGCCTGTGAGGATGTCAGCGGGTTTGAGGCCTTTGAGGAGGTCAGCAGATTTGAGGCCTTTGAGTAGGTCAGCGGGTTTGAGGCCTGTGAGGAGGTCAGTGGGTTTGGAGTAATGGCGTCTGCATCGCCCCTCGGGTTCCTTCTTTTTGTGGCTAAACCAGTAGCTTGCGAGTAGAGTCAGAAGGCTGTAGCTACAGTAGCTAGCTGGTTAGCAGGACATGCTGAAAATAAGAACACATAATAATGTTCTGTCTGCTTATGGCCAACCGGGAGGCCACTTAAATGTTTGGTTTGTGTGATGGGAAACCCTCTGTGACCAGCCTCTTAGAGACGCATATCCCGGAACCTCAGGCTGAGTCATTTCAAAAATGTTTTCATAGTTCTTATGTTGGATAAAATAATTGTAATGATGCTCAGCAAGCTCTGTTAGTGATGTTGAGCCGCGGAATGACTCTCCTTCCCCAGCAGCCGGGCTCTCTGATTCAGGTTCAGCTGTGAATAGCTGAATAGCTAACCCTAACCATAACTCTAACCCCTAACCCTAACCCGACAGAGAGGTACGTGCACTCCCCCATCCCCCACCCCAAGGACCAAAGGTCTGTATACGTTAGTGAAGAACTGGACCTCCAGCCTTGAGTGCTGGGCCGTTTGGTCAGAATGACTGACACTGTACTGCCAGAGTTGGCATGTTCTGATACTGTAGGGAAGCCCACATTTAGCTGATTTCAACATTCTCAGATGTGTTTTTTTCTCTGTGCTGGGCTGTTAGAAATGAGATACTGATGTGTACCTGTGATTAAGGTACAAAAGGTTCTGTTTGGATAATGAATGGACCTGCAGAGGGCGGCTTTGTTATAGTGTAAGTCCAGCAGCATGTCTTATCATTGACTAGACTTACAGCCTTAATGATGGAAGTGTCATTTTAACTGATAACAAAACCTTTTATTCAGCTTTATTTTACTGATAATGATCCAAATCCTTTTTATACCACATAAAAGCTTAACAAACATCACCAGCCGCTCCTTTCAGCCCTAGCAGCAGAATATGCATTACTAGATATCGAGCAACTGTTTGTAATAGCTAGGAGTGTCCTAATATTGCTAATATTGGGTTGGAACCATGCAGCAGATGGATCGATGGATAGATACTTTATTGTTTTGAAGGAAATAGAAGGTATATAGTACCACAGCAAACATATGGACGGTAGAAAACACTTAAACATCAATGGACAGTATAATAATAAAGCCTGCCTCTGCTGGCTCCCGGCCAAGGTCTGCCTCCGCTAGGGCTCAGCTGCGTATACCGAACAGTAATAATACAGCCTGCCTCTGCTGGCTCCCGGCCAAGGTCTGCCTCCGCTAGGGCTCAGCTGCGTATACCGGACAGTAATAATACAGCCTGCCTCTGCTGGCTCCCGGCCAAGGTCTGCCTCCGCTAGGGCTCAGAAGCGTATACCGGACAGTAATAATAAAGCCTGCCTCTGCTGGCTCCCGGCCAAGTCTGCCACCGCTAGGGCTCAGCTGTGTATACCGCACAGTAATAATAAAGCCTGCCTCTGCTGGCTCCCGGCCAAGGTCTGCCTCTGCTAGGGCTCAGCTGCGTATACCGGACAGTAATAATAAAGCCTGCCTCTGCTGGCTCCCGTCCAAGGTCTGCCACCGCTAGGGCTCAGCTGTGTATACCGGACAGTAATAATAAAGCCTGCCTCTGCTGGCTCCAGGCCAAGGTCTGCCTCCGCTAGGGCTCAGCTGCGTATACCAGACAGTAATAATAAAGCCTGACTCTGCTGGCTCCTGGCCAAGGTCTGCCTCGGCTAGGGCTCAGCTGCGTAAACCGGACAGTAATAATAAAGCCTGCCTCCGCTGGCTCCCGGTCAAGTCTGCCACCGCTAGGGCTCAGCTGCGTATACCAGACAGTAATAATAAAGCCTGCCTCTGCTGGCTCCCGGCCAAGGTCTGCCTCCGCTAGGGCTCAGATGCATATACAGGACAGTAATAATAAAGCCTGACTCTGCTGGCTCCCGGCCAAGGTCTGCCTCAGCGAGGGCTCAGCTGCGTATACCGGACAGTAATAATAAAGCCTGACTCTGCTGGTTCCCGGCCAAGGTCTGCCTCGGCTAGGGCTCAGCTGCGTATACCGGACAGTAATAATAAAGCCTGTCTCTGCTGGCTCCCGTCCAAGGTCTGCCTCCGCTAGGGCTCAGCTGTGTATACAGGACAGTAATAATAAAGCCTGCCTCTGCTGGCTCCCGGCCAAGGTTTGCCTCGGCTAGGGCTCAGCTGCGTATACCAGACAGTAATAATAAGGCGTGCCTCTGCTGGCTCCCAGCCAAGGTCTGCCTGCGCTAGGGCTCAGCTGTGTATACAGGACAGTAATAATAAAGCCTGCCTCTGCTGGCTCCTGGCCATAACCTGCCTCCGCTAGGGCTCAGCTGCATATACAGGACAGTAATAATAAAGCCTGACTCTGCTGTCTCCCAGCCAAAACCTGCCTCTGCTAGGGCTCAGCTGCGTATACAGGACAGTAATACCGTAATAAAGCCTGCCTCTGCTGGCTCCCGGCCAAAGTCTGCCTCGGCTAGGGCTCAGCTGCGTATACAGGACACTAATAATAAAGCCTGCCTCTGCTGGCTCCTGGCCATAACCTGCCTCCGCTAGGGCTCAGCTGCATATACAGGACAGTAATAATAAAGCCTGACTCTGCTGTCTCCCGGCCAAAACCTGCCTCCGCTAGGGCTCAGCTGTGTATACAGGACAGTAAAAATAAAGCCTGACTCGGCAGGCTCCCGGCCAAGGCCTGCTTCTGTCAGCTAGCGCTCAGCTGCGTCTACAGGACAGTAATAATAAAGCCTGACTCGGCAGGCTCCCGGCCAAGGTCTGCCCCCACTAGTGCTCAGCTGCGTATACCAGACAGTAATAATAAGGCGTGCCTCTGCTGGCTCCCGGCCAAGGCCTGACTCCACTAGGGCTCAGCTGTGAATACCGGACAGTAATAATACAGCCTGCCTCTGCTGGCTCCCGGCCAAGGCCTGACTCCACTAGGGCTCAGCTGTGTATACCGAACAGTAATAATAAAGTCTGCTTCTGCTGGCTCCCGGCCAAGGTCTGCCTCCGCTAGGGGTAAGCTGTGTATACCGGACAGTAATAGTAAAGCCTGCTTCTGCTGGCTCCCAGCCAAGGTCTGCCTCTACTAGGGCTCAGCTGCGTACACCGGACAGTAATAATAAAGCCTGCCTCCACTAGGGGTCAACTTCGTATATTGGTGTGAGCGGTTAGCTGTGGGGAACTTTTATTTACCACAGCAGTGTGTAAATTCCATCCTTCTATTGATGCCAATTTTAAGCCTGACGCTGTCATGGCTGATGTCCGCTGATGGCTTGTGAGCCATACCCACTTGGGTGGGTCCCTCTCTCAATACTGAAGGTTCTATCTTCAGAATATCTCTCGAAAATACTGGAGCCTGAGTGTCAGTGTCTTAACCTGAAATTTGAGTAATTGTGTGTGTGCGGGGGGGGGGGGTGAGACCTCACATGTTTGTAATGTACTGTTTTTGAAATATGAGTTGGCTATGGTTGTTAATAGGTGCTACCACAGGGTGGAGCTGCAGCAACAGAAATGACCCTACATTGCATTAGTTTGGGGAGGTGATTTGGACAGTCTGCTTGACCCTGTGTCTAATGCCTGCTGTACATTGCCCCTAGGCTTCCTCAGCCTCTGTGTCTGCATAAGCGTGTATCTGTGCTGCTGTATATGTGGTGTGTGTCTGTGTGAGCATGTGTGAGGGTGTACCTGTGCAGCTCTATATGTGCTGTGTGTCTGTGTGGCTGTATATGTGGTGTGCGTGCATGCGTGAGTGTATGGCTGTATATGTGGTGTGTGTGTGCGTGAGCGTGTGGCTGTATATGTGGTGTGTGTCTGTGTGTGTGCATATATGTGGAGTGTATGTATGCATGTGTGTGTTTCTGTATGCGTGTCTGTGTGTGTGTGACGTGATCCTCAGCATGTTCACCCTGAAGCCCTCACCTCCAGTCAGGGTCAGTATACAGGTGTGCACCCTGCCCCTTGTTTAATCGCCCCCACAGGGCCATGTGCGGGATTTATGCCCGTGGTGAGAGGAGGGTGTAGAAAGGAAGGAGCCCTAACACATACTGCCAGCAGGATGTCCGAGTACCTCCTCCTGTTCGACATACTTGACGGCGCTCTCCCAGCCCTGGTCAGCTGACCACCTAACCCTTGTCAGCTGACTGCCTGACCCCTGTCAGCTGACTGCCTGAGCCTTGATCTGCATCACTCTTTGGTAACATAACATCACATAGCAGACTGACTGAGGACTCTGCTGGACCTGGTTTAGAAAAAATCCCCCCCCCCCCAAGGCTAACAAGCAGAGCATATTAGGTCCATACCCCTCACACTGATCAGTGGACAGGAAGTGGCATGATTGCCCTCATCCAGCATTTTGAGTGACTTGTCACTGCTAATTGGGTATTTTCTTTATTATTTTGGCCTTATTGAATTGAATTGCGGGTCTGAATGACTAATATCAATCCATTGTTTAAAAAGAATTCACCGCCAATGCTGATATCTACAGACCATTTTATTATTATTTTTTTTTTTATTAACTTAACTCTGTCTCTATGGCACAACATGACTTTGTAGGATTTGGTGATTTGTATTTAATTTGCTCTCTCAGATGAACATATTCCTTAGAAATGTCTTTTATTTGTGAGAGGTTTGAAGACTGACCCTGTCTGACAGTCGGCTCATTCAGATCTTCAGCATCTCGGCTCTCTGTGTTTGATATTAATGTTATTAAAATTACTGATGTCCATATGAGTCAAAAGCTTGACATTAAACAGAAGTTGGCAGGTATGTGTAGGCGAGTCTCTCAGAGGTTTACCTGGGAAGCATATTCCTGTTTGAGCTGTTGGTACTGACTCCTCCCTTCCCAGTGAATTCCATAGCCTGTAGCTGGACTTATATCTGCCTCACTTTTGTTAGTACATCATTGTTACTACTTGCCCATCCTATTTTTGCATATATTTATGTTTAGCAGATGCTTTAAAAGTGAGGTACAATGTAGAGAAATCTGGGTCACCCAGGTCAGTGGGGGTTAGGGGCCTTACTGAAGAGGCCGTCTGATCACCGGTATCACCTCATAACCCGCTGCCACACACCACCTGACTTACTGGTGACGAATGGATGTCAGTCAGCTAACCTGAAAGTGGCTATACTGGGAACAGTCACGCTCCCCAGCTTCGGGGCAGCATCAGTGGTGCTGGCAGCTGGGATAGTTCATTTGCTTGATGGAATGAGTGAGCGAGCTGCTCGGTGGAGACTGGGCCTGGGGAGTGTACAGCCAGCTTTCTCATGCCGAGGGCGGGCATCCAGCCCGACACCCAAGGCCAGTGCTCATTAGACCGGAATCCCCACTCGTGCTGCACTATACCCTAGACGTGCACAGACTTCCTGTATCGGCCTTTATGGTGGGATTCCCGCATCTGTAGCTCTTGGTACATTTTTAAGACCGGAAATTCAGTGGGGAGGAAAGCTACACATGCCCAGGGCAGCCCTTTGGCCTTGTGTGTCTGGTATGTTCCCCAAGCGTGTGCAGCCCAGTGATGGACCTGAATCCTCTCCAGGGAACCCCCTGCTGGGTGATTCCCAGGATGCACTTCAAGCTCACCTTCCTTGGACCGGATAAGTGCTATAGAAGGAGCAATATTGTGCCTCTAATGCTCAGTCAGTAGAGCATTGACTTTTAGTCTCAGGGTCCTGGGTTCAAGTTCCTGTTTAGCTGATGGTTTCATGAGCAAGGCCCTTAATCCCCCTAAAAATGCTGGATGGAGCACTGAAAAAATGGTAGCATTATAGGATATGTGACGGCTAACAGACTCCGATGTGCCTGTATGTAACGGAGTGTATAGGAGTGCTGGATGGACGGTGACTCTGTGCTCAGACTCCAAGCGTCACTCTCACCTCTATATGTGTGTTTTTGCATTAAAAAGGAGAGCATTATGGGATATGTGACAGCTAACACACTCCGATGTGCCTGTATGTAACGGAGTGTATAGGAGTGCTGGATGGACGGTGACTCTGTGCTCAGACTCCAAGCGTCACTCTCACCTCTATATGTGTGTGTCTGCATTAAAAACATACTGTATGTGGGAGACTGGAGGGAGGTATGCTGCCTGTGAGTGGATAGTCATGTGTGTGGCTGTAGACTATACCTGTCTCTTATCTGGTTACCCTCTTACTTGCCATTTGCATGAGTGTAATAGCTGACCCCCCTTGTTTTAATTACTGCGCACGATCCCGGGAGATGTGATGTGATTGCATGTAGGCTTGTCTTATTGGCTGGCCGCAGCCAGCCCCCCCCCGGGACCTGTCTGTAGTTTAATAGAGGTAGAGTCATATGAAGGCTCAGTGCTCTGACAGACTCTTGCATCGAGTCAATAAAGAAAGCTGGGCTGTCTTCAGTATGGGGAGGTCCTGACCTTTGCAGGTCCTGACCCTTGTCCTCTATCCTTCATCAGGCTTTATGGGTGACCTAGCAAGGAAAATTACCAAAACAATATGGATTTGTTGCACATAGAGCTTCTCATGCAGGAGCTCAGATACAGTTAATGGAGACCTGAAGAATGGGCAGCTGGTGACATGTGAGCCGGCGTGCCGAGACCGCACTGCCGCTGCTGGGAGACGCCTGACCGACGACTTTGTGCCCCGAGACAAATACCTTTCCTGTCATCCTACAAAGACCCTGCATTTTTTCCCCTTGTCTCTTACCCGGTGTTTATATTTTTGGGATGGATTTTCTCAAATTAGCTCCTGAATTAGCCCGCTGGGTAGCTGCCCCGGTGCCCAGTGAGCTGACTGCCAGTCTCCCCGCAGAGCGGAGCATGTGTACACTCTCACCTTCCTCTCGGTGCCCCCGGCGATTCGCCAGGCCCCGGCATATGGCTGCAGAGCGGCCCGGCCTGGCTCTGTGTTGGTGCCGTGCTCCTCGCACTGCCGCCGTACACCATTACGGCAAGCCGTCTCCGTCTTTTGGCGAATGGGCTGCTACGCTACTGCAGCCGCTCTCCCGTCCTCGCCGTCCTTCGCTGTCCTTCGCTGTCAGGACCTGAGCATGCCCATGGTGTTTGGCCAGAGCACGTAGCGCTTGGAGCTCCCGGGACAATGACGGGAGCTGGGTTCCGCCCACGTGGCGCCATCGTCTGCCACGTCCTCAGGGCATCGCTCAGCGCAGATGTTGGCGTTGCTCTGTGGCACTTCTGAGGTGCTTTATGCGTTAACTGCAATAAATAAACAAATCAGCTGGCGGGTAATTAGGAGCCAAATGTCACCTTTGTCTTTTTGAACCTGCCTGTGGCTCCCTGGCTGACTCTCCCTCCACCTGGCTGTCAGAGATAGTCATACTAATGCCGGCCAGTCAGCTGGAAAGTGCCTCTCTGCACCACTCTCAAGTTTGAGGAGGACGTCTGATTTCCCAATCAGCGCACTAAAATCGGAGGGAAATCAAGCTGAAATAAATCTGTAATCCCCACTCTTGGCTGTCAGCATCCGGGCTTTTCACCGTGAGTCATTTCCGAGCGCCGCCACGGGAGGTCCTCGGGCCATCCCCCTGCATGGGGCCCATTTGGGTCGGCTCTGTCCCGCCAGGCCACTCCCCTCCTCAGGAAGGCTCTTCACAGAGGAAGAGTGAACGCTGCTCTGCATTTTTTGGACGGGGGCGTCACCCCCCTGCTCTCTGTGCCCGGGCATATGCCTGCCCCCCCTTCCTGCCCCCGCGACCACTCGCCCGCCGTGGGCTCTGCCGCCTTCTGTGGATTGTTTCTGTGCCGGCCCGTTCTGACGGTCACGAAGCGCGCTGAGGCAGATTCACACTCCCAGAAGCCCTCGAGTAACAGATCGGACAGATTTACCCCCTGCTCATGCCCCCTAAAGCCTTATCTTAAGATGAGCCCATGAAGCGTGTTTGAGCGACATGTCTGCGGCCGCCGTTTGCCGTGTGCTCCGGCATGCTACCATGATTAAGTGCGTGTAGTGGATTCCGTTTGCTTCCTGTACCCCGGGAAGGTTAGCATCAGTGTCTCTGGCTTGGTGCCTCAAAGACCTCCTTCTGGATCAACCCCTTCTCTGGGCTGCTAGCATATCGGAATTTTTCCTTCTGGCCACTAGGTGGCGCCAATGGGGGCTGTTTTCCCAGGCCTCCGTACAGGCCTCTGGTTCCAAGGTGACCTTGTTGTTGATTCTGACTTGCCGACATGCCCCCCCCCCCCCCCCCCCCCCCCCCCCCCCCCCCCCACGCCACCGCCCAACCCCCCCCGGCCCCCCGCGGGGGGGCGGCCCCCCCCCGGTGTCCCCGGGG
>JAODKM010000058.1:31320396-31333450 GCA_026780845.1 Petrocephalus sullivani | reverse complement strand
CCACCCCACCCCCCCCCCACTGCTAGTTAGAGCTGTTTAGCACTAACAACTGCTGAGAACCCGCATTCCTAACTAGTGACTTTCAGATTCAAGTCCCCAGTAAACCGCTGCAGTTTTCACAGTGACAGCCGGCACCAAGTAGCTCCAGCATCACTGTAGGAAAGAGGCAGGGCTGTGGGCTGTGACGAGGGCGGCCGGCTCTTAGACACCGCTGCCCGCCACGGCGATGCCACACGACCCCTCAGTGGTGGCTACACCCTTATATCTGTAACTGAGCTGCTCACTTGTGGGACACGGGGCCTGTACCACAGAGGGGGAGGTCACAGACATGGGGAGGGAGGTCTGGGGGTGGGCATAGACCACACACAGACACACATGCCACACATATAAGACAAATATACTGCACTGATCAACATTATTAGCAGTGCCGACACCCACAGACACTCAGAAATCCCCCAAGCAGCACAGACACCTACAGTGTGAAGCAGCAGTCACACTCGCTCAAGCCCCAGCAGGTCTCTATGTCCCTCCTCTGACAGGTGTCTGCTTGGCAGGGGGGGGGGCGGCAGCCATGTCACCCCGCCCCTCCCGAAAACAAAACTGACATGTAAGCCACCCCCAGGGACCACATCCACCTCTCCCAGGGAGGAGACAGACAGCCTCGGAAACCCAGTGGGGGATGTTCAGCCAAATCGGAGCCTGCCCAGAGCCAGCCCCCTCCGGCGTGAGGTCCGAGTCAGAGGCCGCTTAGGCCTCTGTGCCTGTAATCGGAAGGACGTCGGTTTGAATCCTGCCCTTATTCCCATCCCTGTTAGGCCCCTGAGCGAAGCCCTTCACCTCCCGAAATGCTCCAGGGGCCCCGGATAAATGGCAGACCCTGGGCTCAGACCCCAAGCGTCGCTCTCAGCTGCATGTGTGTCACAGAAAGGAGAGCATGATGGGAAATATGAATAAGGCCCCCCCCCCACTCGCAGCCCAAACTCTGGGGGTGCCACAGTCGAACAGGAGACGTGAAGGAGCCACGTGTCACGCGGAAACTGACCCCTCCTTCCCTCACAGAATGAGACACTGGGTGACGGGGTGAGGGGGTCATGTCTGCGGGATAAGGAGAATGAGCAGACATGCCCCGACACGCCCACGTGTTTATATAATCGCCATGACAGTCTGTCACAGTCCAAAGCCGACTTCACGTAAGCCCCACCCGGCCTCGCCCACCCCCTTCCTCCTGGAGACAGACGGGAGATAAGCTTCCCGGGATGAGTTTGGGGTGATTACCTCCCTTTGTGGACATGGGGGCTTGGCATTGGCAGGCCGTTGGCCCCCGACTCTGGGGTGGAACGGGCCCTTAAAGCATGCAGCTTAAGCCACATTAAAAACCGTCCCTGTGTTATTTGCCACCAAAACCAGGCTAAGGAACCAGCCATGAGAACAGCCTGCTTTCTCCCCACTCGCGTTAAAGCCCCCGGCACCACGCCGGCCGCTGCGGAGATGCATTCTGACAGCCGCGGTCCAGGCGCAGTGATTCCTCTGCCTCCTTCAGCCCTCTCAGCTTCACCCCCATGGGGACGTGTCAGCCCTGTGACTGACAGAGCCTCGGCCAATGGCAACCGCCGCTGCGGGACGTGACATCACAGCAGATGCGCTTCCTATAACCTCTTTATGTGTTTTTCCCACCTAGCTTAACTTGGCATCATTTTTGCCTCAGTGATTTTATACTTTCATTGAGTTTGGGAAGTTTTTTTTTCCCTGCTGGTTGCATCAGACAAGCCCCCCCCAATCCAGCCCCAGAGAGTCCCCCCGCCGCCAGAGTAAGCCCACTGCTGTACTGCGTAGCGCTCTCTGCTGCTTAATTTCGGGCGTAACCTGGGCAGCCTCGGCACTAACCTCTCCAAGGCGGAGTTATGACAGGCCGCAGGGGGGCTTGACAGGAGGCTACCCCCCCGGCTGGCTGTGTCACGCCGTGATGGGGCGTGCATGGCCTGGTGGCGTCACACTGCGGCTCCGTTCCAGAACGTTCGGCTTTTCTGGACCCTGTGGACACAAGGCGTGCCGCCCAGCATAGCGTGTTCCTCCCCACAGTGTCCCATCCCAGTACCCCATTCTTCATTTTCAGGGACTCACTGTGCCTGGAGATCTGGGCCCGTCCGGGTCCAGCTGTGGCTCTGCTGCCCTAGTGGTGCCCGTGCCGTCAATCACTGGTAAGGGGGGGCAATTTGTGCAGCCTTCAGCCGGGTGCCTGTCCAGGGTGGCCGTCGGCCTCTCGGAGCTGGTGTCTTCTGTCACTGGCCTCTGTCACCCGCTCGCTCGACTCTTAATGCACGTTGAACGCACTACACCTTGGGTCTCAGGGGGGCATGTCTCAGCAGGTTAGGGCACCGTGCCTGTGATTGGCAGGTCACTGGCACAAATCTCCTTATACAGTACCTCTGGCAAAATTGTATATCACCATTAACAAAAGTGAATAAATAACTTGTAAATACCTGCACTCATTATTAGTGCATGCCGCATGCCTGACAGCGGATAGTATGACGCACTACTTGCAGTGGTAGTGCTGATGGCCACATCTGAGGGCACATGCATACTCTCACCAGGCTTTGCATCACAGTGGGATTGCACGCAGGAGATGGTGGGACTGGCTTTGGAGGACACAGCAGGACATTCCAGGACATGCCACTCCGCCTCCTTTCCCTTGACCGTGACAGTGGTAGCACTCATGCTAAGGCTAAGCACTGGGCCTCCTGCGGGGCTCCGCACAGCTCCAGCACTGGGCCTCCCGCGGGGCTCCGCACAGCTCTAGCACTGGGCCTCCCGTGGGGCTCTGCATAGTGCTAGCACGTGTTGGCCCTCCTCGTCCTGTGCTGCAGTGCTGCCTATCACAGCTGTTACTCCTCTCCTTGAAATGACCCCTGAATGCCTCTTCTGTATGCGGGACACCAGCGGCGACTTGCAGCTACTACAATCTGCCCTGTGCCCTTGGGAAATGGCCTGGTCTGTAACTGTGAGTGAGCCCATCACCAGGAGGGCGTGGCTCCACCTGAGGGCCGTGCAGCGCCCCCCCCCCCCCCCACACACACAAACAACCCTTCACCCCGACGGGAGTTTCCTTCCAAAGTTTGCAGCTTTAGCAAAGAGTGGGAAAAAGCAGCAACAAGCAGATTGCAGTGAGCATGAAGGGGAAGGCCCCTTTTATACCTGTGCCTTTGGAATGCGCACTTTGTGACAGAGGCCGTCCATTTGGACGATAGCTTCAAGCTAATGGCCCTTATTGTCTGAGATGGGCCTCCTGCTTCCTGCTGCTTCTGAGGCCATGAGACCATGTTCCTCATTCATGATCTGCCAGGAGGAAGCGCTTCGGCCGGCGTCTAATTCCTGAGAACGCAGACTGTGCCGCACAAAACCCCCCCCCCCCCCGCGCGTACTCAGCCCCCTCCCCGATCCTCACTGAGATCGCTCACAACACTTGGATTAGCATTGCTTTATAAGGGCCAGAATGGGAATGTCCAGGAATGGCCCAGAATGGGAGCCCAGATCCCAAGGGCTAGAATGGGAATGTCAACTGGACCCCAGATCCTGCAAGTCAGTGCCTTGTGAATCGTTTCAATGCAGGTGTATAGGAGAGACATATTTACTCAGCAGCACAAAGGTGCACGCCATGTCCGTGGATAATAATAAGAGTGTCAAATCGGCGAGGGAAGTCTATGAATAGCATAGCGTCAAATGTGCTGAGGCTGCAGAGGCTGCGAGTCACTGCTGGTCGTTGAGGAGTGCCTCTGAGCATCTGCATCACCAAAGGAGTACAGCACGGGGGCGCCCCCGAGCTCCCTGTGCAAAGGCCGGCGTCGGCGAGGGAGTACAGCATGGCGGTGCCCCTGAGCTCCCTGTGCAAAAGTCGGCGTCGCCCCTCTGCGTCGGCGAGGGAGTACAGCACGGGGGCGCCCCCGAGCTCCCTGTGCAAAGGCCGGCGTCGGCGAGGAGTACAGCATGGGGGTGCCCCTGAGCTCCCTGTGCAAAAGTTGGCGTCGCCCCTCTGCGTCGGCGAGGAGTACAGCATTGGGGCGCCCCTGAGCTCCCTGTGCAAAAGTCGGTATCGCCCCTCTGTGTCGGCGAGGGAGTACAGCATGGGGGTCCCCCCGACCTCCCTGTGCAAAGGCTGCCGTTGCCCCCCACAGGAGGCGAGGGCGTTTGCAGGGTCTCCCCTGCATGTGAGATCTGCTGCCCCCCCCGTCGCACCACACTCTTTCCCCACCCTGTGTGTCTCCACTCGTATCTCGAACGTAATGGACCGATGACATTTCGGCGGTCTGCAGCCATTTGGTGGAGTGGGGATTCATCTAGATATTTATAGGTGCCTCTTAAGTGGGATGTCCTTTCTCATTGGGGGTGGGGCGGGCTGCATGCGAGCGTGTGCAGTGGAGGATTAGTGTTGCTGCGTGGCTGCTGCGTGCTGTGACTCAATCCTGCAGTCTTTCTCTTCCCCCCTGACAGCCAGGGGGGCCTCGGGTGGGGGGGGGCATCACGCTGCACCTGTGTGATTGGAATGCTGATCCCCCTTCAGCTTTTCCATACCTGCTATGCTGGCAGTGTGCCGGAGGAATCGAGGCTGAGCCTGTCTGCGGACGCTGCTGGGATTCCCATGTTGATGGGGGATTATCCTCCAATGCCGGATCGCTCCGGAAGGCTCTGCTGCTCTCATTAAGCTTTAGGTGCACTCCTGCATGTGCCTGAGATGGCTCTTCAGTGCCTCCTGCGAGGAGATTCTCCCTGGCTAATGCAACCCGCAACTGGTGCTTGGCCCTCTGCATGGCTCTATCCAGTGAACATGCATGTGGCAGAAGTGCATTGCTAGGGTCAGCTGAGGTTGACCCTTTTCGAAATGCACCATGTGATTGACTGACCGAGTCTCGAGTTTGAGGCTTCAGGTTCACCCCACATCCACTTCAATGAGCTTCGTCTTCTGACACGAGAATATGTGGACAAGATAGCTTGTACTATTAGCTCAACATAGCATTTTGTACAATGCCTTTCTTTGGGCATAATCAGGAGAGGAGACGGGGTGTGAGTGTACCCCCCCACCTGACCTACGCGTGTGTGTGACCCTTCATCTGACGGACGTGAGTGTGGCCCCCTCTCCTGACAGGTGTGTGTGTGGTCACCTCTCCTGACAGGTGTGTGTGTGGTCACCTCTCCTGACGGACGTGAGTGTGGTCCCCTCTCCTGACGGGTGTGTGTGTGGTCCCCTCTCCTGACGGGTGAGTGTGGTCCCCTCTCCTGACGGGTGAGTGTGGTCCCCTCTCCTGACGGGTGTGTGTGTGGTCCCCTCTCCTGACGGACGTGAGTGTGGTCCCCTCTCCTGAAGGGTGTGTGTGACTGCCTCACCTGATGAGTGTGAGTGTGATCCTCTCACCTGACGGGTGTGTGTGTGTGGTCCCCTCACCTTACGGGTGTGTGTGTGGCCCTGTAACCTGATGGATGTCCCCTTATGGTATTATCTGGCCCCTGCCCGTTCTCTCTCCTGGTCACGACTGGAGCACATGGTGATTGTAGACCATTCTGAGCTGCTGTCCCTTTAACAGCAGACGGACTATAGCTCTTGGTGTGTGTGTGGGTGTGTCCCTTGCAGTGAGTCCCATTCTGTGTGAGGTAGCAGGGTGCTCTGTGGGAGGTGCTGTGCTCCTGCAGTCTAACGTTACAGCTTTGATTGCTGCTCTGTGAGCTTTCTCGCATGCCCTGCATGTGTGGATCAGGTCGCCTGTGTCTTAAAGCAGCCCCATCTGTGTGAGTGAGGAATGGCACCCTATCTGCGACGGACTCTGACAGGCAGCTGCACCATCTGGTTTTGTCGTTGCTCTTGGCCAGTGACTGGCGCAAGAGCATGTGAGCTTTGCTGGCCCCCCGCCGTGGCACTGCACTCTTCCCCCCGCCATGGAGGCAGTGCAGGAGCACGTGAGCTTTGCTGGCCCCCCGCCGTGGAGGCAGTGCAGGAGCACGTGAGCTTTGCTGGCCCCCCGCCGTGGAGGCAGTGCAGGAGCACGTGAGCTTTGCTGGCCCCCCGCCGTGGAGGCGCCTGCAAAGTGCTCAGCCACTTCAGCTTCCTGCAGCTCTGCACCCTGTGAGTGCATCTGGTCCAAGCATGGAGCTTCAGTCGAGTGCCTATGCAAGCCAGCAGCCAGCTGGGCCAGTCCTGTTCTGGAAGCTTCTTCTGGAGGACGCGGATAGGAATCTACACACATGAGGGCCACCTGCACATTGGGGGGGGGGGTGAAAATGGGGCCACAGGTTCTCAGTCAGAGTCCATCGCTGGCTGTGGGCTTTTCAGTAGCAGTCTGGAGGATTTGGAAAACGAGATGTTTACTGGCTGGGGGTAATTAGGCGATGGCTGTGGCACGCGCCTCCCCCGGCCCCTGCCTGCCGCCGATGCTCACTCGCTCCCCAGAATCCAGCCGCGACTATCTGCAAGTCCCTGCCCCTGGAAATAGAGTGAATGTATCATATTAATCCGGTTATCAGCAGACTGCATTCGCCTAATCCACCATTTCTCAGTGAAGCTGCCTTTGTATGCACTTGCGCACCAACCCGCTGCCGTGTGATGGGGGGGGGCAGTGTGCGTGAGACATGCAGACTCAGCCTGGGGGGCTTCCAGTGAGTACATTACATCGGTTTCATCTCAGCAGGGGCCCAGGACAGACCGAAAGGCCCCTCCACTACATGGCTGGCCATAGTGTATTGGGGCCGTGTGGCTCTGTGGATTAAGATGCAATGCCTGAGATAGGGGGGTGGCTGCCATAAATCCCAGGGCTGGCAGAGTGATGTCACTTTGGGCCCCTAACCCCAGTCTCCCCAGGGACTGGCTAACTGCCTAAAAATGTCTGTGGCTTTGGATAAAAGCACCTGCTAGATAAACATTTGAAAAAGCCTGCTTCTCTGCTTCCATGTTTTGTATTAAATCTTCCTCTTGCACGCTGGCATCCCTCCCTCTAGGGGTGATTGGTGATGTCACAGTGATGTCACGGTGATGTCACAGTGATGTCACAGGGATATCACGTGAGGCATCTAAAAAAGCGAGAGGAGGGAAGAGAGTGGCCGAGTCACCCGGGGAGGCCCTGCCCCCAATGCCGCGGCTAAAGCTGAACCCGCTCACAGTCAGCGAGTACTCCTGCCGTGCCGGGCTCTCGCACGGTGGTCTCGCACGCTGCTCTCACGCGCTGCTCTGGGGGGATGAGGGCTCCCACTGACATGATTCACACTGACTGCGGGTGACCTTGCAAACTAGCATATAGATAAAAACTCACTCTTGCCAATTCAGGGTTACGGGGGCGCACCTCCTAAAACAGGGGGGTGACCAGGGCCGTAGCACAGCCGCTGTATTTGCATAAGTACTCGCTGTGGGTTTTGTGCTGTGATCAATGTTATTAGAATATTGCTGCGGCCCGGCACAGATGAGTTTTTAGTGACAGATGACCTTTATGTGGTCAGACAGAGAGACCGACGGTGTGTGTCTTTGCTCCCTGCTCACTCTCTCTCGCTCTTCCTTCTGCTTCATGCAAGCGCTGCTTTTATCGGTGATTCTGAGGCGCGGCGTCCTGAGCCTCAGAATGGCCCGTCCAGTCACAGGACCCGCCTCGGCTCCCCAGTCGGCATGGCGCCGGAGCCCAGAGGCGGCTAGTCACTGCTGCGGGTCTGCCCACCTTATGCAGGTCTGCCCACCTTATGCAGGTCTGCCTACCTTATGCGGGTCTGCCCACCTTATGCAGCTCTGCCCACCTTATGCAGCTCTGCCCACCTTATGCAGCTGGCTCCCCGCCCTGGAGGCAGTGCAGGAGCACGTGAGCTTTGCTGGCCCCCTGCCGTGGAGGCAGTGCAGGAGCACGTGAGCTTTGCTGGCCCCCCGTCGTGGAGGCGCCTGCAAAGTGCTCAGCCACTTCAGCTTCCTGCAGCTCTGCACCCTGTGACTGCATCTGGTCCAAGCATGGAGCTTCACTCGAGTGCCTATGCAAGCCAGCAGCCAGCTGGGCCAGTCCTGTTCTGGAAGCTTCTCCTGTTCGGCTGAGTTATGCGGGTCTGCCCACCTTATGCAGGTCTGCCCACCTTATGCGGGTCTGCCCACCTTATGCAGGTCTGCCCACCTTATGCGGGTCTGCCCACCTTATGCAGGTCTGCCTACCTTATGCAGGTCTGCCCACCTTATGCGCGTCTGCCTACCTTATGCGGGTCTGCCCACCTTATGCAGCTCTGCCCACCTTATGTGGGTCTGCCCACCTTATGCAGCTCTGCCTACCTTATGCGGCTCTGCCCACCTTATGTGGGTCTGCCCACCTTATGCGGGTCTGCCCACCTTATGCGGGTCTGCCTACCTTATGCGGGTCTGCCTACCTTATGCGGGTCTGCCCACCTTATGCAGGTCTGCCTACCTTATGCGCGTCTGCCCACCTTATGCAGGTCTGCCTACCTTATGCGCGTCTGCCTACCTTATGCGGGTCTGCCCACCTTATGCAGGTCTGCCTACCTTATGCGTCCCATCGGGGTCAAGATGGGATGTCGATGACTCTGAAATAAGGGTGGGGATGGGCGACCTGGGACTCCCCTTGGAGGCCTGACATGTCATTCACAGGTAGTATGTGAATGCAGGTTTAATAGTCTGGAAAGTAAGTGGGCCTTAAAGTCGGGATCAGCCATAGTCAAAGTGCCACCCGGAGCTCCACCTGACTGCATATTAGCCCATCAGTGCCACCCGGAGCTCCACCTGACTGCATATTAGCCCATCAGTGCCACCCGGAGCTCCACCTGACTGCATATTAGCCCATCAGTGCCACCCGGAGCTCCAACCGACTGCATGTTAGCCCATCAGTGCCACCCGCAGCTCCACCTGACTGCATATTAGCCCATCAGTGCCACCCGCAGCTCCACCTGACTGCATGTTAGCCCATCAGTGCCACCCGCAGCTCCACCCGACTGCATGTTAGCCCATCAGTGCCACCCGCAGCTCCACCCGACTGCATATTAGCCCATCAGTGCCACCCGCAGCTCCACCTGACTGCATATTAGCCCATCAGTGCCACCCACAGCTCCGCCTGACTGTATTTTACCTGTTCTCACCATGGCAGCTGGCCACACTCTCCTCTCCAAGTAGGTTCGCTTGGAGTTCCCCTTTACTTGGGTGCCACTTCCTCATTCAGCCAGGCTGTCTCAACGCTGTTAACAGCTGAGTGAGCAGTGAGAGCTTCACCCTTCCGGCAAACACTCCGGTCAGCTCCTGTTTCGTGTGCATTAACCATGGCTGATTGTAAAGCAGATCCCGTTACAGTCCCAGTAGGGGGCCACAGAGCCCATCGCTGGGATCTTGCGTCTCTGACACCATCCCCTTCAAGGACGCCGGATGCGATGTCGCCCACCAAAGGTGCTTGTGGTCAGCAGGTTTGAATTATCAGCCTTTGTTAGTGTAAATGTTCCTTGCACGCCAGGTTCCAAGTTTGAGATGCTGGACAGAACACAAGTTTATCTAAGGGGAGTGCGAGATGGTCTGTGACAGACCCGGACCTGCTTTAATGTCCCAGTCCAATCAGGAATGGCTGCGTGTCACCGCTGCAGTGACCGACATTGACTGTGCTTCTGAGACATCCCTCACTGTCAGCCGCGTGTCAGTATACGTGCCAATGCCCTGAGTGGCTCAGGCTTTGGGGCGCCCGGTGTGTATTACACCGGTAAATGCTGTAATAATGGGTAGAGAGCTTTGGCGGTGATGCGGAGCCTCCTGCAGCCGGCCTGGTCTCTGCCTGAGGCTGACTGGCAGCGGTGCATGGCACGTTACCCTGTGGATGCTCCCACTGGCTGGTGGCAGTAATGTTTCAGCAGGAGAACAGCAGGTCTTTGGTCACCAGCTGTCGTGTAGTTAGAGTGTGGTTTAGATGACAGATCTTCCATTCTTAAGAAAAAGATTATTCTTCAGTCCCACGCTGTGACCTCTGAGGAATGTCCCTGCTGACATTTACGACGGTCATTTGATCATATGCTTGGTGGAGTTTCTCCATCTCTACACCATGAGCATGTTTAGGGATTTGTACTACCCCATGCTGTTACCTGTTCTCTGCCTGTTAAGTTTGTCAGCTTTGTCAACAAGTGCTCAAGGTGCGGAGTGGTGCTGATATTTACCACCAGTCAAACCATTCCTTTAGCCACGAATGGTCCCTACGCCCATGGTGTTGAGTTTAGTTACCCAAATAGACTGTAGGACAGAAATCTAGCATTTTGGACTTTTGGAATGCTTATGAGGTGCTTGTCTTTTATGTCAACCATCCAACCTTTAGGTATCCTGGAGTATGAAGATCGAGCAGCAGGAGAGGTTCAGCCCACGTCACAAATGTCCTCCTTTACTGGAAATGTTAGGTCGAGCTCATACATGCCAGTGGCTCTAAACTACGGTCCTGTTGACCAGTGTTGATGTTTCCTTCTGTGGGCATGCAACAAAATACATTTATATATATGGTATTTACTAAATATTAATATTGCTGGAATATGGATGTCTCCGTATAGTCCTGAGGTGCTGTGTATTAATGTCAGGCCTTGTTTTAGTTTGCCCACTTCCGCTAGCGTGACCTTGTAAGACGGCGTGTTTCTGTGCCCTCAGGAACTGTCAGTGTAAGCGCACTGGATTCCCTGTGAACAGGGCGACGTGACCTTTCAGGAAGCGCATGTTTATCTGCTGCTGTTATTACTCCAGAGCTGAAAAGTGAAGGATGCAGCAAGGCCCTGCTCCCTAAAGGGTTAATGTCCCTCGCAGCCGTTGACCTCAGCAGAGGTCATGGGGTCTCCTCTGGGTGAATGCTCTCTCCAGTGTCTCCTTTGGATCGACTGGGACCTGGGGCTTGTTTAATCCCACACAGTTGCACTCGTGAAGCACGTGGGCCACGTGCAGGGGCCAGTGACAAGCCCGGCTGCCTTTTTCATGTGTGCTGTTGTGTTACTGCCTGCTCTGGGCCATGCTTTTTGTGTGTGGTCCCCCTGGGAAGGAGAGCCGCACCCATCAAAACATCAGACTTGTTTAGCAGACTCTTTCGTCAAAATGCCACTTTCTGGGGCAATTGGGAATTACGGGCCTCGCTCAAGGGCCTGAAAGCCAATCTGGCCATTTGAACCTGTGACCTTCTGACCACAGACACGGCATCCTGACCTCTCTCCTGCATTCCCTTTTGGATGAGTCACACTTTCTCCCACATTCCCGTTCGGATAAGTTACTCCCCTCTCCTGTATTCCCATACCAGTGAGTTATGCTTCTCTCCCGCATTCCCTTTCCAGTGAGTCACACTTTCTCCCGCATTCCCTTTCTGGTGAGTCACACTTTCTCCCGCATTCCCATTCCGGTGAGTTACGCTTCTCTCTGATGCCCTTGTTCGGAGGAGTTACACCTCTCTCCCGTATTCCCGTTCGCGTTAGTTACGCCTCTCTCCCGTATTCCCATTTGCCTGAGTTACGCCCCTCTCCCGTATTCCCATTCGCGTGAGTTATTGCCTCTCTTCTGTATTCCCGTTCGCGTGAATTACACCTCTCTCCCGTATTCCCATTTGCCTGATTTACGCCCCTATCCCGGTGAGTTACACTTCTCTCTGATGCCCCAGTTCAGGTGAGTCATATTTCTCTCCCGTATTCCTGTTCGGGTGAGTTACACTTCTATGCCAAAATGTTGATTTCACAAATCAGGACCAGTAGCCTCCATTTACTCTGGATTTTGAACGTGGCAATAAATCTGTCAGAGGAAGGTCCCCACTGTCCTTCTCAAGCTTGCTTTGATGTTAGTGTGCCAGGTAAGTTAACAAGCCATCTCCTGCTCCAACTGTGGAATATCTCCTCTCCTGCAGGATCTCCTGCACCAAGTCTTTGGTGGCAATGCCACTCAGTTAACTTGCCCCCTCCTGAAGTTCCAGTCCCATTCTTGGACATCAGTGTGATTTGGATATTGACCCTACATGAGAGTGCTGGTCCCTGCCAGCAGTGGGGCAGGAACCGTCTCCAGGCCAGCCAGGAAGGGCAACCTGCTTTCCCCAGATGTGTAGCAGCTGCTCTTCTCATGCAGCGACTCCAGTGAGACCCTGAGCTCTGCTCCAGCAGTGAGGGCACACCTGGCACAGATGGTGCACATGTCTCGAACAGCTTTCTGCCCACTGAGATTACACTCAGACTCCACATTCACATTTATTTTATGTAGCAGACACTTATGTCCAAAGTAACAGACAAGTGACGCGATTGTCACACAAAAAACATGACTTATGTTGACTACGGTTAGGGTAAGGGTAGTGAGGGTAGCTGGCAGGAAGGGCCAGCATTACGTCATCTACTACATGTGACAAATAACAAATATGACTGACTTTCATTGAATATTTCTATAAATTTTGCAAAATATTTCACAGATCCCACACCTGGTGCTGGTTCATATTGAAAATTGAGAATACTGATATTCTCAGACACGCAGCCAGCTCTTCCCATTTCTCTCTACTGTAAGAGGTCTGGTTTTACTTTATACACAACTTAGTGTATATATGTGTATGACTTTTAACAGGAACTGGTAAAAGAGAGCACATAACCCCTGTCCTGGCCTCACTCCACTGGCTGCCTGTGTACTATAGAGTTAATTTTAAAATTCTTATGTTTTTCTTTAAAGCTCTTCATGATCTTGCGCCGCCTTATCTATCTGAGCTCCTCCATCCTTATACGCCTTGTCGGTCTCTCAGGTCAGCTAGTAACCTGCTCCTGGAGGTACCGAGACCCAGGACGATTCTAAGAAGGGACAGGGCTGTCTGAGCTCCTCCATCCTCATACGCCTCGTCGGTCTCTCAGGTCAGCTAGTAACCTGCTCCTGGAAGTACCGGGATCCAGGAGGATTCTCAGAGGGTACAGGGCTTTCTGAGCTCCTCCATCCTTATACGCCTCGTCGCTCTCTCAGGTCAGCTAGTAACCTGCTCCTGGAAGTACCGAGATCCAGGAGGATACTCAGAGGGGACAGGGCTTTCTGAGCTCCTCCATCCTTATACGCCTCGTCGGTCTCTCAGGTCAGCTAGTAACCTGC
>JAODKM010000058.1:31273465-31289454 GCA_026780845.1 Petrocephalus sullivani | reverse complement strand
AATGGTGTTGGCATTGCCAGTGGTTATACTGTGCTAGTGGTGTTGGCAGTGCCAGTGTTTTTGGCTGTGCCAGTGGTTATACTGTGCCAGTGGTGTTGGCAGTGCCAGTGTTTTGGCTGTGCCAATGGTCATACTGTGCCCGTGGTGTTGGCAGTGCCAGTGGTTTTCGCTGTGCCAGTGGTTATACTGTGCCAGTGGTGTTAGCAGCGCCAGTGGTTTTGACTGTTCCAGTGACCTTGACCAGTGACCTTGACAGTGACTTATCACTGAAATGCTCTAAATCATCATTTTGCTGCATGGGTATGGCAGCCATTTAATACACATACATATATTATCTGCATACACACTTACACACATTTATTTATTTATTTATTTGCTTACTTACTGACTAATTACTTACAAATTAATTATGCATACATCCTCACGGTTATGCTACAAAGTAATGCGAGTGACGATTTAGTGGCTAACAAGCACATGGCTGAAGATCACACCTCATGCTGGGGTGAAATGGCATTTGATTTATCCCACCAACCTGGCAGCAGGGAATCTGATCTTCTGATTTTCTATTGGTGTCTCGTAGGTGTGTAAGTGTATGTTACATCTAGGGTGAAGCCCACACCTGCTCCAAGAAGCCTGAGGGACCCTTAAGAACTTTGCGTGAGCTGATGTTGTGAATTCTGCATTTTTCAATTAAGCATATAGCAGCCTTGCATTTGATTGAGGCCCCTGAGGTTTGGAGACCCCCTGATGGCCACACATAGTCACTACACTAGAGGGGTGGAGGACCTGAGGTGGCTTTTAAGTGACTTTTTGAGTAAGTTCTTATTATTAGTCAGTCTTAAAAATGTTGGCTAAGGTCAATTTAAGGGCTTCCTGCTCCTGTCATACTCTCACCAGACCAGGGCTGATATATAACACGGCTGGGGTCTGTCTGCCTGTCCCCTCGGTGATGGACCTGAATAAAATAAAATGTGCCCCTTCCAGCCCCTCTCTCCACTAGGCCCCCACACAGCCGTCATGCCCAGACAGTCATTTGCAGAAGGGTCACTGTCCCAGGACCTCAGCTTGTTTTAGTCTCACTGTGAGCTCAGTATGGCCAGACACTTACGCCTGGTAGTTGCTGGAGTTTTTGCTTGTCTATGGACAGCTCATTTTCCCTGAGCAGGATTTGTCTCTTAAATATGTAGCCTGTTGCTAAGTGACCGGACCAGCTCATGCAGCATACGGCCATTTACAGAAAAATATAAAAATAAATAAATACATAAAACGTGTCTCATCCCGGTGGAGGCAGCTAACGAAATGAGTCGTCACAAAGAGAGTGTGTTTATGGGACAGAGCGTGCCGTAAGTGTGTGCGGCCTGAGCTGGCTTCCCGCTCTCTGCCGAGAGTAATTCCTGGCCCTCTGTATTCTAATGAAGTAGAATGACTGCCGGCACTCCGGGCCGCCGCTGTGCGTGGGGGCGGGGATCATCTGCGCTGGAGCAGCTGTTAAGTCCACTTTAACAGTCCGCTGCCCCCGGCTGTTCTATTGAGGATTTGCCGCTACCCGCTCTTGATGACTTGTCAGACTCTTGAATAGAAATGGGGGGACTTTTCTCTCACTGGCTCAGCATCCCTGAGCCATTTATTCAGAGCTACAAGCAACCAGCAGTTAGAAGGTGAGGAGATGAAACCCTGGAATTCGGGGTGATGTTTGCTGATCCTTACCTCATTGTTTATTAATGTAGTCCCTGGAGTGGGACTGTTTTTCTGATAGTGGTGGTCTGATTTTATTTGTGACATGTACAATTATACTCATACAATTTATGCTGCATAAACTGAGGATAAATTAAAGGGTGTTTATTAAAATACTATTCAGAGACAGTGTGCATGGTGGGCAATGTGCAAATAGCAGCATATATACAGTGTGCAGGGTAGGCAGTGTGCGAATAGCAGCATATATACAGTGTCCAGGGTAGGCATTGTGCAGATGCAGTATATATAGACAATCATGGAGGGCCCACAGGGTTTTGAGCAGGCCAGTCTCATTTTGGTTAGGTGTATGCCATGGAGTGCTGCCTGGTCCCTCCTGTAGGTCCAATCCAAAAATTCTGAGGTTATAATATATCCCCCATATTTGTATCCTCCAGCTGTGTTGTGTCGCCACCAAGAAATGCAATAAACATTTGTGTTTAATCAATTGATCCATGACCCGTGGTCGTGCCAGCAAGCTGCCGGGGCCCGGAGAATTCTCCTGGAGCTTTAACATGCTTTAACCATACCCAGCTTCGAGATGGAGCTCTCAGCTCTAGGTTGCTCTAGGTAGGTCTTATGAATATTAATGGTGAATGTGGTCAGATGCTGGTTAAAGATACCAGTCAGCACTTTGCAGCTCTCTACGGAGGACTAGCCCTGAAATTGTAGTAATTTGCTGAGGGAATTCAAGGCCTCTGCAGCTGGTATTGTTTTCAGCCTCTGCCTTTTTCCTCATTTCTGCAGACCTGTTCAATGGAGCTACTTCCATCTTTAAATTAACATCTGCACAGACCTACTCCTTAGCTTCTTTGGGGAGGAGGACTTGGTCGAGGTGGTCCCATCTACCGTGAGGCCCATACCCTCTCCAGCATCCTGGGCTTTGCGGGTGTGACTGGTTTTGATCAGAGGACAGTAGGCATGAGCACTGGAATGTAAATGAGAGAGAGAGTGCCATGTGATGTGTGGCAGCAGTACGTCAGCACTGTGCGCAGAGGCACCTGCAGAATGCACTCTCAGATCTGAAGCTGATTTTAGTTGTATACCTGACGAGTAAGGAACAGACAAATAAATAACCACGTTCATTTCCGTCACTTTCTAACTGACTAATTGTGAGCAGTTACCGTGACAACCCCTCAGACCTGTGGGAGAGCCTTCACTGTGAGCCATCTGAAGAAGCTGTCTGGACCACAGATCGGTCCATTAGGACCAAGTCACCATAATGACTCATTGGTTAGTTGTCTTTTTAGAGTCTCTGCTTAATGGCTGCTATTTAACTGTAGCCTTACAGATGGTGGTCTGGGCACACCTCTCTAATGGTGTAAATTAAAAACAGCAAAACACTTTCATTACGTGAATGACTCCCATGAATTAACAGGCTTAATTCATTTTTCGCCCATAAATTATTTTCAGATTATGTTTAGCACACATTTCCTGCAGACGATATTGTACCTACAAAGATAGTGGTTATAAATCAGCACACTATTTAATATTGTTACTGGAATCTGATACAGTCCCATGTACATACTTGACTCGCACTGGCACTGTCTCATGTATGGTTTCCACACTCAGAGTTACAGTTCCCCCAAATCGGTGCCCCGTATGATCTGCAACTGTCCCGAGTACAGTCCCCCATATGGTCTGCCGCTGTTTCTGGTACAGTTCCTCATATGGTCTGCCACTGTTTCCAGTACAGTCCCCCATATGGTCTGCCACTGTTTCCAGTACAGTCCCCCATATGGTCTGCCACTGTTTCTGGAACAGTCCCCCATATAGTCTGCCACTGTTTCTGGTACAGTCCCCCGTATGGTCTGCCACTGTTCCCGGTACAGTCCCCCATATGGTCTGCCACTGTTTCCAGTACAGTCCCCCATATGGTCTGCCACTGTTCCCGGTACAGTCCCCCTTATGGTCTGCCACTGTTTCCAGTACAGTCCCCCATATGGTCTGCCACTGTTCTCGGTACAGTCCCCCATATAGTCTGCCACTGTTTCTGGAACAGTCCCCCATATAGTATGCCACTGTCCCCGCTACAGTCCCCCATATGGTCTCCCGCTATCCCTGGTACAGTCCCCCATCCGGTCTGCCACTGTTCCCCGTACAGTCCCCTGTATGTTTTTCCACTATCACCAGTTCTGTCCTCTGTATAGTATTTCATTCTTGCCTGAACAGTTCCATGTACGGCCTTCCACTCTCACCAGTATAGTCCCCCATATGGTCTTCCTGTCTTGCTGGTGCAGTTCCCTGTGGCGATTTCCTCTCTCGCCGGTACAGTCCCCCATATGGTCTGCCTCTCTCGCCGGTAGAATCCCCCCACGTGATTTGTTTCTATTGCTAGTACAGTCTCCTGTATGGGCTTCCTGTCTCCCTGGTAGAGTCCCCTGCATGGTCGCTCACTCTCACCAGAACTGTCCTACGTATGGCCTTCCTCCACCAGCTCTGTCCACTCTGACGTCTTGCCCAGCATTTTCTAAGAATGATGTAGACCTCAAACTGAAATAACTGCAAGAGCGATGATGAGAATATCGCCCATCTCTCGATTAATCCGGCGCAAGACCCATGGATACTTTTGTGTTCCAGAGCAAATGAAGAGATGATTTCTCTGTGCTGTATTTGCCCCAGAGTACCCTGCAAATCTCCATCCAAAAATACTTGGCTCTGCATCTACCTAACACATCTGAACCAGTGACAGATTCCAAAATAAGTTAACCTTACGAGAACAAGTATTTCTCTGCCAGAGATTGTTGATAATGGTGGAGTTAATGCAATTAATTAATCTTGCTATGTAGCTTTTCTATCTAAGTATCCTCACAGAAGCTGTTTCAGCCATTACAGGGTATGTGAGAATGCCAAACAGCCAGGCCATCCAGGAGAGTCCCCCCCCCCATGTTAAAGCCAGGATTATGTAGATTAAAAAAGGTAGACTGAGAGAGACGTCCTTGATGGTAAAATTAGAAATGCAATGAACAAGACTGAAAAGGAGGCTGCTGAACTGTGACCGCATTCAATTTGCGTCGGGTAAAATAGCTCGATTAAAAGCCCGCCTCAGCCCATTGACTGTGATGCTGCCACTGGAGCATTCCCGGCCCTGCCTGCAGCCCGTGGTACTGAAAGTTTCACACTGGTAAGTGAGCACCTCCTGGGAGGAGCAACGTGGCCTCCTTCCCCTTCCTCGAGACAGCTGCAAATTGGACTGGCTATAACCCAGGGGCATCAGAGGCACTTCTATTGTACAAGGGGGTGTTATTGAAGGCAATAACCTGTTTATTGCACAAATTGCTTAACTAACACCTGGATGCAGCGCCCCCAGGGGTATGTTCTCCTGACTACTGACCCTGATTTCTGTGTGGAAAAGTAGTTTGTCTGAGAGTAGAGGCTACCCCCAACCCCCCCTCCCAGCCTTAAAATGGTGCTTTATGTGGAGATGCAGCTAAAAGCTGCCTGCTTCCATCCCCTGCCACGTGGGTGGCTGAGGCCATTGCATGTGCTACATGGCATCCTCTCTTAATTAAAAGTGAGCACATGTCATCTCCAATGGAGCCAGTCCGAGCACCTTCCGCATCGCCCCTTAGTGGGCCGAGCACCTTCCACACTACCCCTAGTGGGCCGGGCACCTTCCACACTACCCCTAGTGGGCCGAGCACCTTCCACACTACCCCTAGTGGGCCAGGCACCTTCCACACTGCCCCCTAGTGGGCCGGGCACCTTCTGCATCGCCCCCTAGTGGGCCAGGCATCTTCCACACTACCCCCTAGTGGGCCAGGCATGTTCCACACTACCCCCTAGTGGGCCAACACCTTCTGCACTGCCCCCTAATGGGCCGAGCACCTTCCACACTACCCCCTAGTGGGCCAGGCACCTTCCGCACTGCCCCCTAGTGGGCCAAGCACCTTCCACACTACCCCCTAGTGGGCCGGGCACCTTCCACACTACCCCCTAGTGTGCCGGGCACCTTCCACACTACCCCCTAGTGGGCCGGGCACCTTCCACACTACCCCCTAGTGGGCTGCGCACCCAGGATCATAGAGCTTTTAACCTAGGACACACATTTATTCGTCCTATAATCCCAGGCTGAAAGCTGCATTACTACTTCCAGATGAATCTGGTGTGTAATCCTAGTCGTCATCTTACGGTCCTGACTGATCGAGCGGGAGCTTTCCTGTCCCTTTTCCTGTGTTCCCAGCTCTTCCTGGCGTCGCTCTCCCAGCGCTTCGCCGCTCAGGCCTCTCAAGAGCGATGCTAATGAATTTATAATGGGCACGGCATTACCAGCGCATTGTTTGCTCACACTTTGCCAGTAACACAATGAGGAGGTGTTGATTTGCCAGGGTATCTGATTCATAGGAACTGCTAACGATGAGCCGCATGAACACGTGCTGCCGCATCGTCTCCACGCAGCTTTCAGTGGGAGATCCTCACATGCCGCTGCTCTGCACCTATTAGGCTAATCATTTAAATCATGGATTTCATCAGCCTGAGGTATAGGAGTCTTCCTGACTTCTCCAAATCCCCCCGAGATGCTGTGCTGTGAGTAAGGAAGGAGCATGACATCTGACACACTTCCTGAAATGACGTTTGTGATGCTCCTATAAGACAGTAGCCCCTCTGCTTTCATGTGACAGCAAGCCTGTGGATTGGGGTGGGGCGGTGCTTTCTGCATGCATCTGGTCCTCCTCAGTGGCAGAGCACAGATGAGCAAGTGAGCAGTGTCCCGATTCTGCTGTAAAACCCCAAATGCTGCCTTCCCTGATTTGCTACTCTTGAAAATGAAAGATGAAAAACAGATGCCCATGGGATCTGCATTTTCATGTTACTGACTACCCTGTGATGAATATCTGATTATCACTTTATAATGTCTTCTCTGCATTGCTGTAGACAGTATTATATGGTTTTTAATTTAGCCCAAACTAGCGACACAGATCTTTCCAAATGAGCACTACATCAAATGCATTTCATGTGAATAAAGAATAAATGTCATCGTATGATGATGGACAAACATAAGCTAACAGGCTTCATTGGGGAATGTCTAGCAAAGCTTCAGTAAGGGAAATATGGCAGTCAGCAGTGTTTCAGGTCAGGTCAGGTCGGGGAGCATACTTTGGTGCAGCGCGTTGCCGCACCCACCACACGATAAAACATCTCGGGATCCCAGTTGAGTGGGACCCCAGAAACAGCAAACCTGGTCCTGACAGCAGCCTTTGATGTCAGTCTCCCCAGGTGCTTTGTGTGGCGAGGCACAGGTACTGGAAGGTGTTTGTTGGTGCTGCATTAAGGGAGCTGTTGAGGGTGGATAATGTCCAATCAGTGTGCCTCTGCACCCACTACCCCGTTGCCCGTTGTGGGGTCACTGGCGCGGTGTCTGCCCCTCACCCCGCTATCATGCCACTTTGCTCGCCTATCAAACAACTAATCAGTCTTGGACACCTGGACCTGAGGACCCAGGCACCAGCTGAATAACCCGCCGGCCGCTATATAAGTAACCCCAGGAGTCGGGTAAGTAACCCGCCGGCCTCTCTCTGTCTCTGACCCTGGATCAGAGCCGGGAGTCGGGTAAGTAACCCGCCGGCCTCTATCTGTCTCTGACCCTGGATCAGAGCCGGGAGTTGGGTAAGTAACCCGCCGGCCTCTATCTGTCTCTGACTCTGCATCAAAGTCGGGCGTCGGGTAAGTAACCCGCCGGCCTCTCTCTGTCTCTGACTCTGCATCAGAGTCGGGCGTCGGGTAAGTAACCCGCCGGCCTCTCTCTGTCTCTGATACCTGGATCAGAGCCGGGCGTCGGGTAAGTAACCCGCCGGCCTCTCTGTGTCTCTGTTGCCTGCGAGCCTGGCACCAGGTAAGTAACCTGCCCACGTCAGCCCAGTGTCTAAGCCAGGAAGCAGACGGTGCCTCCTGGACTGGCAATCACTTCAATCCTGCCTTCTCCATCTGGCCTTGGGGCCCAACTTCTCACCCGGAGCTCCTCCTTGTTCTCTCCTACCCAGCCAGCCCCTCTGCCTTTAGAGAGACCCAGCAGAATTTTCTCCTCCAGTCCTGCAGATGATGTTGTTAATGTGCCTGGATGTGGCAGTGGTTGGTGCTTTATTTCAGACTTTTGGGCTTATGCGTCATTTTAGGATTTTTCCCCTCCATTTACCTCCAGTCTCCAAGGAAACTGGAAAAAGTCACGAGCCCTTGGGCCGTGTAGAGAGCCCCTTAAAGGGGATTTCTGCATCTTATTATGAAGTTTCATTTGCCCCGGCTTGAAAGCGATTAGCGAGTCCCCTGAGTCTCCGGGGGGCAGGGAAGCCACATAGCCATGTAAGGTTGTGGTTCAGTTACTGTGGCCTTAGTAATGAGAGTAACTGCACTGTGTTACATTACTGAGGTCTGACACCTTATCTACTGTCAGTTACATTATTGATGTGCAGCTTCCCTGTCGGATCGTGTTTAAGTCGATAGTTATGGTGGTCATACATTTGCTCCATCATCCTTTGACTGCATTAGTCTATATAATCCATAACCCAGGGATGTTTCTATATCCAACATTTTATGTAGCTATTTTCCAGAAAATAATGGAGGCGTATAAAACAAATCCCTTAGAGCAAAGCACTGAATAATATGTAACCAGCAAACCCTTTCCAGCGAGTAACAGGACCAGTAAATCCTGCTGGTCCATAACATCCCTTACCAGTAACACCCAACCCCTTTGGGTTTCACTCACCGGGTGGCAGGAACCTGTGGTGACCAAAGAAATTTTATCTGTTGATTGCATTTTGTGGTGCCCTTTCTGCTTGAAGCACACTTCCGTCTACTCAGGTGTCATGCTTGATTCTTCTCTAAATACTGATGATCATGTAACTGCTCTCCCCACGCCTGACTTTCAGCATCTGCGTAACATAGATCATGTTTGTCCAGAGATACGCAAGCTTTGATCCACACCGTCATAAGCTGACGTCTTGATTACTGTAATGCTCTCTTTGGTCTTCTCGATGCTGTTTCCAGAATTCTGCCACTGGAGTTGTTACTCATATGAAACACACTAAACTAAACTATACTAAACACTTTAAATTGACTTAATTTCATTTTGTTTTGTTAAACTTTTTTATTGTTTTCGATATATTTTCTTGTTTGCCTGATAAATTATGTAAAGTCTTGAAAGGTGCTACAGTACATAAATGAATCATATTATTATTTCTTAATCAAAATGAAACGTTACCTTTGCTGTTTTATGTTCTCTGAGGTGTCCCTTCTGGGTCCCTACAGGAGTGCTTTCCTCATCATGCTTTTTGTAATGCCTGCCGTCTGTTTCCTTTCCCAGGCCTCGAACCCAGGTCCTGTGCCCACATAGTGATGAGCCCTGATGGTTCTGAATCGGCACTAACAGCCCTCACTTTATTTGTGTGCCTCTCTCTGCTGAGTCGCAGGATGTGCGATGCAGCCCCCCCCGATGCCATTGATTTGCACCCCCCCCAGGCTCTACCTGAGTCACAGCTGTAGGTGCATTGCAGTCGTCAGTCGTGCTCACTTTGTGTCGGTTGCCATATCCCTCCACTACCTGATACCATGCCATAGTATTATCCATGTGGCTGCCGTGCCCCCGCCTCACGCCACCCCCTCGCGGGCCCTGGGGCACGCTCCCTCTCACTCAGAGTCCTGCAGTGTGTAAACACAGTTGGGCTTGTTTCTCCTCCTACGCACAAACATCCACAGAGAGCTTGAATATAATCCCCTGGCTGCTTTCCTGTCTGCTTGGCGACAAAGCCGCCCTTGTGGCTCCTCAAAGAAGCACTAAGCTGAATGTCAGAGGGGGTGTGACTTTCACACACAGGCGTCTTCACAGTGTCGCTGCTTTCGGGGCTCCAGCCATTGAGCTGCTTGGTGCTGCAGGCGCTGCGCCTGTCGCTCGCCATTGGCCCACGATTCCCGCTCCCCGTGCCCAGCTGTGTGGCCCGAGATCACCGCGTGCGGGCGGCGTGCAGGAAAAGCCGCATGTGATCGCGCTGTCGCCACTTGCTCCTCGCCTGCGTGTCATGCTGCCGTTGCCTTTCTGGCAGATTCTTTTAGATCAATAATTCATTTAAAACCACTGATCATGGGGAGTGATGGCTGGCGTCATGCGTGTGCATGGCAGAGAGACACTCCTCCCTCTCCTGTCTGTCTGCACGCTCGAGGAAAACGTCAGAATCAAGGGGAGATTCCAGAAAGACTCAGGAGTGGGATTTAGCCCACCCCCTCCACCCCCACGCTCCCTCGCTCTCCCTCCCCGTCATTGGCTCATTTTTCATGTGACATCATCTTCAGCAGTTTCTCAGCGTCTCTAACAGTCCAGCCTTAAGTCACACTTCGCAGGTTCCTCCCTCTGAAGTTCAAACACAGAACTTTGTTTGTCGGTCAGAGATGGTAAAATTCAGCAAAATCCCTCTGCAAGAAAAAAACTGCTTACTCTGCATAATTCTGCCTTTGGAGCAGGAACAGAGGGTGCTCCCCTCCAATTATATTTGCATTATTATAAGATGAGTGTGATCCAGAGTGAAATCCTTCAGGATGGTCTGATATACGGAAGGCTTCTTCTGCTTTAGCCAGGCTGTGCTGACAAAGCCACTTCCTATAAAATGTGCTTCCTCTGGGAATATCTGAGAACATTTGACCTGGAAAAGCGACAGTCCCCGCGAGGAAGGCTCATGACACGGTCGCATCCAGACAGCCGTAAACGCCACAGAAACCCTCCATTTAACAACCGACTCCTTAATGCACTTCCTGCTGTGATTAGCTGAGTTCTAACTTCCCTCTAAGAGTTTTTCTTCAAAGACGTGATTTACAGCTGAAGCATGGAGAGGAGCAGAGATGCCATTCATAAAATGGGTTATTTTACAGTTTATAGGGGCGAAACAGGATCTGAGCCCAAGCAAAAAAGAGCAGAACAAATGTGCCGAAATTGTCAGAGAAGTGTTAATGAAGCAGCCTCTGTTTGGAAAGGACAGTGGCCATTTGCCATCACACACTCGGCCCGCGCACTCTTGGGGGTGGGAGAGCGCACGCGCGTGCTGGTGCTGGCCGAGCTGTAGAACACATGCCACAGCTGCACGGAGTTAAAAGGGCACTTCTCTCACTCTGAGGTCACCACACACCCCCGTGGCACTCCGATCAGACACAGCGCTGAGAGTGTGCCGGGTTCTCACCATGGGGCTATTTGTGGGGTGATACTGGCATCAGTGACCAGCAGTAGGGAGGCCCACATTTACTCGGGATGCAGGTATTGCGCCTAAGAAAGCCAGGGCTGGTCCTTGGGGCAGTGCAGGGGCAGCACGGCAGCCATGCATCATTAGCATCACTAGCACTAACACCAGCACACTAATTTTTGTGATTTTTAGGAAATAACAACTAAGAGAACATATCAAAAGGACCAGGTTTTTTGGCATTCCTTTAACGATTCCTGACCCTCAGACTCTGTTCTAATTGGCTTCTTGGTGTAATTATTTAATTAGGGTCAGCACACATTATCAAGGTTCAGGTGTTAGCCATGTGCTAATTAGGATGTGTTCTGCCACGCAGAGATGTTTGCCCCCGAGGCCCGGGCCCGGCAGGTGTCCACTCCTCCCCAGCAGTCTCCCAGAATGGGCCCGCACTGCTGGAGTAGCGTGGCTTAATTGGCCAGGGGTATCATATATCCTGGGCCAGCTGTACTCCAATGCAGGCTGATTGGTACAAGCCCCCTGCTGCTCCGTGCCATCGCACGCGCTCAGCCTCATCCTGCCCTCGGCTGGCCCTTCTAATGGCCTTGCAGGGACCCCCCTCTGTCAGGACCCTTAGCTGGCCGGAACAGTGCCAGAAGCTCCTCCAGCTCACATGACGACACCACATCCTTTCTGGTAACGCTGTCCAGAAGCAGCTCCCAGCAGCACATCTTTCCTCTTGCCCTATTTAACCAGCCAGCAAGAGCTTGCAAATTGATGCCCGTTAGCTTTTTTAGAGAGGGTCAAATGCCTCTCAGTGCAGCGTCTCGTGTTCAATGCACTTAGCGGAGGAAGCAAATGCCGCTCTCTCTGCTGCAATCACGGCCGCCAGCCATTAGCGCCGTATCACCTTTTCAAAGGAGAAAAAGCCCTCATGCATCACCTGCTGAAGTGAGACGTTTATGGGATTATCTTAGACGCGCCACCGCCATGCCCTACCATTGCTTTTCTCGCCATACTGCAGATATTTATTTTTAGCCGCATCTGGAGGCAGCCCAAGGCAGAGGCGGTGTAAGCCGCGCTCCGGTCGCTCGGTCGCTGCAGTCGCTCCGGTCGCCGCGCTTTACCGATGGCCAAAAGGAAGCCAGGGAGTGCAATCACAGGGGGACGCGTGCGTGGCACCAAGCTGTCACCCTCAGACGTGGCACCAGCAGAGGCTCCCTCAGCCCTGCTCACTTCTCTACTCCTCCTGGTACATAAACGGCTTCACAGAAACCAAACTGGGGGGCTTTGTTGGACAGACACATGATAAATGTCCGTGCCGGCTAAGTCTCTCCTTGCTGGTGATATACAAAGCAGTATGCTAACAAAGCCATTGCCCGCCTCTCTCTACCAACCTGTCACTCTCTAACCTTTCAATCAAATGAAATCCGGCACATTCATCCCTGTTCCGGACATGTCAGACGAGCAGCACGGTAGTGCCGAACTCGGCCCGTGTTTGTGGGTCTCCAGGGGAGCACCACAGGCCCCTGTTGGAGATGCTGACTGATTTGCATAATCCCTCTATAGTGCATTCAGAGCCGGGGGGATGGCAGGGGGGGGTAATGTCTAAGACCTCCTCTGTCTGAACCTGTTTTGTCTTTGGAGAGAAAAGCAGCCATTTCCACCCGACCCCGACACGGAATGTCATGCATCTGTCTAAATGCTGCTCAGCTGTACGTGCCCCGGTTGTCTCGCGGTGACGCTCCACACCGCGTCAGTGCCACTGTGGGCTAAACACGCTCGAGCCCCTCTGCCACCCCCCCCCCCGGACTCCCCTCCTGCTTCAGACATGGCAGCCGAGGGGTTAAAGTGGCGGCATGAGATGGTGCTGCAGTCTGGTGGCCCTGCACACTCCCCGGACAGGCTGCCCGCCCGCCCGCCCGCCCGCCTTCCTCACAGATGCCTTCTGTGTAAATTTACCCTGTTCTTTCAAAAATCCTTTATTGCATTTATAACATTTGGCACAGTACAAATTCTTGGTGCTTTCACAAGATAAACCTGTAAGTTTGATTTGGGGCTTTTATTTAGAAATTCTTCTCGGTATAAATCGGGATTTACTGCATCCTAGATATCGTTGTCTAAAAATGACAGAATGCCCTTTTTTTTCAAACAGGTTCACCCAGTCGTGTTCCCAAATCATAACAGCATCTTATCAACCTCTCTGTTTTAAATAAAGTTACAAGTTAGAAAATAGTTTAAATGTATTTCTTTATATAATCTTCTCTTATCAGCCCATAGCAGATTTATCTATCTTTCATATATATATAGGCTTTTTATGTATAAGCATGTACAAGAAAACAGTCCGTTTTGCACACTGTACAAAAGACTCTGCTGTTTTTTTTTGTGCATTCTATTGCATTTTAACGAGAGACAACGAAGGAATGGGAATGTTAGATCTGAGTCTCCTGTACCTTCTCCTTGTTGTGAGTTTTTATCACATAGGGCTCGGGAACCGTTGTGATGGTGCGGGGCCTGTTTCGATGCATCGAGTTCCCAATGCTGTTCTCTGTCCAGTGCACCCCGTGTGCTGGTTTGTAGGTGTTGTATGTGGATTTGTAGGTGCTGTTGTAGTCTCGCATAGAGGGCAGCACGACGGCGCCCTCCCCTGGTATACTAGTGGCTGCCGGGGGCAGGTCCTCATCCATCTGGATGATCTCCACAGCTCTCGCGGCCGCCACCGTGCTCCTCTGCTGGTGACGCTTCCGCAGTTTGTAAAATGCCACCAGCATGAAGGCTGCCAGCATGGTGACAGCCACGAAGCAGCCGATGATGATCTTGGTGGTCTTCATGACCTCGTCCAGGCTCGTGGGGGGCCCCATCGTGCCTTTGGTGGTGGGGACGGACACCTGCTTAGGTGTATTGGTGTTCTCCAGGAGCACAGTGGGGGTGGATATGAACACAGGCTGAAAGACGGAGGGTGAGGCGGTCGCTGTCTTGGGCTTGGGTGGTGGCTCCGACGGCGGCTCCCCCATCTCCACAGTGACGGTGGTGAAGTAGCTCAGGTTGGACGTGTTCAGCTCAGCATTGCTCACATTGAGATAGGCCGAGGCGTTGGAGTTGCCTGCCACGTTGGTCACCATGCAGGTGTAGATGCCTGTGTCCGTGGGCAGCACATTGGAGAAGTTGAGCGTGCCATCACTGAGCACAGATATCCGTGGGTGGCTGGACCCGTGCGTCAGCACCGTGCCATTGGGCAGCAGCCACCGGACAGATGACATGGGCGCCGTCCGGCACCTCAGCTCAGCCACTCGCTCGGCTGAGATGTTGAGGTCCCGTGGCGCATCCACGATGTACGGCGCCGAGCACTGGAAGGTGGTGTGGTCCATCTCCACCAGGTAGCGGCCACGCATGTGGGCTGGCGAGTGGCAGCGGCCGCAGCAGGTGGAGTTGGTCGGGATGTACTCACGCAGCCACCAGGAGAGCCACACCACGTCGCAGTCGCAGTTCCAGGGGTTGTGGTGGAGATGGAGCTCCACCAGGTATCTCAATGGCACGAACAGGTCGTGGGGCAAGGAGCTGAGGTTGTTGTGGGCCAAGTTCAACTCCACCAGCGCGGTGAGGTCATCAAATGCGTTGCGCTCTATCAGGGTGACTTGCGAGTTCATAATCCAGAGCTTCTTCAGCGATCTCAGCCCTCGGAAAGATCCCGGTTTTATTTCCGGAAAGTGGTTCTCCGAAATCTCTAACTCCTCCAGTCCGACCAATGGGGTGAGCATGGGCATCTCCCTAATGTTACACATTCCAAGGTTAAGGTATTTCAAGTTGTACAATCCCTCGAAAGCACCATCTGAAATGTACTCCAGCTTTCGGAGCTCGCCCAGGTCCAGGCGCATCAGGGAGGGCACACGGTTGAACGCGTACGAGGGGATGCTCTCAATGGGGTTATTCCTGAGCCATAGTTCCCGCAGCTTGGACAGGTACTCGAAGGCCCCACTGGGGACCACCGTCAGCCGGTTATCGAAGAGCTCCAGCGTGTTGAGGCTGGTCAGGCCGCTGAAGGCGCCCACCTCAATCTGCCGGATGGCGTTCCTGCCCAGCTGCAGGCGCTCCAGGTGGTGCAGGTGGCGGAAGGTGTCCGCCTGGATCAGCTCGATGCTGTTCTCCATCAGGTTGAGGTACCGGGTGTGGGCGGGGATCCCAGGAGGGACCCTGGTGAGGCCGCGGCGGGTACAGACCACCTTACTGAACTGGTTAGTGCAGGAGCAGACTGGGGGGCAGCCCTGGGCTCCTGCTGAAGCGGCGCACAGACTCAGCGCTCTCACCATGAGGTAGAGTAAGAAGAGCAGCGCGGCATTCCAGGTACGCTGCACAGTTACCTGCCACAAGGGACTCATGATGTGACACGTCCATAATTCAGCATCGCCTGGGGGATTTAGCACGGAGAGGAGAACTGGCCCTACCCAGGATTCAGCGAGACTCTCCGTCTTTTTTCCATGGATGGGATAAATGCCACTCGGAGACGGCGTGCAAAGAGAGGCACAAAAAAGCAGAAGAGAGAAGGGGATGAATGGAAAGAGCAGTGGGCAGCTGCACACCTACCTCGGCATCTCTCACAGGTCCTTTCTCTTGCTAGCTATTTCATTGTTTTTGTTTTTTTTTTTTGCAATCACAGAAGAGCCCTCGTGTAGAATCACATCTCCTCAGGAGCTCTGTCGCCTTTTTTCTTTAGAAGTAAGGTGAATAACGAGCCAGGCAGGCAAAATGGCTCCCCGCAAATCCAGGAGGAGCAGCATTAAGATGCTGGCGGCCGCAGCACTAGGCGGCCGTGCAGATCGGTGGCGAGCACGAGCCTGGCTCCTGCGGCTCTGCTGCCGGTCGTCCTTGGAAGGCAGCGGCGCGCGGCACGCGGACGGCGTCTCCCTGCTCCATGGCTGAGCCGCGCGTACCGCTGGGGGGAAGCCGCTGAATCCGTAGCCCTCACTTTGGCACGCCGCCTCTCCCTGATGTATTCGCAGTCCGCAGATGGGTCCTTGTCTCCGGTGCGCGGAGGCAGCAGCTGCAGCACACCGGCTGCACACTTAGCAATAATCTGTCAATTTCTCTGGCGGGGGGTGAGGGGGGTGG
>JAODKM010000058.1:31249086-31261633 GCA_026780845.1 Petrocephalus sullivani | reverse complement strand
CCGCTTCTTTGTCCTTGCGCACCGCTTCCGACACCTCCTTCCCGGGGGAGGGGTAGCGGGCGAGTCCGGTGTAGTAGGAAGTTGGCGTAGCAGTCCAAGCTCCATTAGCGTCTGTGTTCCAATGTCTAAAACTTTGCAGGTCTTGCTTCTTCGAATGGCTAAAAGAGCCTGTCGGCTGTACTTGTGTTCCGACGTAGAATGATGCGAAGAACTTACAGACAAACACTTACTTAACGAACAAAACACCGCATTATCGGGAGAGCTAGAGGTCGCTGCGTCTACGCGCGCCGCCTACATGACATGTCACCCTGCTGTCTCTTTTCTGCATTTTTCACTATCCGCTTTTATCCTGCCCTGCTGTTGCCTGGCATCCTGCTTTTCTTTGGATGATTAGCAGCATCTGTGCATCCTGTGCTAAAAGCCCCTCCCCCAGTCCTGCTGTTCCCTCCCACCCTCCCTCTCTGTGATGAACATTACTTCCTGCTCTGCGGATTGTTTTGCGTATGTGGCTGATCAGCAGCATCTTTTCAGTCAGTCTGCATGCAGTGGCATCGTGACTCACTGGCCGATTCCTTTAAGCTTGCTCTTCTCCCAAAGGCTTAAGCAAAGCATATCTCATGCTCCCTATCCGCCCCCCCCCCCTTCCCACCACCATGCCTCAGGGTCACCCCCTGTCTCTTCCATGCTGCCACCAGGTCCCACACCAGGCGGACCAGAGGGGCAGTTGCTCTGCTCTCTGTGTCAGCTTGGGTGCGAGGAAAACCCCGGGAGGGCGACTGTGCGTGTTATGTGGAACTATGCTCTGCACGGGTGCCAGGAAAACCCCACAAGGGTTACTGTACGCGTTATGCAGGGCTATGCTCTGCATGGGTGCCAGGAAAACCCTGGGAGGGTGACCGTGTGCGTTATGTGGGGCTATGTTCCTGCATGGGTGCAAGGAAAACCCAGCAAGGGTTACTGTGCGTGTTATGCGGGGCTATGCTCTGCATGGGTGCCAGGAAAACCCCGGCAGGGCTACCGTGCGTGTTATGCGGGGCTATGCTCAGCATGGGTGCCAGGAAAACCCCGGGAGGGCGACCGTGCGTGTTATGCAGAGCTATGCTCTGCATGGGTGCAAGGAAAACCCTGGGAAGAGTTATGCATACCTCAGATATTGGGCCTCTTTCTGAGCTATCCTAGTCTGGGCCATACTGACAGCTGGCACGGCGGGGCCACAAAAGCTGTGAGGCCTTCGGACTGCTGGCAGACCGAGACTGATTTGACATTCAGTGACCATACTGACCTGGATTAACCTACTCCCTGTTTTATGTGGAGAGGCCTCTAGGTACCACTCCATAAACCATAAGCACAGATTCATTTATATTTATTCATGTTGCTTTTATCAGAAGCAACAGAGAGAGCAGGGTCTGCCAGTCTCCTGAGCCAATGGGGGTTAAGGGCCTCACTCAGGGGCCCAATGGTGGTGTCTCTCTGTGGACCCTGGGATCTGAACCAGTAATTTACCAATCACAGGCACAGCATCCAAACCCTCATTCATTACCAAAAATGTCTAAATTTAATATCTTGTTTTTTCAATTAATTTAATCAAAACTTTGCTTTAGTAATGAATGCTTAAAGGGGGAACTTTCAGTGAAGCTAAAATGAATATTTTTGGACTTTCCTTGGCCGGCCGTCTGATGTGATTGCCGGTGAGCAATCAGTATCATCTACAGCTTACCTTTTCACAGCCCCGAGGAATCATGGGAAATGAAGGGCTCGACACCGTAACGAGACACTTCTGAACCTGAGCTAAGATAGAGAAGGTCATTCTTCCTATGAGATAGAGTAGAGTGAGTGGACAGAGACATATACAGGGGGCAGTGCATGTGTTTCCTGGTGAGCTCTGAGGGTGACCAGGGGTGGGAGATCCCACACAGAAAGCCCCCCCCCCACCCCATGATTAAAGAAAAGTAGCTTTTTAACCAGAAGGTCATAGCTAGTGGGTCAGCAGAACCAGCTGCTTCAGCATCTCTTAAATATGGGATGTGTTTACTATTTAATGTAGTGACTTATTGGGGCCAACGAGGGCCCCACAAGGTTTGGGGACCCCATGCAAATGCGTGTTTTTGTGTGGTGGTGAACTGCTGAGGGTGACATGTCTGGCAGACCGAACTGTTTACAATGTATGGGCCATCGTCTAGATAAACTTTCCAGCCAAATTCCCCTTTTCCAGACACTTTTTCATTCTGATAACTAGCTGATATAATATTCCTTTTTTAAGGAATCATAATCCCTTTCCATGGAAATGGGATTAATACAATACTGGAGCTGAGATTTAATATCCATCGACAGAGTTGAAAGTCACTCAAAATGGCAGGAATTACTTTTATTGCTATTGATTTTAATAAGCCGCCTGTTACAGCCTATTCCACTCATGTTCCATTCTGTGGTTTTAAAACACAAACATTCGGGGCACGCAGGCTATTGAACCCAATCCATCTACGGCCTCTGTGCCCGTCTCCCCATTTCTCCCTCATCTTGGTGTTCTGTTGGCTGACCAGGCCGCTCGCTTGCTGTGCTGGCTCATCTTTGGTGACCCCCAGCCACCTCGCCGCCATATCGATTTTGCCGGGATTGGTTATTATTTCCTGCTCCCAGTCATCCAAAGAGACCATCAAAGATTGACGGGTCTCATAAGAAGCTGAGGGTCACTGGGTGAGCGCCTTGTGTCTGGGAGGGTTTGGCCTTTGATCATGACTTCCTGTGTTATGAGTAATATATTAAAAATCATAGAGGAGGCCTCCCCAAAGCAGTAAGGGTAATGACTTTTTGCTTGACTGTACAGAGACGTTGACTCCTTGCCTGCTGACTTGGACGGCTAGCTGGAGCTCACCTGGGAGAATCTGCAGGCCTACTGTGAGGACATAGTCCACTGAGCCTGTGGGTGAGGCCTTTTGCAGGATGACTTCTGCAGATTCTTATACCCTCCTGCTTCCTGCTGCTAGTGTATATTTCTGACCATACTGGCACCTCATTTGAAAGACACAAGATAGGCTTAGGCAAGGTTCCAGCAACCTTCCTTTTAACAAATAAGTAACTTGGTGGTCATGTGATTACCATAATTAGTGTGTTTTGTCTGTTTTGAAGGGCAACGTCTATCTCTGTGTGTCTTGATTAATGTCTCTCTGTCTCTGTGCATGTTTGTCTTCCTGTGTCTCTGCTTGCCTTCCTGTATCTCTGTCTCCATGTGTCTCGGTGTCTTTCTGTGTCTCTGTGAGTCTGGATGAGTCTCTCTGTGTTGATATTTCAACAAGCCTCTCTCTGTCACTGTGCATTTCTGTGTCTCAGTGTGTCTTCATCTATATCTGTGTATCTTGATGAGTCAGTGTCTCTGTGTTTCTCGATGAGGCTAATTCTGACTCGCTGCTAATTGCCCTCGGCTCCTCTGGCGTATATGCTGATCCTGGGAAAGCGTGCCAGCAGTCGCCATGGGAGCAAGACATGGGTGTCCATCTGCATTCCCCCGCACAAATCTAGCATAGCCTGTATGTGACTGACTGAGGGCACAGGCATCTCCATTAAAGGGGAACCTTGAACACATGTACAGAGTTCAACTGACCATGGGGTGATTGAATTTTACTACTGCAGTAGGTGCTGGCATTTTCCAGTGCCCTGGTTGAAGCAAATGCCTGTCAGCAGACCTGCAGACCAATCAGAGTGACTTGGAGGGAACCCGAGTATAGTACATTACAGTACACACTGAGCACACAGGAGCCAATCACTGAACGCCCTCCCCGTTTTCCAGCAAATCACTGAGTGACCTCCTCATCTCCCAGCCAATCATGAGAAAATAAACGAAGATCACCTCCTGACTGGGGAGCTTTATCCTACTGGTAGATCAAAGTCTGTGACATTCCATTGGTTGGTAAGAGGTCACGTGACCAGAATGAACCATTAAATCCATTTTTGCCCTGAGGATGGGGATTCCAGGGACGGTAAAGGAATGGGCCGGATCTCAAAGCCATGCCGTGCCATTGTTGTTGCTAATGAGTTTTCTAATTTATACCTTAATGAAGTTTACTGTCTTCTCATTGCTTACCATTAATATTGGACTCAATTAGGAGTCTCATTAACACTCTATTTGCTGATGGCTAGCATCATTTGTAGCCCTGGATTGGATACTGCTTTTCCTCACGGGATGTTTAACGCGGTTTTGGCCCTTGACCGCCTGTGTTAAATGGCTCATACTAAACTGTGTAAAATGCAGCTTCATTGTTAGAATTCAGATTTAATAATTTCTATCTGTTTGACCTATTCAGTGAGAGAGAGCATTTTCATGACAACGAAAAAACTGAAAATAATAAATAAAAAAAGCATTCCTGTTGTTGGTTGTGGGGGGGTGTTACAGTACATCTTAGCACACACCTGTACCTTAGTGCACACCTACATCTTGTTACAGCATCCTTGTTGCTGAGCAGCCAGGGATGGGAGACCCACCCACCTCCCCCTGCCATGCAGAAAAAGCAGAGCTGTCGGCGACTGGCCTGAACACATCAGCGTGTGCGTGTACAGTCACAAGAGGAGGGAGGAAGCAGGCTGCCCCCCCGCAGAGACACATCCTTCACTCTGTAAACTTGCTAAAGTGCCATATCAGCAGGATGTGCGGAGTGAGAGGCGGGGCTAGCCGGGACGTGGAGACATCCGGAGCGGACAGCACAGAGACTGATTCACCAGCATGCTGCCCGACATGAGTACAGAGTGCGTCACTCCGGCTGGCCTCCCCAGGGCCATTACCCATGAGGTCTCATCCTCCAGTGTTCCCTGAGCAGCGGGGGTTCACCTCGACTAAAACCCTGCTTTTGCATGGGGCCCCTGAGGCACCCTGCTGGCCACAAACTGCCATTACACTACATATTAACTAAGTGTCTTCCCTGTTCAGGAGATGCCAAAGCATCTCCTTTGCGGGCACCTTACTGTGAGCCGGGGCGGCTGTGTGGGCTTGAAATGTAACAGGTATTCACTGTCACATGACCTTCTGGAGGCTCAGCCTGGGGTGCCTGCTTCCCCGGTGATAAAGTGGGTGGGGCCAAGCTTATGACTGCATGGGCCAGACACCCTTCTCGTAATGCTTCTCCAGGTAAGAAATACATGTATAGTATGCATGTAGGAAAAGTGAAGGATCAGAGTAAAGTGTTAGCCAGGGGAGAGCATGCAGGACAAGCTCCACTTCCAGCTGCCCTCGCCGGGACACCCGCGCACTGCAGAGGGGCGGCTCCGGTGCTCTCCAGGGAGGCGCTTAGCCGGGCTGCTCTGCTTAAGCATTTCTGTGCTCTTCAGTGATAACAGCCTCCCCCTTCCAACCCGGGCCAGCAGCAGCAGAGGAGGAGGAATCAATACAGCATTGCATAAGATCCCTGCCAGGCGCTCTCTGAAGACGGCCATGTTCCCAGCACCACCCACGTGGGAGGGGAGGCCGGACCTTCTCCAGAGTGGCTGCTCTGCATGTCCGTGGCTAGAAGGACTCTGGTTCAAGTGCTCAGCTGAGTCCTAATATGTCTGCAAGGCCCCTGATCCCAGAAACTGCTGTCTCCCCAGGTTTTACTCCCACAGGTATAGATGAGGTGTGTGGAGCCAATTTCAGGGCCACCATCTAGTTGAACATGTACAGATGGTGAATAAAATTATCATTATTATTTCACAGCAAGATGGCCCAGTATCCTGATGGTGGAAGTTAGATAAACTCTGAATTCACCTTTAGGTTCTCCTTCAGCTTGTAGATTAGCATAAAGTATGCATACTTGTACTAGTTCATCCTTCTGATGATTTTGTTGATGACGATTCACAGAGATAGCATTTCATTTTAAAATCGCCAGCTGCCCATGGAGGGGCCGTGTGAGCAGTCATTGTCCGCCTGTTGTCAGTTTGGTGTGAGCAAAGCTCTCCGGTTCTGGGAGGAACGTCAGACAGTGAAGGTCTCTGATCCAGCCGTGCATATTTAACTCCGAAGCTGTGTTTAGCTCATCCCCGGTAATCAGATGCTTCTTTAGTAATAATCAAATTTAACACGTGTCTGTAAAAGCTGACTAATTTGTTTACTTGACAGCAGAATGAACAGCTTCTGTTGCCTTTGAACCACGTTGCTGGTAGTGTTTGGCGCATTGCTACTGCCGGCAAAGCAATCATTTACATCTATGTTTAAAAAGAAAAAATAGCTCATTAGAGGTCAAAAAAGATGACATTAATCATAGTCGAGCATAATAAGCATTCAGCAGCTGAGCTTTCCTTCAAACGTACTGTTGCACGTTTCTCTGTGTGCATAACAGAGACCCTGTTATCCAGAGGCCTGCTTGGAAATACTCCTCAAACACAGTTATTTATTTTATGTTTTATCTTTTGAGTATGGGGGATCATTAGGATATTCCATAAAGTACATTCTTCAGAGCTGACATGTGGCCTATGGATCTCAAGTTAGGCTTAGGCTTGGCGCCCACGTCCCCATCCCGCTCTCTCCTCGTTAAGCTGTCACCTGAGAAGGGTTAGGATTAGGCTTAGGCTTGGTGCCCATGTCCCCATTCCGCTCTCTCCTCATTAAGCTGTCATGGCACCTGAGAAGGGTTAGGGTTAGTCTTAGGCTTGGTGCCCACGTCCTCATCCCGCTCTCTCCTCATTAAGCTGTCCTGGCACCTGAGAAGGTTTAGGGTTAGGCTTAGGCTTGGTGCCCACGTCCCCATCCCACTCTCTCCTGATTAAGCTGTTAAACTGTCCTGGCACCTGAGAAGGCCAACTGCTCCCACTCAGCACCCCTTTCCCTCCACCCTCTTTTTGTAAAATGCTGCTAGAGAAATAAAATGTCACGCTGAGTGGCAGCACCACGAGGGGCCCCGGTGCGAGGGGCCCGGATGTGTGAGGCACCAGCATTTTGTGGGCCACAAGCACGTTTGGTTTTGCTGGTATTTACTGAAAGCGAGTCACTGACAGGAGACACCTTTATATTTAGGGGCGTCTGGGTGAACCCGGCACGTTGGCCTCGGGAGATGCCGGCCTGGCTTTCTGGCTGCCGCTGCTCGGGCGTCCGGATGAACCCGGCACGTTGACCTCGGGAGATGCCGGCTTTCTGCCTGCCGCTGCTTGGGCGTCCGGATGAACCCGGCACGTTGGCCTAGGGAGATGCCGGCTTTCTGCCTGCCGCTGCTTGGGCGTCCGGATGAACCCGGCACGTTGGCCTAGGGAGATGCTGACCTGACTTTCTGGCTGCCGCTGCTCGGGTGTCCGGATGAACCCAGCACATTGGCCTCAAGAGATGCCGGCCTGGCGTCTGCTTCTGCTGCATCTGGGTTTTGAATGCAAAGTCCATTCATTGGCAGTAACACTGCCTTGCGATGCGCTTTATGCCAGTGCCAATGCAGCTTCTCTGCAATGAGTGTGTGAGTAAATGCAGAGAATGGCTGAGCCCAGGCAGTGTCTGTCGTGCATGGGGGTGTGGGGGAGGGAAAATCTGCACTCACACCCATCCCTTCCTTTATTTGGCTTTTTATGCCCTCCTGCAGGGGGTGGTGCCGCTACAGTGCCCAGCACGGTGCCCGGCCATTGTGCGGTTGCCTGTGTGTGTTATGCTGTGGCTGGGCACAGAGTAGCCATCTCTGCACAGAGACTCAGTGCTGCTCTGTAGCACGGCCGGGGCAGGGGCGGGGGAGCTGTAACTCGCAGTGACTCAGTAACGGCTGGAAATGTGTTTTCCTGCAAGTGTGAGTTTCTACTGTCACCATGGAGCGTGTGGGCACCCCCCGATTGTGCTCGTATCACGCTGCCGCTGTGCAGCTGCATCCCCCTCACTGCTGTAGCCCGCAACCCGGCCAGCAGCAATCAGAGCCGCGATAACCTCTACAGGCCAAGTACGTCCACCCTCAGGGGCTCTGTCTCCGGCTGCCAGTGGCTCTCACACATACAGTAAGTGCATCCTCCAGGGCTGCCCAGACGTCCTGCATGGCTTAGGTGAGCCCTCATTTAACACACCAGGTGCAGATGATCAGGCCCTTAACTAGTGTCTTAGTAGGGCCAGTTTGTGCTTAGGGTGGCACATCTGCAGGAGCAGGGTGGAGCAGCCCTGACAAACACAGGGAGGACAGGACAGTGGCATAGGACATAGTGCTAGAGTGCCTGTCAGTGCAAGGGTGTTAGAGAAAATACAGTAAATAGTGCCCAATGCAGTGAGTTCAGTGGTTCTGGGGGGCAGTGCCACTGGGTGGCCGCTCCTGGGGCTGCCGCCTGTCTCTGGCAGAAGCCCCACAAGCAGGCACTAAAGCCTATGGTGGCTGCAGGCCAGCGGCACGGCGCGCCGCCCTATTCCCGAGGATGCTTTCCCGGAGTTTGGAGCTTCCCTGTTTAAAAGCCTGAAAGAAAAACAGCATGATCAGTGGAAAAGCTCCGGCCTGGTGGCCAGCCGACACATAACTGCAGCACCACCCCCAACCACACCCCCCTGCCCTACTTCCCGGCCTGATGCTCGGGTACCAAGTGTATTCGCCGCTTACGTAACTCCAAGGGCACTCAGAGAGGGAGGGGGAGGGGGAGGGAGGTCCAGAAGGCAGGCCAGTGCTGGTGCTCCTGTCAGGGTGAAGAGTGTACGTGTGTGTGAGAGAAGGGGAGGGAGAGGGAGACGGAGGGGGAGGAAGAGAGAGAGGGAGGGGGAGAGGGAGGGAGCAACGACCAGTTGAGGATGGCGGATAGGTGAGTAGATAATTAGCTTCCCCCTCAGGCTCCTACTAACCCAGATCAGTGGTGTTCATTTGGACGCAGCCCTCTGCAGTGGAACAGGCAAATCTGTGGTTCCCCACGTCGGGGTGGGTTGTAGTGGTGCCCCCAGGGTGAATCACCCCAGCCTCAGAGCTGAGCAGCTGCAGGTTCCTTGCCTTTTGAAGGCAGTAAAGAACCCTAAAGAAGGAACTGGGTATGCTCTCATACTACATATATTACATGTCCCATACATCACATGTGCTGCAGGTAACCAGGCTGCCCTGTGCCTGTGTTGACTTTCTGCACTGCACTAGTTGAATTTGCAAAAAATCACTGTATCTGTCACTCACCTTGCATTTCCTCCCGTGTCCTGTAGTCATTCCCTGTCTGCGTTATGTCCTAATTGCTGTCCATTGTCATGGTGTCCCCTTCAGCAGCTGTGCCAGCAAACATTTACAGTAAGGATTCTGCATCTGATTCTGAATGGAAGTGGCTGTTATATGTTCTGAGGTGAGCTAGGGTGAATGGATACTTGAATGATTAGTTGGTGGTGGGAGGGGCGTGTCCCTCACACCCTGTGCATAGGGGTCCCTCATGCCCCTCACTCCAAGGAGGAGTGTCTCTCATACCCCGCACATACCTTGTGCACTGAGGGGAGGGTATGTCTCTCATATCCCGCATGCCAGGGAGGGGCGTGTCCCTCGTACCCAGCACACCAGGGCACTGTGAAAGATGTGGGCTGCCACATCTCTCGCCTGAGTCAGGGAAACCTTGAATCACCGGCGTGTCCTACATTCCCTCCTCTGGCGCGAGGCTCACTCTGCCTGAAATAAACATCCCGATATCCTGCTCCGTCTCTGCTTGAGAGCATCATCATTTAGGCCACATTTGATTCCCAAAATCATTTATCACTTTATGAGCAATTCAAAGCTAAAGCAAAAAAGACTCCTCTCAAACTAGAGAAATCAGTGTGACTAATTAAGTTTAATTCAAAATATTGGATTTCATCCCTCTTTTCCGCCTGGTAAATATTCTTGTCCTTTAGCGGAAAGCATGATAACATCGGTAGGTTGAGGATGGAGGGTAAATGCTGCCTCAGGAACTTTCTGTAAGCATGTTCCCACGTCTGTGTGCCGTCACCAGAATACTCGCTGAGACTTCCTGGGAAGAGCCACACATTCTTCTTGTGGTGTCCTTCCCACTCGTGTATGAGGCTGGGGAGTCAGTGAGGTGTCTCCCGAAAGCCTGGGGGGCATTTTGCCAGTATGCTGGGAGCCTTTACTTCTCCTGGCCTGGTTTATGGGAAGGGAATCTTAGAAATGGTTAAAACCAGCATCATCCCGGCATGTATCTGACTAAAGAATGAACCTTCATTTTCTCTCCTCACTTATTCCAATGTTTGCCTTTTTCCACAGGACACTCTTAGCTTGTCTGACAAAAGCTGACTGCTCTCCCCGGCAGCCACTGCCTCTTTACTGCCTACAGTTTTGTAGCTCAAAAGCCCAGCGCTGGATGCTGCTGTCAGATTATCGTGATTTTTGCTGTTCCTCCAAGAATGAAAAAAATATCAGCTTTTAATGATGTACAAGATCATGGCAATGTTTGTGTTCGCTTATGATTCGCTGGCTATTTAAATATCATCCTGCAAATGAGCTGTAACTAAGCAAGGCTGCTTCACATTTAGAGGCTTATATTCAATATCAAAGCCGCATTGTACTTGGAAAAGGGTAAATATGAAAGCCACCCCCAGTCAGCCGTGGTGTGACCCTACACATGACCCTTCACTATTTGACTGTTAGGAGTCCTCTCATTGGCTGCAGTACCTCTCTAGGCTATCCTCATCAAATGGTGTCCTCTCTGCAATCCATCACACCTTTGAAAGGTCAGTGCAGACGAATTCTCCATAGTATCTCAGCACACTTTGCGGAAAGCTCAGCAGAACCAGCATTAGAAATGCTGCCTTCATGTGACAGAGGTGCCGGAGTCCTCGCTGGTCATGTCTGAGTGCCCCGGTATCTGATAAATGGCAAAAAATTCTCTGTGAATTATGCATAAGAAAAGCTTACTCATTATAGCAGCTGCTACTAAATTTGAATAGTTTCAGTAATATCCAATCCATGCCAGCTGGTGCTGGTGAAGAGTTGGTTGGTTTTGTTCATGATCTGAAGGCAAAATGCAAGCTAAAACCTTGGGTTCCTTTAAATCAAAGCTAGATAAGATTTTAACAACTCCGAGCTATTAAAGTTCTCCTCAAACAAGCTCGATGGGCTAAATGGCCTCCTTTCGTTTGTGTATTTCTTATGTTCTTAAAATGGTTTTGAGTCAACAATTCAACCACACATGTTTGCTGCTGGTAAGTTTTGTCTTTAGACAATGATCCCATCTGTGTCACGGTTGCGGCGACGGGAGGAACGACACATGTATGCGGCTGCAAGCGTTATAGCCCTTCCAAAGGGCATTTATTAACAAAAAGGGTAACAACAAGAACAAGCCACAACAAGCAACAATGACCGAACGCAGGAGACAAGAACCAGATGGACTAAATACACCAAAGCATTAAAACCGAACGAGAAACAGCCGGAAACAGTAGGATTCTCACGGGGTTAATGAGGGGGCGTGGCACAGAGGGATCAAACGGACAGGACATGACAGAACCCCCCCCCAAAGGCGCGCCAAAGAGGAGGGCCAAGACGGGACCGGGGACCAGGAAAACAGAACCAAAATGTCAACGCGGGACAGTAAACAGGACCGAGACACAAAACAGGCACAAGGGGAGCAACCAGGACAGGAACTGACAGACAACAGGCAGGGCAAACAAACACAGGGGCAGCAAAACAGGAGACACAGGAGGAACAGAGGGACCAGGAGGAACAAAAGGACCAGAAGGGGACACGGGAGGAACAAAGGGGAACGAAGCAGACACCGGGGGCACAAAAGCAGGGGGAACAAAGCCAGGGGGCACAAAACCAGGGGGCAAAGGGGCAGAAGGCGGGGGAAAACGGGGGGCCCGAGGGAGCCCAGCCCGGCGAGGGGCGGCAGCCGCAGGGACAGCAGGCGACGGGGAGGCAGGAGTAGAAGGGGACCCCAAAGGGGCCGACGAGGGAGAAAGAGGGACGGGCGAAGGGGACGAGGAGGGAGCCGAAGGGGGCACACTGGAAGGCAAGGAGGGAGGCACAGCCGCCGCAGGCGACGACGCAGCCACAGCCGGCGAAGGCGTCGCCGACCGAGAAGGTTGGAGGGGGGACACCGCAGGCGAGCGACGAGGCGTCAGAGGCCGGACAACTGGCGACGGAGGAGGACTCGGCGGGGGACCCATAGGCGATAGCCGAGCCGGAGCCGAAGGGACCGCAGGCCCCCCACGAGCCCCCGACAGGGCGACCGAGGGCGAGCCAGGGGGCAGGGTGGGCAGGAGCCGGCCCCGACGCAGGTGACCCCGTCCCTTCTGGGACCTGGAGAGGCGGGGCCACTGCAGGGTTTTGCCACTCCACGGGCGCGGCGGAAGAGCTCCTCTCACACCGGGGTCCATGGGGCCCATCAAGGTAAGCCCAGAGGGGTCCCAGTCAAGGTCCTCCCCCTCAGAGGGAGGAGCGGAGTCGGGAGGAGCTGGAGCCGGGACTGGAACGGGAACTGGAGCCGAGACGGGCACGGGAACAGGCGGCGAGACGGGCGCCACCGGTACCGCCTTCCTGGAGATCTTGGGGATCCACTTTAAGGACCAGGCCTGTTCCCCGGAAGGGAGAAGCTGCTAGTCCCGGCAGCATCCCAGCAAACACCGAACGTTCTGGAAACGTTCCCTAAAGGTTCTCTGAAGGTCACATTATGTGGAACCTTCGGA
>JAODKM010000058.1:31124201-31135772 GCA_026780845.1 Petrocephalus sullivani | reverse complement strand
ATGGCACTGTAAGGGGCACCTATCCTGGCACTTTCAGGCAGTGCCATCAGAGCTCACTGAGATACAGCTTATGGCACTGTAAGGGGCACCTATCCTTGGCATATGAGGCAAACGCCATCATAGGCGGTCCTGTGGGTGATTAAGCTTCCAGGAGCAGGCACTTACTCTGATAGGCGTATCCCTTAGGACATTGCAACCTGATACAAGGCGAGATAAGTGATTTTAGGGGAAAACCACCATAATTGTCACCGTAGCAATGAGGACAGAAGTAATGAAAAGACAAAGTACCCTAAAATATTGAACAATCCATACTGTAGTGCTCACATTAGCCTGAGAGACGCAGAGCCCCCTCAGGTCTGACCGTGCTGCATTAGTCTCCATGTGGCCGCTCAGTCCCAGCATTTCTCTCCAGGAAAGTCGCCTCTTTACCTTCCAATATCCATAATAAACATCTGTTAAGTCATTAGCAATGGGGTCATTTTTGGTAATTGTGTGAACTGCCCCAGATTGATATCAGTTCCTGACAGAGACACATAACAAGGCTGAAGTGAAGAGATTCAGGAGCCCAGGAAACCTGGAAGCCTGCACAGATACACATGCCAGAAGGCATTATGTAAGAAGACAGCACTCCAGTGGAAATGAAGTGCAAATGTGTTGTGATTTATAGCAAATGGAATTGGCTATGCGACACTCTTGTCATTTGTAAAACAAACCCAATGTCTTCCAGTTGTACTCAGTAAAATGGGTGTAAGATGCACACATCACTTCACATTTCTGTGCAGAAGGAGGTAACACCTTAGACAGCGGCACCACGTATCTTACAGATGCTAAATGTTACAGCGAACACTAACAGAGCTGCCGTCAGAGATCAACATGCCTATTGGATGATAAAGACATCTGCAAATCTGAAGTGTGTGAATTCATAGATTCAGACATTTTCCATTTATTTTGTGGCAATATGGTCAGTCAGCCACTAACTACTCTCATCTGTTCATCTCCCTCTGCTGTTAAACTGTTGAGTCATCTAGATGAATCCAAATGAAAGGACAATGACATGGTATTGTGTCTGAAAGTGGCCCATGACGCTAATTGTGTGGATGAGGGCGACATGCTCAGCACAGCACCCACGCGACTGGCTTTTATTGCCAGCACTCTGTGACGGCCTTCGCTGCTTGCACAGATGTGCCTCTGTGGCACCACTATCCCTGTGGTGTGCCTGCATCCGCACCTCTTTGTAAATCATGCCTCCATAGGAATCGATTGCTTCGAGTGCCTGGCGGGCAAGCACCTCGCTGTTTCAGCTTATTCCTCACCGGCACTCACACGCCCAAAGAAGTCCAAGATCTAAATGTGCCCACATTTGCTAATCACCCCTTTTACCATCAGTACATTTTCTTGTTCATTTAACAATGGTAATCATTTCTCTATATTATGAATTTTGTGCCTCCTGCCTCAGCCAATGATAGGCAGGTATGTAGACAAGGGTTGGGGCTAAGATACGAACTCCTGTAGGTATCACAGTTAGGGATCTTCCACTGTGTTCTCCACAGCCGCTGACAGAAGGAGAATGCAAACATAATTTCATGAAGAGAAGAGGAGACATTTATCCCAGGTGCTTTTGGTCTAGTGTAGGCAGAGGGGACAGAGGGGTCAATCATACGTTTTTACAGCCTCTATTTGAAAAATAAAATAATTTATCTTCATATAGAACCTTTCCCAGTGGGGCTGCCTAAAGACCCAAAAGTTTGGTAACAGCACTAGCAGTGTATCCGAAACGGCAGCAGCGGACAGAGAGGGAGCAATGCGCTAAAAAGCCAATCCCAGTGGTTGGATAACAGTGGCCATTTAAGAAAGTGCATAAGAAGCAGCATGAGCCTCTTTGCAGGATAACCTGAGGAATTCCTCTCGACTCCCAGCCCAGGTGAAGAAACCGGTGACACGGGAGTGAGCTGGTGTCATGGAAGCAAGCCTGTGACATGGGAGCGAGCCTGTGACATGGGAGCGAGCCTGTGACACATGAGCGAACCTGTGACATGGGAGCGAACCTGTGACACGGGAGTGAGCTGGTGTCATGGGAGCAAGCCTGTGACATGGGAGCGAGCCTGTGACATGGGAGCGAACCTGTGACACGGGAGTGAGCCGGGAAGGATGGAGCTCCTTGGGCCTGAACACCCCAGGAAGGATGTAACTCCTGGGGACTGAACGCCTCGGAATGGAAGGATCTCCTTGGGACTGAACGCCTCAGGATGGATAGAGCTCCTTGAGACTGAATGTCTCAGGATGGATGGAGCTCCTCGGGACTGAACACCTCGGGTTGCGTGGAGCTCCTTAGACTGAACGCCTTGGAATGGAAGGATCTCCTCGGGACTGAATGCCTCAGGATAGATAGAGCTCCTTGAGACTGAATGCCTTGGAATGGAAGGAGCTCCTCAGGACTGAATGCCTTGGGACGGATGGAACTCCTTGCAACTCAATGCCTCGGGGTAGAAGGAGCTTCTCAGGACTGAATGCCTCGGGATAGATGGAGCTCCTCGGGACTGAATGCCTTGGGATAGATGGAGCTTCTCGGGACTAAATGCCTCGGGACAGATGGAGCTCCTCGGGACTGAGCACCTTCAGATGGTTACCTCAGAATATTCTTAGTTACACTAAAGTGTCAACAGGGATCATTTAATCCTCTTTTAGAAAGATGAATGACCAGGGAGGGAAACGGGCCGTCGGGGAGACGCTCAGGGAGCCTGAGCTACTGGCACTGTGCTGCTTTCCTCCCACAAGGGTCAGGCTGAGACACAGAGCCACAGCTCGCGGCCAGATGACGGCCGATTCGGGAGAGTCGGCAGATCCCCATCTAAGCACCTTGGCATCACAATTCGAGAAGAAGGCAGAGCAGCTGGCATCGGCCACGGTGGCTGGCCATTAAACATCGGCGCTTTACAGATGGAGCCGGGCCAAGGAGTAAATGGAATCTTTCCAGAGCTCAAAGGAGCATATTTCTTATGTTTCCAGTCTGAACTCAGAGATCTAAACCTATAATTCTAATCCCCAATCTGAAACTCGGCGAGGAGCAAGAAAGATTCATAGGCCAAAGACCAAAGGAAAGCATTACATTTGTATTTAATTTATTTAGCAGATGTTTTTACCAAAAGCAACACACATTTTTGAGACAGCAGGGTCAGTCAGTCCTGGATTATTGATCTTGCTCAATTGGCCAAAAAAAAAAAAATGACTCAGCCAATGCTAGGATTCAAACCAGCAACCTTCCACTGAGTCACACAGCATCTCTGAGGTAGCCGCTGCGCATCCTGAGCCGACCTCCTCTGCTTGCCTGGGTCGGTCAGCCTGTGTCGGTCAGCCTGTGTCGGACACAGGCAAGCATCTTATACCCCAACCCTGACAGCATTCCTAGCCGGAGTGCAGAGATGCATTAAAATCATCAATCCAGCCAAATACAACCTTCACCGGAGTGCTGAGTGCGAAAATGTAATGTATACATGACCCTCACACACGCACACATACAAAATCCAGGATATCCAGGATACACACCACAATCCAGGATACAGACCTCAGTGAACATGTACTAACGCCATTCCGAGTCTGCGGGACGAGGAAGGGGCAGAGCTCTGTGTGCCGGCACAGTGAGACCCCGGCTAATCATCGCACTCGCTCACTCCGAACATGCGAGCTGCCACTGACAATCTCTCATCGACACAGTGACTCAGCACCGCCAGGCCCAGTGAAATCGACACGTACCACACGGGTATTTATATCAGTGAGAACCTTCCGCAGCGTGACTCAGCTGGTGTCAGCAGGTACGTGGTGATGGCCTTTCCGGGCAAATAGATTCACGACCGGCGCTGCGCATTCCGACTCGCCGGTGGGCGTCAGGAAGAGAAATATGACTGTTATTTAGATCCGTGGCAGGACAGCAAGTCAATGCAGGAGTGATGTGAGCACTGCCGTCAGACAGCTGGCCGGAGCACGCCTCCACATCGGCAAGGAGAAAGATGTCCAGCTCCAAGCAGCTTTTAGAGAAATAAAGCAAGCAGTTTTATGCCTTTAAGCCAAGGTCTCACCCAAGGCATCAGCCAGGAACAAACCAGACTCAAGTAACCTTACAGTCCACACTGCTATTTCAGTAAAGGAAAAAAATTAACATATGTATAAAACATCCCTGCAAATTGTATAAACATTTCAAAAGCGGATACAGTCCCACTTGAAAATGCACTGATATGCAGCTATGGAGAGGCAGATATCCAGTAATACACGGGGGTTCAGTGAAACCCCTTTACAGAGAAAGAAAGCGGCTTTAGCCCTCCAGCAGGGGGCCTCTGAAGGACTCAGCCAGCTTTGAAGTTGATCTACCTGCAGCCTAATATCCACACTCCACCGGGAGAAGAGTCTGCATCAGAAATATTAGGAGCCCCCCCCCAGCAACCACACCGGAGCAGCAGCAGCCGGGAATGTCACTTTGTGGGCCCCAATGGTGCCGATTATAGAAATGGATGACCTCCTACAGCATGTCAGCTCTGATTAAAGCACATCTCAGGCTGTGAGGGAGCTGCCAGCACTGTGGCCGAGACACGGAAAACATCGGCTGAGGGGGCGGGGGCAGCATCAACTTGGGCCTCCCTGTCCAGCCATCAACCCTCCTCAGATGAAGGCCAGGCTGACGAGCGAATGCCTGAGCGCCGCCACTCTCAGTGCTCCACAGTTGTGCCTGGGAAATTCTTTTTAACCTCGAACCAGCCTTCCTACAGAGAACCAAAGTGCTCCTCTCATACTTCAGCTCTCCCAGGGAGCCCCCTGTGTGCCAATGAAATCAAACTGCCACTTCCTGTTGCTGGGGTGTTACAGAGCATCTCAGTGCATCCGGGAGATAGACAGACAGGTGATTTAACCCGAGCCAGGATCCCCCAGGTAAGTCATGCTTAGGCTGCCTGCTCCAGGACAATCAGAGCAGGTGGAGAACAGCATGCCGATGTAGCGCCAACTCGGGGGAGGAGGGGGGAGCCACACCCACCCAAAACTAATGAGAGAATGACAATGGAAGGAGCTGCAATGCCTGATGGGAGATTTCCATCACCAAAGATGGACACGCTGTACTGATGAGACCAGGAGAGGATCCGAGTGCAGGAGCTGAAAGACAGGCCAGGGGTCAGAACCTAGGAATACACCAGCCAAGGCAAACTGGTACATGTGGTAATCCTAAGATGTGGTTCCAAAACAGGCTGGGACAGCTGACAGGGACATGGGGTAAGTAACAAAATCTAGCATGGCAGGCACAGATCAAGAAAACATGAAAAGGAAGCATGCAGGGTCCTTCACAAAAAGGCATGGTGTGAAAAGCTGAGTCCTTCCCAGAGGGGTGAAGGGGACCAGCTGCTTTTAACCTGAAGGCCCCTGCATCTAATGCTGAAGCAGAGGATGTGACTGGACCTGGCTGGGTGGTGGAGGGGCACACAGTGCCTCTGAAAAGCAGGTGCACCCTGAGAGTAAGCATTCCGATATGGGCTCTCTCACAGCTTGCTAAAAGGTATCACAACAACACATTTAAATCAAACGCGTTACATAAATGACCTGTGCACCAAGTGAATTTACACCTTTGCTAAATAGAGGCATACACAGCTGCCAGAAGGCTTCAGCCACATGCTAATTTCCCAGCACATGCAAGCCCACCCCAGCCAGCACCCCCCCAGGACAGAGGAGAATATAAAGGGGCAAATGTAATTCCCCAGAGCTCGTGCCGAGCAGCGCGCCCTCTGTGAGCCTTTAATAAGATGAGGCTCTTCACAATATCCAGCCTTCGTTAGAGCAGCCTTCCATGGTGCTGCTGGATGCAGCGGGTTTGGATTCTGTGCCAGTGACCTGAAGGTCATCAGTTCAGATCCCAGGGTGAGCGGAGTGATGTTGCTGTCAGGCCCCAACCCCAACCCTAATTTAGTCACTCCAGCAGCTTTTGAATGGCCCTGGCTAACCCTGCTTTCTCAAAAAATGTGCATGGATTTGGATTAATATGTCCTCTGAAATAAATAAAATGTATGTGGGCGGGTGGATCGTAATTAGATAATCACATCACAAACGGGGTCGATGATGACACTCTTTGCTTGTGACCATGAGCATTAACCAGCTGCTCTGTGCAAGCGGCCCCCCACCAGCACATGCTGGCACTTTACAGAAAGCTCTCTCCAAGCTGGCTCCTTCCCATCTTCATTGCCAGACACAGTGATCATACATAGCGATGGTGTCTTCAGGCCTTCAGAGTGCATGGGGACACCACCCCTAGGTGAGGACCCTGGACTTGCCGGACCCCCCAGAACTGACAGAAACAGTCCACAGAAGTGTGGCAGCGCCCCCTGCTGGACGTACCGGCCCCTGGAGTGGTGCTGAGCCAGCTCCCTCCCACCCGATTTCCTAGCCTCTCCTGGACCCCCCTGTGGTGCGGCTCCCTCCCTGTTCTGTTTTCCACTTTCCCAGCCTTTCCGCGACCCCTGTGGAGTTTTTCACAGTAACGATTGCATAACGCGACACACGGAAAACAAAGAGCCTCTGAGAGCTGCAGAGCAGTGTGGCTGGCAGTCAGAGCCCTTCATCAGCACGCTATGGGGTCCCTGGCTTCACACACTCCACAGGGGGGCAGATGTGTAAAGTGAGCATGACATACACACATGACAGACCTCCCTGTGTATAGATGGATGTGGAGTCAATCTACACTATTCAATAATAACCCGTCCACAGGAAGTGCCCGTCTGCAGGAAGCATCCGTCCACAGGACGCGCCTATCTGCAGGAAGTGCCCCAGGAAGCATCCGTCCACAGGAAGCACCCGTCTGCAGGAAGTGCCTGTCCACAGGAAGCACCCGTCTGCAGGAAGTGCCTGTCCACAGGAAGCACCCGTCTGCAGGAAGTGCCTGTCCCCAGGAAGCATACGTCCACAGGAAGCGCCCGTCTGCAGGAAGTGCCTGTCCGCAGGAAGCACCCGTCCACAGGAAGTGCCCGTCTGCAGGAAGTGCCTGTCCGCAGGAAGCACCTGTCCACAAAAAGCGCCAGCCCACAGGAAGCCCCCATCCGCAGGAAGCTCCTATTCCCTTAGGGCCAGCTCATGATCTCAAAGCAGGATCTGAGCATTTCAGACTGCAATTCAGCTACACGGTGCTCTGCAATTTACTCCCTTCATCTGCCCTTCCTGTAAACTGCTGTAGGGCATTAAGTCAGCAGTGCCATATAAAACCAGCTACCCTGCAGCTAATCCGAAATGGCCCCGGACCACGCTGTCGAAAGGGCAAGCAATGACTGCAGCGGCCGTCCAAACACACAAAGAAACCACCCATATCTGCGGGATGTTGGAGACAGGGCTCAGCAGAAAGGCAGCGGGATCCGGAAGCAGGTCAGAAGCCTCGGACTCCTGACCCATCCTGAAATATCCACATGCAGGATGGGAACAGGCCACAGTAATAATCAAACACAGCAACACCCTATGGGGGGCGGGGAGGGGGGAGTGTGGAAAGAGCCATGTCGGTATGTACAAGGTGCTAACAAGCTTCCTAGGAGGGTCTCCCTGCAGTGCGGCCCAGGACCCTACGGAGCATGATGGTGCAACTTTATTGATGCATCCATGGTTCCAGATGTTCCTGCATGTAAGACAATGGATACTGTGCTATTTGTCCCAGCAGGGCTTGGACTGATGTGAGGAGGGTGTAAGCCTAAAAGTGGCCGCCTCTGCTGTAAGCCGCCATCTGTGCCCAGCCATGACGGAGTGGCAGGCTTCCCTCTCCGGACCGGGACCTTTGGATCCACCCGCCGAGATCAAAGCGCTACCTGACGCTGGAAAGTCAGTGCCGCAGGGGTGCAATGACAGTGTGGGATGGTAATAAAATCGGGACTGAAATGAGGTCCCGACTCCCCTGAATTTCTGTGACTAATTTAAGCCGATCACTTCCGATGACTCCAGATGACAATGCGCTAAATGTGTGACCTGCAGCGATCACGCCTGAGAGTGACCCATTACACACTTCTCGCACACCAGGAAATGGCCCGATGGTACAGCCCAGCCTCTCCAAAGCCGACATTCACAGAGTAAGATTCAGCTCTAGCACCTAAAATTCTGCATCAAGGTAATCCAAGCAGACCAAAGATTTCCAGTTTCCCAGAGACAATGGCCATATTTCCCAGCAATGTGCTTGTATGCCTGTAGCTATGTGAGCAGTATGTACATGTTACACAGCACGACCTGGAGGCAGCGCATAGCTCGGCGGCTTGTGCCTGTGATCAGGGACCGGCAGAGTGATGTCATCGCTGGGCCCCTGAGCGAGGCCCTTCCCCCATCACTCCAGGGACTGGCAGAGTGATGTCATCGCTGGGCCCCTGAGCGAGGCCCTTCCCCCATCACTCCAGAGGCCGACAGACACGGCTTTCTCAAAACTGCATGTTGCTTTAAATAAGAGCGATAGATAAATGAATGCATGAATACACATGCAACTCTGCACACACACACACACACCACTGGCACACAGTCGCCCGGGGGTTCCGCTCCTTGGGATATATGGGGGGGGGCGTCACTCACCTCTGGACCATATTAAAAAAAGCAGTGAAGATCTCATAGAAGCAGCAAATGATAGAAGGTGTAGCAGGGAGGCAGGCCCAGGGCCCCGATGGCCCATGTCTCCCACTGATTGCTTGTATGCCTGTAGCTATGTGAGCAGTATGTACGTCACAGACGCTGGCAGCACGCTCAGCCTGGCCTGGCCATGACACACATCCCTCCAGCTCTCTGACGGCGAGGCGCCTGCCTCATCAGGGGAGCCCTGGAGAGTGGCTGCACTACGCCCTGTGCCACTCTACCGCTCTAAGGCACCGGCTGATGAACTGTCGCCGACCCCAGGGTGATCTCAGCCAGGGAGGAACATTAACAGGATTGTAGCAGCGTTACTGCACCCTGCAGGGATCCTTCCAGAAAGACCCTGGGAAAGATCAGGGTGACAAACAGGTTTAATGTGCAGGCATGGCACATGGGGAGGGGGGCGAGGCACCGGAGGGAGGGGCTGTGGGGGGTGGCCTTGGAGAAGGGGGGAGGGGCTGCACCCAGGAGCCCGGGACCCCTGCAGAACCAGAACGTAAGGGTGGTAAGAGCCGCCATATGCGGCACAGCACACATCCTATGGGCCTACAGACTACCACTGTGGGAGACTTCCGGAACTGAACCAGAGCGCCCCATCCCATCAACAGGTCCTGCCCCCCCACAGACACATGGGTGATGTAACAGAGGCCACCTCACTCATGTTAGAGGCTCCCCCCAAAACAAGATGAAATGTTAGAGCACAAGGAGAACAAATGCGATTGGACAGAAAGATCGCTGGTATCAAGGTAGCGAGCTGCACCCGCACTGTGGATAAGGGACAGCTTCCTTATCACACCTGCTGTTCCTGGACAGCCTACATCAGTGTGTCCCAATCTAGTCCTGTGACACCCATAGACAGGCCATGGTTCTGCTCCCTGCCAAACAGTCCACATCTCTGCTCTGTCCCAGCCCTGGGGGAGGGACGAAAGACAAGGCCTGTCTGTGGGGCCGCTGGGGGCTGGATTGGGAAACTGGCCTACAGTAACAGCCCGTTATACAAGGCCTGTCTGTGGGGCCCCTGGGGACTGGATTGGGAAACACTGGCCTACAGTAACAGCCCGTTAGACAAGGCCTGTCTGTGGGGCCCCTGGGGGCTGGATTGGGAAACACTGGCCTACAGTAACAGCTCGTTAGACAAGGCCTGTCTGTGGGGCCCCTGGGGGCTGGATTGGGAAACACTGGCCTACAGTAACAGCCCGTTAGACAAGGCCTGTCTGTGGGGCCCCTGGGGGCTGGATTGGGAAACACTGGCCTACAGTAACAGCTCGTTAGACAAGGCCTGTCTGTGGGGCCCCTGGGGGCTGGATTGGGAAACACTGGCCTACAGTAACAGCCCGTTAGACAAGGCCTGTCTGTGGGGCCCCTGGGGGCTGGATCGGGAAACAGTGGCCTGGGGGCTGGATTGGGAAACACTGGCCTACAGTAATAAACTCTGAAATTCATTTACTTTGCTGCACAATCTGGATACAACCTATTCATTCAAGTAATTACTGCAAATAATCTGCATAGGAATTTTGTTTGTCTATGCAACATCAGACAAAGATAACTGACCCAGTTCTTGATTACTCTACCAGTGCTGCTCTAGTCTTTATGTATATGCACAGACACAACCTGGCCAGGATAAGGGTTAGAGGATGGATGGATGACTGTATGGATGCTATAAGTTGGGCTGCTGTCTCCATGAGGTCAGATCAGACACTTGGGAGGAAAGCGAAGAAACCAAAGCTACATACACAGGCCATTAATGACAGGAGGTGATTCAAAGGCCGGGATGTGTAAGCTGACTCTTAGCTAAAGCAAGCACAGACCACAGTAACACTGGTGTCAGGCGTGAGGGTACAGCATCTCTCATCTCTGTTTATGATGGCCTCAAAATGGAATAATCGGCCACGGCGACCCGGGGGTGTTACTGGCAGAAAATCCATAGTGAACAGGAAGTGACACAATCCAAGAGCATAAACCGTTTACTGCCTGGTTTCCTGCCAGTCCAACACCCGTCACCACACTACTTCCCCAGGTGCCTTTCTGGTGGGCTGCACGCATAGGGATTACACGCCTCCCTCCCTGATGATACATCTTAATTCCAGTAGCAGCCTGCCATTTATTGCCAAAGTTCCCTGAGTCAGACCCCATTTCTGCTGTGTTTAGCTTTGGGAATGATTCCTGTGTCATATTTCCTGTGAAATGACACCGTGCGAGAACAGAGAGGACGGGCAGCCTTTATGCACACGCCGTGCCGAGCCTCTGGATCCACTCCGCTTCCCCAGTAACCACAGGCCTCGCTAACACACACGTTCCAGAAGGGAGACGTCCCACCACCAGGTCGGGTGGAGATCAGGCTCAGTCCTGTCCTCCCCTTGGTAGCTCATTTGCTAGGATATGGCCGATACAGAGAACATCAGCATGGACCCTCTACCCTGCTCGCTCAGCTGTTCATCCTGTTTTGGATACTAGTGTTTAATCAAATAAAAATGTCGAAATCTCTCCCATGAATAAACCTGTGGTCATGAAGGGGGTTCCACCCCTGGGCCTCCTCAGGGTCTCACAGTCGGCATCCAATCCCAAGCAATGACACAGAAAAGTTGGAAAACTCCCAAAAGGCTCCACTCTGGCATCTACCGGGAGACCCCACACCCTATATCCAGGACCTTCAGGAGGTGAGTAGCAATGTAGGCAGTGAAAGAGGGGTGAAACAGCACTGACTTGGGAGACCACGGCAAGGCTCTAAGTGCTAAATGTGCCGGCCAAATGCCACTTCGACAACTACGGCAAATGGCTGATCGCTCTAAGTGTAACCGCTCGGTCCCTGATCGCTCTAAGTGTAACCGCTCGGTCCCTGCTGATCGCTCTAAGTGTAACCGCTCGGTCCCTGCTGATCGCTCTGATCGCTCTAAGTGTAACCGCTCGGTCCCTGCTGATCGCTCTAAGTGTAACAGCTCGGTCCCTGCTGATCGCTCT
>JAODKM010000058.1:31105343-31118222 GCA_026780845.1 Petrocephalus sullivani | reverse complement strand
AGTGCCTCCGTCCCTTCCTGCCCCCCTCCCTTCTTGCCTCCGTCCTTTATTGCCCCCCTCCCTTATGGCCCCGTCCCTTATTGCCCCAGTCCCTTATTGCCCTGTCCCAAACTTTTTTGAGACGTGTTGCTGTCATGAAATTCAAACTGAGCCAATATTTCAATAAAATAGCAAAATGTCTCACTTTCAACATCTGAAATGTTTTCTATGTTCTTTGTGAATAAAATATGGATTTTTTAGATTGTATTCCGTTTTTATTTACAATTTGCACAACTTCCCAACTTTTTTGGAATTGGAGTTGTACAGAAATGGGCTCTGAAGAACATCCCCAAGGTACAAGCAACAATAATATACCCCCGATGGTACAAAAATGTTCCTCAGAGTCCATTTCTGTATCTTAAAAGGTATCGTCACAGCTATACAGGGGGATTGGCAGCGCCATGAGGGTACTGCCCCATTGACTAGCAAAGGTATACACTGTTGCCCTTTCCTCTGTACTGCACCAGGGGACCACACAGGAGATCTGCATGTATCTGCACATCATGGAGTTTGTGATGGGGGGGGGGCTTAAATGTCATTAAGTATCGATTCAGACAGGAGATACATGTTGACACGCTGGATCCCGGAGTGTGATCTCTCCATGTACAGAGGGCCAATACATTAAAAAAAACTTACAGGCAAGACTGCAGAATCAGGTGGGGAAGTGGCAGGAATTCAACTCAGCAAAACCAGTGACAGAAATGCGGAAAATGCTTATCAAACAGGCAAGGTGACTGCATGGGGGGTGTCACTAGTAGGGCTGCAACAACTGATCCATAATGTATATAATCAGTATTAAAAATAGTGGCCCTTTAATTCTTTCATCTATTGGTTGCATTTTTGTCGCTTGCTGTATAAAGTGCACAAAATGACATCACAATCTAGCCACAGTAATGTTGGTGCATTAAACCTAGTTCATCTTCATTTGTCCACATGCAGTTACAGTCCGCAGACGGTCGTGCATGCAGCAGTGATATTCCACTAGACCAGGAGGGGGCAGTGTTGCCAGATTTGGCCGGTTTTTAATTTAATTTTCTGTATCAAAATTGCTTTGGCCGGGTTTGAGATCAGGTTGGCAGTTTTCATACATTATATGGGCTAAAACCCAAGAGGTCATAAACACCTATGCTCACTGCAGTCTGCTTGTGACATTAACAGTCACTTTTTTAAGCAAATTACAACTGACAGCCTGTTCTGCTTTTAATGGTAAGATCTCATGCATATACACCTGTTCATATGGACTAATTATAACAATCATTAATTAATTTGTTGTGCATGTAAGTAATTATCTTAATTAACTGTTTTTGGGCTGGGAGCCATCAGCGGTATCTGGCAACACTGACAGGGGGCAGATGTGGTGCAATAAACACCAATACAAGTTTGTAATGAAATGGATAAACCGTTTTCTAAACAGTTAAAACATCGTTACCTGGTTTGGGCTGTGTTACAGTAATACAGCAGCAAACAGAACTAGCCGGGAGCCCCCTCACATCCAGACTGCTGGAAGAGTGTTGCTTTTGGAAATAGCATAAAAATGCCATATACCGCACTCTAAAGTATAATTGTTAGCAAGCTAAATATGAATATAAATTGTTTCTATGCCAATTTATCATTCAAATGACTGTTTAAACTATGTAGTCAGTGACTGATAAAGTGCAGTGACAGCTGTATGAGGTGCATGTGCCGAGCATGTGAGCGTCCCAGGAAACGGGGGCGTTGGAGATGCAAATGGCTCATGGAAAGACTTCTCAAACATCTACACTATTATCAAACTGTGCAGAAACAAGCCAGACAAAAGGGTTAGGGTTAGGTCACACAAAAGGTCCATCCTCACACCCAGCAGTCTAATGCTGACAACAGCTTCCATAGAGCAACGTGAAGCCTGAAGGAGAGATACAGGCTAATGTCACTAAATAAAATTAAATTAAAGTTGCCTAGCTATATCAGTGCAATCCTACCACAGGATCAGCTTTAAGAGGCCTCCAATCCCCAGGGAAAAAATAATTAAAGGGCCAGATATCGCTTTCAAGGTAGAAATAGTGAAATATAAAACTTATGTTACGGCTGGCTTGTGTCTCCTCGTTTCTCTCATTTTTTTTTCTAGTTTAATTTTTTATTGGACAGCAAAGTTCCCTTCCTGTCCTTGTTCTGATCTCCTTGCTCATGCATTGTATATGGATGTAAAGTACTTATCTATAAATGGTTTCTGTTATCAAGCAGCAACTTTGCGTGACATGACTCCAAACTAGGGTTAGGCATCAGCCTATCAGAAAGGGTTAGGGGAAGGCATTAACCTATAGGAAAGGGATCGAGTTAGGCATCGGCCTACAGGAAAGGGTTATGGGAAGGCATTAACCTATAGGAAAGGGATCGAGTTAGGCATCAGCCTACAGGAAAGGGTTAGGGTAAGGGTTAGGCAGCAACCTGTTGGAAAGGATTATGCATAAGAACATAAGAAATTTACAAACGAGAGGAGGCCATTCAGCCCATCAAGCTCGTTTGGGGAGAACTCAGCTAATAGCATAGAGTTGTTAAAATCTTATCTAGCTCTGCTTTAAAGGAACCCAAGTATTTGGCTTGCACTATGTATCAGGAAGACTATTCCATACTCTAACTGCACGCTGTGTAAAGAAGTTTTTCTCAACTCCAGTTTGAAATGTTCTCCCACTAATTTCCAGCTATGGCCATGAGTTGGACAGCATCCAGACCTGTTAGGATCTTATATACCTGGATCATGTCCTCCCTTACTCTCCTTTGCTCCAGGCTGAACAGATTGAGATCAACTAACATTTCCTCGTAAGACATTCCTTTTAGCCCAGGAATCGTTTTTGTAGCCCTGTGTAACCCTTTCTAAGGCAGCAATGTCCTTTTTAAGGTAAGGTGACCAGAACTGCACACCATATTCTAGGTGGGGTCTTACCAAGGAATGGTAAAATCTTAAACTCCACACACCTGGAGATGTAACCCAATATCCTATTAGCCTCTTTAATTGCTTCCCCACACTGGCGAGAGTGGGACATGGAAGCATCAACATACACACCAAGGTCTCTTTCACAATCGGTTTCCTGTATTTCTGTGGCACCCATAAAATACTTGTCTTATATTTTTGTTTCCTATACGGATTACCTTGCACTTATCCCCATTGAACTTCATCTGCCAGGTATCAGCCCAGCCACTAATTTCATCAATATCCCACTATAGCCTCTGTGCTCCTGTTACTGTATCTGCTACACCACCCACCTTGGTGTCGTCTGCAGATTTGACCAACTTACTGTATATAAATAGACATCAACCTATAGGACAGGACTGTGAACAGATGGTGTATTATAGTGAATGGCATTAAATATGTTACCATGCACTTGGTTCTCCTCCATCATGGGAGGAACATGGCCTGGTAGCTGTGCTTGTGGCCCCAAGCTGAGTCATGTCATGGTGGGGGCCTTGAAGAAGTCCCACGGTCCCCAATCGCTCCAGGGACCCTGAACTCAGCTTTAGATCAAAAAAGTCAGCCGAATAAGTATAATACATAGAGACACGTTACACTCACACCAGTAAACCAGCTGGAAGCCCCTTTTTGTCCCATCGGCCGGGTTTAATCGGGGCTGACGGTCACCCACAGGCTAAGATGGTACACACTGGGGGTGCATTTTCTCATTGCTGCCATCCACCAGTTTGACTTGGATTATAGCTTCCATTACTTTTCCAGTTAAGCTAGTTAGAGTTGATGGATTATTTCTTTCCTCTTTTTTGAATATGGGCGTTATATTAGCATGTTTCCAATCAGAAGGCACCGCGCCAGCAGATAAGGATTCCCGAAACAGCAAAGTTAAAGGTCAGCAAATAATATCCCTCATCTCTTTTAAAACGATAGGTATGATGCCATCAGGACCCTGTGATGTATCTATTCTGAGCTTAGCTAGGCTCTGCAGCACATCAGCTTCACTCACACAAGTCGAAGCTGGATTAGGAATACGTATCGGAATGTTAGTCATATCCCCTACAATGAAAACCTGTGCAAAACCATCATTCACTTACTATTCTGCAGACGAGTTACCTCAGCTTTTAGATCCCTTTTCGAGTTTAAATATTGGAAGAAACTTTTATCCTTAGCCTCTAATGCCACCTTCCTTTTGATCTTCCTCTTATCAAGTCTAGTACTATTCTACAACTCAACCTGCAGACAGATACTCCTCTTCTGTCCTGACGTTACTGGTTACTTTGCATTTGTGGTACAGAGCCATTTTCCTCCTGACTTTATTCTTTATTTCAGTAGTAAAGCACCTTGGTTGCAGTTTCCTAGATTTAGTTTTGCTGTATACTAGTAGGAAGTCCCCTAGTGCTTGTAATAATGTGTTCTTTAAAAAGTCCCATGCCTCTTCAGTTTGCATATCTTGGTTTGGACTTTGCTTTTAGGACACTAAAATTGACCTCCATGTTGTGATCACTAAGTGGATCTAAAACCTCAAACTTTCCAATTGTAAACTGGTTATTAGAGAGCACAAGCTTGAGTATGGCTTCTCCTCTGGTAGGGGATTTAACAAACTGGGTAAAAAAGCAGTCCTGTACCAATTCCACCATCTCCAGTTCCTGTACAGTAGAGCCAGAGACTGTGTCCCATTGAATCCCAAGTAAATTAAAATCCCCCATACCCTCCACCTCATGTTTATTACCCATAATCCTGATGTAGTTGTATAATGTTCTTTTTAACCTCCGCATCTACATTAGGTGCTCAGTAACAAACACCGATAATTAGGCCATCTGTAGCTGCATTGTACTCAGTGAGAGATCTTTTGCCTGCAAGTTTTCCTTTACATACTCTGCAGCACCAAGACTGGCCTGGCAAGTTCGGCCCCCAGGAAAATTCCGGACCTTCCCGTGGCAGGTTGTCCTTTTGGGAAGAATCTCGCTGACAGCCCAAAGCTGCTCAGGAATATGAAGATATCACACAAGGGTTGACATCTTAACTAAAACAATTATCCCTGCTCTCAGATGGCTTCCTGCTCCCCCTGGCACTGACTTGCTTGGCATAATGTGGACAACTCAAGGTGAAGGTGCGCAAAGTGTGTGACATTGGGATTTTAAAGCTGTTAATCTGAGTTCTGGGATATGAGTGTATCCCTCTGTTTACGTTTTCATTTTCCCTTACAGCATTTGGCAGACGCCCTTAGCCAGAGCCACGTACATGACATCACATGACATTTTCCATGGCAGGTCACCCAACATTCGTTTCTTCCTCTGATTTGTGATTTGCACCTTTCTCCCAGAGCTCCATTCCTCTCTCTGCCACACATGCTGCTGAGTAGTGTGCTTTTAATATTGCAAACGTTTGAAGATGAATTCTATTTCATGTAATACTATGGACTGGAAATATGCCTTCGGATAAGCTGCGGCACGAAGAGCGTGAGAAGGAATGAGTAAATGTATAAATGCACTGAGTATGGTACGACTGCAGTGTTAGGTCCAAAAGTCGAATAATGTGAAATGATGCATGTTCATTCTACTTTTACGCAAAACAAAATATTCGCGGTTTTATGTAATATATTTCTGTACTCATTTCAGTATAAATGGAAATCATTTAGAATCACATCGATACATTTCCTGACGGCGCCGGAGAGGAAGAGAAAGGCAGCGCGGCGCGGGGATGCCGGCGTTACACCGGCGTCACACCGCCGTTACACCGGCGCCCGGCACCATCGCAGCGTCTCCCGACGGCTCACCGTTACCCGCTCGCTATATTTAGCCAACCCGCGCTGTTTCTCATCCTGCAATATCCCTTTTACATGCAATGCGGAATAAAACAACCGGAGAGCTGCCTTGCCTAAGAATACGCGCTTGTCGGTGATCGGTGTGTCCCCCAGCCTGTGCATTGGAAAGGGCTTGCTGGGTAGTGGAGGAGTGATGCAAACCGTCGGGTGGGGGGGGGGGGGGGGGAATTAATGTGTTTCCATTTTTGGACCCCCAGTGTTTCCAGGGGAAACCTAATGACGCAATGACGTCAATGCAGGTCAATAGCAGACTGGAGGAATTGAGAGCTTCCATTACATTTTGCGGTATTTTCGGAAACCTAAAGAAAAGGGACATTTGGATGTTTTTAATGCAAACTTTAAAAATAAAACAACGCAAGGTTATTAATATTATGGGCCAAAAAAGGTGCGTGTTTTGCGTGTACGTGGCGGATATGGTAAAATTCCACAGTAAAATACACGATGCATGGATCCGGGGTGAGAAGACGCCGGAGCGGCTTGTCTTTCCCGGGAAGAGAGCCACGTCTTCGTCTGATTTTTGCAGAGATGCTCTGTCAGACCGGCGGCCAGGCGGAGGATCGGGGATTAGAGTCAGATCCTCCGGCCAGAAGGTAACGTCTCTGCTGATATACTTTCGTCCAGATGTGAGCTGGTGCTTATGCGAAGGGAAATCGGCAAGACGCGCGTTTATGTGATCATACACAGATTGTGTGGAATGGCAAGGGATTTATCGCAATGATGAAATCTTCCATTTCAGTGACTAAATTACCATTTATGTAGCAAATTATCCATTAGTCAAATTGTATCGTGATGAGCCTTCTCTTCAACTATATATATATATATATATATATAGTGTGCGTGTGTGTGTGTGTGTGTGTGTGTGTGTGTGTGCGTGTGTATGTGTGTGTCTCGTGTAGATGTGGGCGATGTCGGAGCGGCACACTTCGCACAGGTCACCATCCGTCTGTTGATACCAATCATGCGCAGTTCCCGTACGCTCTCCATGTTTCCTCCATGGCGGGGGGGCAGCGTAGCGTGGGCCCGTAGATGACATTAGTAAAGTGCTGCATGGAACACCGGCCGGTCCGGGATCTGCATGCCTGCATCTAATGTATGGATCTCTGTCAAGGTCAGACAGGCGGTGCCATACTCACATGTCTATGTAATCACGTAAGTGGAATGGAAGCTGTGATGGCTGGATGGTGATTGTGTGTGAGTATAGGGCGTTAACCAGGGCGCCCTGAAAGACGCACGCCTTCAGCACCGTGGACAGCGCCTCTCGGCGCTGCCCGTCTCCCCGCCTATGCCTGCAGACACACGTCCAGCATTTATACACCAACCAAAAACCCAGTATTGCCAATATTCCCGCGATCCATTGCTGCTCACTTTAATTACTTGTCTTCAAGATAAGGTTGAAAGGAAGGTTACATTTCACCAATATGTATTGTACTATTCCGTGGCCCATTTCCATTCTTGCAATAAGTGCCATTTGCACTTAGTCTTATTGCACTGTTTTGTCCTGCACTTCTGTCTGTCCAGTTATGCATTGTCGTCTGTCCAGTTCTGCACTGCTGTCTGTCCAGTTCTGCACTGCTGTCTGTCCTATCGTGCACCCATATATGTCCACCTGTCCACTCCACTGCAACTGTGGCACAAGAAGTTCGCTGTTCCTCCAAACACACCTGAAAATAAATGCTTGAAATTTGAAGATGGATAAAATATCAATTGCAAATCGTGAAGCAAAAACAATATTTCCAATATAATACAACTGAAATTAAAGTAGTACTAAAATAGCAGAAATATTTTAACTCCATTATATCTGTTTCAAAATAAATAAAACAAAAAATGATGAGCTTTTGTGTGTGGATTTGCATAGATTTCCCAAAATGTCCCCTTTTTTCAGGTCTCCACTTGGAAACCAAAATTTTATTGAAAAATCTGTGAATACAACCAGAAAAGTAAAAATGCCAAAAGTCTTGTATTTGGGTTGGTTACTTATGGTTAAGGTTAGGGCTGGGTATGGGTTAAGGGTGTCGTGATTGGGATTAGGGTCCCCATGGAAATGAATGGACCATTTAGATAGGTATGCAAGTCTGGGTGTGTGTGTGTGTGTGTGTTAAAAGGGCTGATATCTGAGGAAAATTGTGGGAAATGCCCTACAAGACAACTTCCTGACATTATCTTGAATTACAAACCACTGGATACTGCATTCATTCTGACTTGTTGAAGGTTGAGAGAGATTTTTCACTGATTATTTTTCTTTGAAAACACGAGCTATATTGAGTGTTGGGGACCCATCACTGGTCACCACTCCCCCCGACCTCTCCCCTCACCTCTTCACCTCCCCTGCATAGAGACTGAAATTTCAACCCATGTATTAACTTAATTCTATCACTTTGTTTTGTTTGACTCCTCTGCCGGCCCCTGGAGGAGGGGCTCCCCCTTTGGGTCTGGTTCCTCCCAAGGTTTCATCCTTCTAGGGAGTTTTTCCTTGCCATTGTCACATTTGGCTTACTCACTGGGGGGTCTTTACGTGGCAGAAAAAATGTAAAGAGCATTGAGACAATGTATAAATAAAAATTGCATATAAATAAACTTGCATTGCAACTTCATACCCCTTTCAACCTCACTGGTCAAGCCCCCCCCCCCAAACCCTACCCCCCTCACCTCCTCTCCTTCATATAACTTTCAGCCTCTTCTTGTCACTGGATCCCCCTGATCTCTCCCCTCGCTTCCTCTCCCTCATATGACTTTCAGCCATCTCTGGTCACCCCTCCTCCCTCACCTCCCCTCACCTCCTCTCCCTCATATGACTTCTAGCCTCGCTGGTCTCCCTTTCTGCCTGACCTCCCCCTGCACATGACTTTCAGCATTCTCTGGTCACCCATCCTCCCTGACCTTTCCACTTTTCTTTTATATTTCCTATATATTTTCCTTTTCCGTAATCGTTTCTGTGTTTCCCCTTTTTGTTGTTATACAACCCCAAATCAGAAAAAGTTGGGACAGTATGTTAAATTAAAATCAAACTGAAAACAGTACTTTGTTAACTTATCTTCGACCTGTATTACATTGAAAACAATACAACAGCACATTATTTTATGTGTTCCTCATGAATTTTATTGTTCTTTACAAAATAAACAGATATTCCAATTTTGGTTATTGCAAAATATTTAAAAAAATGTTGGGACTGGAGTAATTTAGGGCTAGTAATGAGGTAAATTGGTTAAATACCGGCGGTACACAAGACAATGCAAAACCACATTCTGCACACATTATACACATGGCTGTGGAGGAAGAGGGTATGGGTACTTGACTGGCCTGCCTGCAGTACTTTAAACCTGAAAGGCTCCTGTACTTGGCTAAATAGTTCAGTTCTTCTTGCATTTTGACTGGTTAATTTCCTTGAGTGACAGACTCCTTCCATTTCACATTAACATTAGTGACATACAGTGACACTAATTAACATAATGAGCTTGGTGTTTACAAGTTCTTCATACTAGCTTGGTTAAGTGAAATGCAGGTTGATTTAACTGACATGATACAGCGGACAAATACTGTCCTACCTGAAAGTGTCCTCCCTGACATGGATTCAGCTGGTCACTGGAGTAAATGGGTGTTTCTGAGTAAACTTGTGAAGGGGATGTGAATTTAGGAATTAGGTTCATTGGGGTCAGAGGATAATCTTGGGGGTGGGGTGCTGAGCAGGGAGAGGCTGCTGACAGATTGGTTTGTGGACTGGATTTGATAACTTTCATTGTAACATTTTTCCAGAGTGAGTGACTCTCAGAGAGTCGTCAGCGAGTCGTCAGCGAGTCGTCAGTTAGCAGTCAGTAAGCCGTTAGTAATCCATCAGTGAATAATCAGTTAACCACCAGTAAGCTGTCAGTGAGCAGTAAGGGAGCCATCAGTAAGCAAACTGTGAGCAGTCAGTAATCTGTCAGTAAATTTTCAGTGAACAGTCAGTGATCTGTCTGTTAGCCATCTGTGAACAATCAGTGAACCATCAGCGAGTCATCAGTTAGCAGTCGTGAGTAGTCAGTAACCCATCAGTGCGCAGTCAGTGAACAATCAATGAGTCACATGTAAGCAGTCAGTGAGCCACTGAGTCACTGAGTTATCAGTGAGCTGTCAGCGAGGCATCAATAAGACCTCAGTAAGCGGTCCGTGAGCCAGCAGTGAGCAGACAGTGAACCATCAATGAGCCATTAGTGACCAGTCAGTGAGCAATCAGTGAACTACCAGTAATCAGTCTGTGAGCCGTCAGTGAGCAGTCAGTGAATAGTCTGTTAGATGGTAGTGAGCCGTCAGTGAGCAGTCAGTGATCTGTCAGTGAACCGTCGGTAAGCAGTCAGTGATCTATCTGTAAGCAGTCAGTGAACCATCAACGAGCTGCCATTTGGCAGTCAGCGAGCCAGTCAGTGAGCCGTCAGCAAACTGTCAGTGAGCAGTCTGTAAGCTGTCAATGAGCAGTCAGTGAGATCGCAGTGAGCCATCAGTGATCTGTCAGTAAGTAGTCAGTGATCCGTCAACGAACTGCCAGTTAGCCAGCAGTCAGTGATAAGTCTGTGAGCTGTCAATGAGCAGTCAGTGAGCTGTCCGTAAGCAGTCAGTGATCTGTCAGTAAGCCATCAGTAAGCATTCAGTGATCCATCAGTGAGCTGCCAGCAGGAAGTCAGGAAGCAGTCAGTGAGCAGTCAGTGAGCCATCAGTAGGCCATCAGCGAGCTGTCAGTAAGCAGTCAGTGAGCAGTCAGTGAATGGAGAGGGACAGGGTGACACTTGCTTTTCTTTGTCTTTCAATTGGGCGCTGTTGTAAAAATAGCATTGAGATCATTTTAGCTACAGTATATGCAGATAAAATGCAACAAGGGTGAGAGGCCTCAGTTTGACAGCATGTGAAGTGTGCAAAACAGCGATACACAGAATTAATCTGTATGTTGGCGTGTGTAAAATAGTGATGGACTGAATCTGCATGTTGCTCTTGTGAAAATGCATTTTACAAAGCATGTTACATGCCTTTGGGACTTCAGTTGTGTAATGTACGCATTCATTTTCATATTGTCTTGATTTTACAGGTGATAGATACTGTAAAAATAATGCTTAATATTACTACCGATAGAAATAATAAATGTGGGCAGCATGGTGCCACTGTGGGTCCCACCATAACACACACCTTCTGGGATGGGCACATTAATCCCAGCCCTGCTTTCTCTCTGAGACGATGTGTTCCCCTTCCAGTAGCACTGGGCTCCACCTGGAGTCCAAAAACATGGATCCATGTTATATAAACAGCTGATTCTAAATGCCACACAGTTTGCCCTGTGATGGACTGCTACCCTGTGCAGGGTGCCCCATAATGATAACAACAAAGTCGACTGATCCCCAGAATAAGAATACTTTTATTATGATTGACGAAAATGTTCACACTCGGGATGCAGTGCTATTTTAGCCACAACTTTATCTCTCCTGGACAGAACACCGGACAATTGTGCTATAAGAATTCATAGAAGGATATGAAAGTGAAACTGACAAGAAAACATGGCAAATGTTGCTCCTAATTTTAAATATCACTGAACTGTTTCCTCACAGATGACCAAGGCGAATCTATTTGCTGCACCACTGATCTCCGATCACCAGGACCTGTAAAGGCAAACCAGCTTACAAGCACCTCCTTTATTCTACACCAAGATCCCACAATTGAACAGGACAAGCCAGGTAATGGGACAGAGTGGGACCTGCAGACAGCCAAAACTCAAACCGTGACCTTGGTAACGTGATAAAAGCCCCACTGCCAATGCCGAGAACTTCCCAGGATTATAGTGGATGGTCACTCTGAAATCCTCAGTATCAAAGGCCGCACTGCGTAAATCCCTGGGGGACAAGTCTCTTCAAGAGAGCTACCCCCCATATATCATTAAACCTAACTAAATAATACAATAATGTGTACTGAACAATGCATTTTTTATTTTCAAAAGACTTTTCCCCCCTTTCCTCACAGGGGTTTAGTGCACTGCCTGATATACTCACAGTGGTTTAGTTCGCTACCTGCTATCCTCACAGGGGTTTATTCCACTGCCTGCTATCCTCACAGGGGTTTATTCCACTGCCTGCTATCCTCACAGGGGTTTAGTCCATTGCCTGCTATCCTCATAGGGGTTTAGTCCATTGCCTGCTATCCTCACAGGGGTTTAGTCCACTGCCTGCTATCCTCACAGGGGTTTATTCCGCTGTCTGCTATCCTCACAGGGGTTTAGTCCACTGCCTGCTATCCTCACAGGGGTTTAGTCCACTGTCTGCTATCCTCACAGGGGTTTAGTCCACTGCCTGCCATACTCACAGGGGTTTAGTCCGCTGCCTGCTATCCTCACAGGGGTTGAGTCCACCGCCTGCTATTCTCACAGGGGTTTAGTCCACTGCCTGCTATCCTCACAGGGGTTTAGTCCACTGCCTGCCATACTCACAGGGGTTTAATCCGCTGCCTGCTATCCTCACAGGGGTTGAGTCCACCGCCTGCTATTCTCACAGGGGTTTAGTCCACTGCCTGCTATCCTCACAGGCCTTTAGTCCACTGCCTGCTAACCACATCATTACATTGCCATCATCCCGGCACTGCGACTCACGGCTGGCTGATTACCAGTAAGTAGTTGCTTTGCAAATGTTCACTTAAATCAGAGCATGTGTCAAACCTGTTTCTTTAGGCAAAGAAACATAGAGAGCAGAGATGCCCTATGTGTGGGGGCACAATTGTCTATATTCCGTTTTGAGAAACACCACAATAATAAATCATTTTGAATAATTTTTGATTGATTTAGATGTGTTATTCAGTGAAGTATTTCTCCTGTTTTTAGAGTAATGCTTATTTTGAGCCTAATGTTCTTGTAAAGCTGCTGACGCGGAGATTAGTCCAGTGATAAATATGCAATGGCTGTATAATGTACCTAAAACATTTCAACCTGCTAACCTTAAGTTATTCACCAGTTAATGAAATTGCTCTTGAGACATTTCACCCCCGCCCTCTACCTCCTCCCTCGCGCAGGCCTCTAGCTCCTACCTCACACAGCCCTCTAGCTCCTACATCACACAGGCCTCTAGCTCCT
>JAODKM010000058.1:31031237-31043623 GCA_026780845.1 Petrocephalus sullivani | reverse complement strand
GGGGCAAAATAACCTTCATCACTTTTAAGAAGTATAGGTTAGTGCTCGATTATGGGGGGGAAAAAATCATAATCACGATTATTTTGGTAAATATTGAAATGACGATTATTTAACATGGTTACTCATTTTGCTCATTGACTCTGGAAACACATTGTATTTATTGCACATAAAGAAGCAAACATGACATTTTCACTGATACATTCCTGTTGAACTTTCCCTTAAAATAACTAAGTATAATTTTCAAATATTATATAAAATAGTAGGGCTGTCAAATTGACGCGTTAACGCGGATTAATTCAGCATCGTGATTAATCTGATTAATCAGCACTACATGCACTACATTGCTGATTTTATTTACTTGTCTTTACTATTTTATAGGGCTTTATGCCCTATAAAGCGTTAATATTTTTAATCAGATTAATCACGATGCTGGATTAATCCGCGTTAACGCGTCAATTTTGACAGCCCTATAAAATAGTAAAGACAAGTAAATAAAATCAGCAATGTAGTGCAGTTCCACAATCTCTTGAAAAAAAGTCCTATTTTAAAAATAAAATACAAAAATATAAAAAAATGTGAAAATTTTACAAAATAAGCAGCACTATAGCGTGTGCCTGTGTTGCGAAGGACGTCGATGCAGGTTTGCTACTTTGCTTTTCTGTTTCTGTATTAGTCGCTCGTAAATCACCTGGTGTTTCTGCCATCTTTACTCGTGCTGCCTTTTTAAAGCACCGCCACCAGAATACGCGCTCGGAAGGGGCAGAATTGCACGCGTCATTCGGAACGCGAGACAATACAAGAGTATACTCGCAGAGTGTATTACGGCAAAATGATTTTTAATCATTTCTTGTCGATGACATTGTTTTTGTGATCGTTTGGCACCAAGATCGAAATAGAAATAAAATTATGAGTAATTGCACAGCCTTATGTCATAGCACCAAGGCTGACCGGCAGCAGTCTGGGTGCTTGGGGTCGGGATGCACTTGTGGGCAGTTGTGTGGTATTCCAGGGGAGAGTTGCGGTAAAGTGACTCACTTCCAAGCCCTCAACAGATGATCCTGACCCTGAGGATGGGTTCAACTACAAGCAGATGATGTCAAGAGATGAGCGACGCTTTAAGATGGCAGACAAAGATGGAGACCTCATTGCCGATAAGGATGAGTTCACAGCATTCCTGCATCCCGAGGAGTATGAGTATATGAAAGACATTGTTGTACTGGTATGGCTGTTTTGGTTTCACTGTTTTTGCACCTCCCTGGCCAAAAATACAATATCTTACTTCTGTGCTTATCTGTTTTTCCAAAGGAAACCATGGAGGACATTGACAAGAATGGCGATGGTTTGATTGACCTGGAGGAATACATTGGTATGTTACTGTGGGTTCATGTTGTGTGGCAGTAGTTACCAATGGAAGTTTGATTTAATTGCTCTTAATTGTATCGGAACCACATTGAATGAATGAGTTTTCGCTACCTCTCAACTGGTTTCCATGGTAACCTGTCTGTTTCCAGGGGACATGTATAACCATGAGGACAACTCCAAGGAGCCAGAGTGGGTTAAGACGGAGCGTGAGCAGTTTGCAGAGTTCAGAGATAAGAACAAGGATGGGAAGATGGACAAGGAGGAGACCAAGGACTGGATCCTGCCCTCGGATTACGATCACGCAGAAGCGGAGGCCAAGCACCTGGTGTATGAGTCGGACACAGATAAGGTAAGGGCCCTTGTGGCCCCAAGATCATGGCCAGCTCTGCGGGGGCCGGTGCTGCTGGCAGAGTGCCTGCTCGGCATGTGGGCTTATCCTGAGGCCAGGTGAAACATGGTTGTCATGTCTTCTCCCTCTGCTTTGTTGCAGGATGGTTACCTGACCAAAGAGGAGATCATACAGAAGTATGATCTGTTTGTCGGAAGTCAGGCGACAGATTTCGGAGAGGCCCTGGTGCGGCATGATGAGTTTTAAATCACCTCCCACAGGAAGGGCTTTTAATACAACTTGATATACCCTAATTTATTTTTATGACATTAGCATATGTTTCATTTTTTTTTTCTCCAGTGAGAATGTTGGAAAGACCTCCAGTATTTATCTCCTTGTTTGTTTGCTAGTTGTTGGCTTTTTTGTTTTCTTTTTGGGTCCATACTACATTTCAGTGTCACTTATCTGCGTGGTCTGTGCCTGGGCTTGCTGCCTGTGCAGGTCATCATGGAAACCATAAAGTGCAGGGCATAAAGCCGCTCAGAGGGCCCAGACAGTCCTGAGCAGGCGTGCCGGTGCTGGCCTGCCCGCGGCTGCTGCTCTCAACCCATTTCTGCTGCACTCTGCTTGTACCAAGACATCGCACTTTTTTGTAAGAATTTAAAATGATTAATTTGCTCACACTACATAAAGTTCACCAACAAATGTCATCGACCGTTAGTGTATTTGGTCATGTTAATTGTTCTCACCTTGTTTTTACTGTAAATACAGAAAAAGCACTATTTGTAAGCCAATATGACACTATGACTTTTGGATTTTTCACAATAAAGTGATTTACAAAGTACGTATCATCGGGTCCTCTTGTCAGTGGAGCTATCATTTGAGCTGCATTATATTGAGTAAACATCTCATTACCATGCTTAGTGAGAGTCCTGCATATATATATATATATATATATATGTATATGTATATCAGGCAAGTACTATTCCTGCGGAGAATTTTAAGCACAAGTTAGGCAGACTTAAAAGTTTTTCACTCCAAATAAATTGAGAGAAAACGATACCTTCGAAGGAAATTAGTATTATGTTAATCAAGCAGTAATTCATTGACGGTCCCTAAATCAGCAGCAAGTGGTCGTGTGCCAGGCAGCGGAATCGAGCTGTCAGTCTTTCGCTAGCATGAGTGAAACACCATTACTAGGTATGGAGAACATGGGCCTGGAAACCCGCCAAATATGCAGCCTAAGCCGATTTCTCCGCGGTGCGCTCCCAGTCATGGCACTTCAGTGAATGGAGCCGCACAGACGGGTGGCCTGAGGCCCATGGTGCACTTTGGTCTAATGAATGGAAAAATCAATAGATCACATATTTCCGATTCCTACACTGCGTCCCTACTGATAATTGAAACGTTAAAGAGATTCAGTATGGTTTATTCTATCCAATCCAGCTGAATCTAAGAATGTTAAATTCAAGAAATATATTTGATGACACAATGCAACTAGGAGGGCTATTATACTTCTAAAAACATTTTACTTCTATAAACAATAAGCTAATGTTTTCTCGGTTAAACAACTCTCTTGCTTCCAAATATACAGTATATATGTACTGACTGCAGGATAGTATTAGCACGACCTGCCAGTGCTGTTCATTACAATCAAAACTATCCTGATCCAACGCAATTGTCATCTTTGTTCTTTGGTGATTGCGGTGGGAACCGTGGGTTCAATTTCTTGACAAGACAAAGACAAAGTCTAACTAGAGCAATAATACACTATGTCGCTTCTTGATTATAAGCTACTTTCAAGTATTAATGCTGTTTAGTCCCTGTAACACATCCATTTCAGGAACTGGTTTTTACAATATGTGACCAGAAATACCCTTCGCTCACTGTAGGAGGAAATGGGCGATTCTCGCCAATGATAGACAATCACACACACACACAGCTCGGCGTACCTATCTAAATGGGGACCTTCCATTTATTTCTATGGGGAAAAACTCTAATCCCAATCATGACACCCTAACCCGAACCCAGCCCTAACATTAACCATAAGTAACCAACCCAAATACACGACTTTTGGCATTTTTACTTTTTTGATTCCATTCACAGATTCTTATAAAATTGAGGTTTTCCAAATGGGGACCTGAAAGATGTCCCCAAAAGTAGGGAAATTTCAGGTTTTATCACACTTTGGGGACATTTTGGTACTCAAAGGTGATCTATGCAAGCCTACGCGCACGCACGCACACACATACACATTTTATATTGAAATGCTGCTTTGTTTTTAAGAATAACTACTTACATTTTACAGTTAATTAAACACAGAGTTCCAAGATATCTCATGATCATTTTAGCCGTTTTATATTCCATGGCGGGGGTGACAGTTGGGGGGTGTTTGGTTGGACCGTTCTTGCTGGTCATAGTGCAAATGAAAAGTAATGAATAAAACATAAATATTGCGCCATATAAACATGACATAAACATCACATTTTAAGACACGGACATTAAGATAGTCAGACCTAAAGCACGCGTAGTCGTGCACGGTCACATGCACGGTCACATGCACAGTCACATAGGTCATGCTCCGTGTTTTATCCTTATTGAGTCCCAGCTGCCGTTCCTCCGCTTGCCGCACGGGGGCGCTTATCGGACTCCGGCGGACCCGTCCGTTTGACATGGCGCTCCGTGCGGCGCACCGGCCACCCAAATAAACAGTAACAGGCGGACGCCTTTCGCTTTTTGCACAGTAACCGGGGATATATTACTTGAACTCGTTTCCCTGAAACGTAAAGGTGCCATGGAGGGCGATAAGCCATCCCTCGCGCTGGTCTACCAGGCCGTCCAAGCGCTGTACCACGACCCGGACCCCGCCGGCAAAGAGCGAGCTTCGGTATGGCTCGGGGAGCTGCAGAGATCGGTAGGTGGAGTAAGAAAGTCCGAGGCTTCGGCGCGGCCTACATGGAAGCTTCCGGGTGGGCTGTGACCGGGCTGACTTCGTACATGGGTACTCTGGGTTCTCCACACGCAGTGCTCGGGCAGACATATACCTGCCAGCACAGATACTGGGAGAGCAGATTTAAGAGAGATTTAATGAATGTGGATAAATGTATAGAGAGGCGCCTGCCCTTGCATACGCGCCTCGTATCCCCCTTTCCTGATCAGATGAAATTCTGTGTATGTTCCAAGTGCTGTGAGTGACAGCGGGCGCTCCGCGGCCCGGTACCTGTTACGGGCGTGATCACAGTGTGACCCACTGCCGGGTACCTGTTACGGGCGTGATCATAATGTCACCTGCGGCCGGGTACCTGCTTAGGGGCGTGATCACAGTGTGACCCACTGCCGGGTACCTGTTACGAGCGTGATCATAATGTCACCTGCGGCCGGGTACCTGCTTAGGGGCGTGATCATAGTGTGACCCACTGCCGGGTACCTATTACGGGCGTGATCATAATGTCACCTGCGGCCGGGTACCTGTTATGGGAGTGATCACAGTGTGACCCATGCCGGGTTCCTGTTATGGGCGTGATCACAGTGTGACCCGCGGCCAGGTACTTGTTACGGGCGTGATCATAATGTCACCTGTGGCCGGGTACCTGCTTAGGGGCGTGATCACAGTGTGACCCACTGCCGAGTACCTGTTACGGGCGTGATCACAGTGTGACCCGCGGCCGGGTACCTGTTACGGGCGTGATCACAGTGTGACCCGCGGCCGGGTACCTGTTATGGGCAGAGCGCATTGTATCCCCCTTTCCTGATCAGATGAAATTCTATGTAAGTTCCAAGTGCTGTGAGTGACAGCGGGCTGGGCTGCGGGCGCTCCGCAGCCCGGTACCTGTTACGGGCGTGATCACAGTGTGACCCACAGCCGGGTACCTGTTACGGGCCTGATCATAGTGTGACCCGCGGCCAGGTACCTGTTACGGGCGTGATCACAGTGTGACCCACGGCCAGGTACCTGTTACGGGCCTGATCATTAGGGTTAGAGTTAGGCTCACACTCAGCCAGCGATGAGTTGGTTTGCTGTCTTCTCTGCTGTGGTGACACATGTGCTGTCTCTGCTGTAGATGTATGCCTGGGAGATCTCAGACCAGCTTCTTCAACTGAAGCAGGATGTGGAATCCTGTTACTTCGCCGCCCAGACCATGAAGATGAAAATACAGACCTCATTCTATGAACTTCCAGCTGAAACTCACACAGCACTAAGGGACTCGCTGCTGTCTCATATACAGAACCTCAAAGATCTCTCCCCCATCATTGTCACTCAGGTAAGACCTCTGTTCTCCGGTACAAAACCTCAAAAACTCCTCCCCCATCGTCGTCACTTAGGTAAGACCCCTCCGGTACAGAACCTCAGAGACCTCTCCTCCGTCATTGTCACTGAGGTCAGTATGTGCGTGTGAGTGAGAAATCTTGATATGTATATATAAACAATCAGCTGATTTGAAAGCAGTTGGCTTATGTGGCTTATGTTTCCATTGCACCAAATTTGTTACTTTCCCTTTCCCATTGAATTCCGGGCAGGGCCCAGAACCAAAAGTACCAGCTTTATTTCCTGTGACAGGGTAAAAATGTTCTAGCAAAACTTAAATCCCCTCGTGCTATAATGTCAGTACAAATACATCCGAATGTCATGTACATGTGCATATGATGGTGTGTCGTTCAGTTTGTCCAGATGCATCTACATGCTCCTGATGTTCCTGTTCTCTCCCAGCTTGCTCTAGCGATTGCAGATTTAGCCCTTCAGATGACTTCTTGGAAGGGCTGTGTCCCAACCCTCCTAGAGAAGTAAGGATGTTCCCATGTTTTCATTGAGTACTTTATCATTTTGTTGTTGGCATATGATAACTCCTAACCTCTCTATCCACCCACAGGTACAGCAGCGACGTCTCCTCCATGCCCTTCCTGATGGAGATCCTAACCGTGCTGCCCGAGGAGGTAAATAGCCGCTCCCTGCGCATCGGAGCCAACCGGAGGACAGAGATCACCGAGGACTTGAGCTTCTGCTCCAACTCTGTCATCAGTTTGCTGGTGAGAATTATCTGACCCCTCAGTCATTTTTTGCTACCTCTTGGCCTCTTGATAGACCTTAATTTGGGGACATTGACCCTGACTTACTCCCCTCTCCCTTCCTCCTCAGGTATCATGCATTGAGAAGACCGGCAACAACGAGAAGATGCTGATGAAGGTCTTCCGTTGTCTGAGCAGCTGGTTCAACCTGGGTGTCCTGGACTACAACTTCATGGCCAGCAACCAGCTCCTCGTCATCCTCTTCCAAGTGCTGGTGGGTAGATCTTTGGCCCGTGCTCCTTCTTCCCCTTCGAGAAACTCTGGGTGCTCATGGTCACAATGTTCAATGCCAGGGGCATCAGAAATGGTGCCCTTGAGTTGTCTGGTAAACATTAATTGAAAGTTAATATCAGTTTGCCATGTATACAAGTATGGGTACATATGCAGTGGATTGGGTTATTTGTCTCGTATCCCATCTTGCTCTCCTTTTCGAGACACACAATTGTAGAGCAGAATGATACTTGAAAGAAGTGTGTGCCTCTAGCCATCTTCCTCCCCACAGCAGCGGGACGAGACCCCCACCAACCTGCACGAGGTGGCCTCAGACTGCTTGTGCTCGGCGCTCTACGCCATCGAGAATGTGGACAGCAAGGTGCCGCTGGCCCTGCAGCTCTTTCAGGGTGTGCTCACTCTGGAGACAGCCTACCACATGTCGGTGGCCCGTGAGGACCTAGACAAGTGAGGTTTCCGTCCCTCTCTCCGCCCTCGCGTCCACATCCCACTGGTTTCGCCAGTGCACCCATAAACGTGGAAGTGGGACGCCTCAGTATCTTTCAGTCTGTGGTCTATGGACGGGGTTCCCAATCCCTGGGTATCCCACTGGACCTCAAAACAACAAATATAGTCAAGCCACACCATTTTCATGATTTGTACTCTTTTAATTGCATCGTAAAAGAAAAATAGAAATGGTTAGATTTATAAAATCCGGTGGACATACTTTTCTGTTGGCACCTGTCTGTGGTCATCTAAAGATTGGGAGCCCGTAGTGTATGCGGTGGGTAAATGACCACAGCGAGACACGGTGGCCATGGTGACACAAGCAGCTCTCCCCCGCAGGGTGCTTAATTACTGCCGTATTTTCACGGAGCTGTGTGAGACCTTCCTGGAGGCAATGGTGCGCAGCCCAGGACAGGGCATGGGGGACCTCCGCTCCCTGGAGCTGCTTCTCATCTGCGCGGGACACCCCCAGTACGAGGTGAAACCTGCTCTTGAATTTCTGCTGGAGCTGAAGGAGCATGTCTATTGCGCCATGGAGAGGTTCCCCAGTCAATGAACATTGTCTCGATGTCAGGTGGTGGAGATCTCCTTTAACTTTTGGTACCGCCTGGCCGAGCACCTGTACAAGACCAGTGACGTCATGCTGCACGGAGTCTTCCGGCCCTACATCCAGAGGCTGCTGCACGGGCTGGCCCGTCACTGCCAGCTGGACCCCGACCATGTGAGGCTCCTCGCTGGCTCCTCACCAACTCCTCCTATTCCTTGGCACCTGCTCTGGGTCACGCCGGGGGCTCTGTTGCCTTATGCTTGATGTGTTCATTTCTGTTCTAATTGCCAGTCCAGTCTGGCCTGTTAATCGTCAGGTGTGAAGACCATGATCCTGCTGCTCATCTCATTGTGATGTCATTAAGGCAGTTTCATTTTATCCCTGTGTTTCTAGGAGGGGATCTCTGAAGATACCGATGATTTTGGAGAGTTTCGGATGAGAGTGTCAGATTTGGTGAAGGACATTGTTTTCCTGGTTGGGTCCGTGGAGTGCTTTTTCCAGGTATGTCACATGGTCCTGGATGTGCCTGGCTCAGGCCCGTAGCAGAGGTTAGCAGCATAGCACTAGCCCAAAGTAAAAAGTAGTGTAGTGTAGCGTAGCCTTAGCTCACAGTAGAGCGTAGCAGTGTTGTGTTTTATAGTGTAGCATAGCCTTAGCTCACAGTAGCAGTAGAGTAGAGCATAGCAGTGTTGTTTTTGTAGTGTAACGTAGCCTCACAGTAGAGTGTAGCAGCATAGCTTGGCCTTAGTCACGAATAGAGTGTAGCAATGTTCTTCAGAATCATGTATAGGCTGAAGATGGAGCTCTGCTTGGTCTGTCAGTAGCTTACCCAGCTAGGAAATCTCTCCGACAGCTATATGCCACCCTGAAAGAGGGAAACCCCCCCTGGGAGGTGACAGAGGCCGTGCTCTTCATTATGGCTGCCATCGCCAAGAGTGTCAATCCGTGAGTGTGAAAAAATGCCCCCTCTCTCTGAGGAATGTAGCACCTGCTGCTCATGCCATTGTGTAGAGGAAAGGCTTCTGTTTTGTCTGCCTTATCCAGTTTGTGGATGATTTGTGTGATGCGTCAACCCCTGTCCCCCGGGCAGTGAGAACAACGCGACCCTGCTGGAGGTCCTGGAGCAGGTGGTGCTGCTGCCCCAGACCATCCACATGGCTGTGCGCTACACCAGCATCGACCTAGTGGGGGAGATGAGTGGCGTGATTGACCATAACCCCCGCTTGATAGGTAGGTGCTGGACAGGGAACGTGGACTCAATACCTTTCTGATGGTGCATTGTGCCCCCTAGCTGGGGGGTGGGGAATAGTCACGCATTTTGGGCTTCTCTAACCATGTGTATGTGGGGACAGATCCTGTGCTGAATTACCTCACGAAGGCATTACGGGAGAAGGGCCTCTCTTCGGTGGCAGCCAAAGCCATCCACAGCCTGTGCTCTGCCTGCCGCGACCACATGACCCAGCACTTCCAGGCCCTACTGGACATGGCCCATGCCCTTGACTCCTTCTCCCTGTCCTCGGAAGCTGCTGTTGGCTTCCTCAAAGGTAGGATGCGTATGCGTACAATTTGAATTTAAATCAGCATGTACTTATTAGCCAATGATTAGATCATAATTATAGCTCAGCACCATTATGCAGCACTGAAGTGAAGTCAGCCGAGTACCTGAATCTACTGAGTGGCCAGGTGGGTTTTTCTTCCCCAATGGCATGGGCATATTCCAGGACGGGAAAGGAATGATGGAATGTTAAAGTGTGCGACTTCTATTTTTGCCAGGCAGTGTATTCCATTTTCCAGCTCTAATATCGTTCAACAAAAGCAAGCAACACCCCTTGGTTTACTAGATTTCTTTACAGGTGAATTTTAATTAATATTTCAAAGTTTGCGTGTGCACTTCACGTTCAATAGCTTAGCTATCTTGCCTACAACAACAAATGTTGTTCCGTTCGGCTGCTGCCATGGTCATTCTCGTTCCTTATCTGTTTCTGCCTTCCCGTGTTCTAACTCTCCACTGCCTTCTGATGTTTGTGTCCTTGAAGATGGTAATTTATTGTGGATTTTTTTCGATGGTCAAGAACTTTATTGCACCGAGTGCAAAACAATTTGCCCCCACTCTCGTGAAGAACCGAGGGATATTGTTTTGCTCGGTCCTTAACAGTGATAAAAGATGGTAAATGGGACTAGATTATGGTAATAAGTGGTAAATAGAACAGTTGTGATTTTACATGAAGGATTTTGGGTAATTTATGCGAATGTTATGCGATAGGATAGAAAATATGCAGCATCGCGAAAATATGTGGCTGATTTTGCGGGATTTGACGCGATTGCAAAATCGTGAAAAACTGGAGGGACTGATGCAGACCTAATATTTGGAATTTTTCCAAAAGATTAGTATAGGAGCACTTGTGAATTTTTCCAGGGGAATCGTACAGGGTCACCGGGCCAACTGGTTGATTTGATCGGTTAAGGTTAAATCAGAGGCAGTACTTGTTTAAAGTCTTATAACTGTTAAGCAGTTTATACAACCTAGCTTTCACCATGAATGCAGCCCCAGCTGCTTGTATACCATGAAAACTCACTAGATCTGTTTCCATTGTCATTGCGTGAATGTTCCGTGCTATGTGCATGAACATGGGTTTGGAGGGATGGTCACCCTGTCCACCTGAAAGCCATTTTCTGTTTGTCCTGCAGGTACGGCCTTGGTTTTAGCCAGGCTTCCAGTGGAGAAGATCACCAAGTGTATGAGCGACCTGTGCTCATTGCAGGTCGATGTCCTCAAAAAGGTCAGTGCTTCTTTTTGTCATGGTGGGTTAAACGATGATGATGAGCCGCTCACTCTTGAGGACAGGATGCCAATGTTCCCCTGCTCATCTCTCCTTGTTACCCCAGCTACTTGCTCAGGAGACCAGCAATGGTAAATCTGCTGACCCAACGGTTTGGCTGGATAGGTTAGCGGTGATCTTTAGGTATGTCCTTATTGCTCTGTGCTTGCAGGGAAGCTTGCACTTCTATGGTAGCTAAATTGCTGTTCAGAGCCCAAGTCACATTTATGATTTCCTTTCCTGAATATCTTTTCCAGAAACACAAACCCCATAGTGGAGAATGGGCAGACGCATCCATGTCAAAAAGTCATTCAAGAAGTAAGGTTTTTTTTTTTTTTACCCCGATATGACATTAAGCCAGAGTGGTGTAACTCAGTGTAGTTTAGTATAGCCTAACCTGGTGTGGCTTTAGCCCACAGTAGAGTGCAGCGTTGTAGTGTTGCCTTCTCGCAGAGTAGCGTACAGCGGTGTAGCGTGACCATGGCCCAAAGTAGAGTGTAGCAGTGTAGTGTGGTCTTTGCAGTAGAGGGTAGCAGGGTAGCGTGGCCTTTGCAGTAGAGGGTAGCAGTGCAGTATGGACTTCGACAATCAGTAGAAGGTAGCAGTGTAGTGTGGCCTTGGCCTACAGTACAGTATAGCACCGCATGGCCTTGGCCTACAGTACAGTATAGCACCGCATGGCCTTGGCCCACAGTACAGTATAGCACCGCATGGCCTTGGCCCACAGTAAAGTGTAACAATGTGGCATGGTGTGGCCTGTGCCCAGCAGAGTGAGCAGCATAGAGGAGACATAATGTTGACTACCTGTACTCTTCTCAGATCTGGCCCGTGCTGTCAGAGACTCTACACAAGTACCAGGGTGACAATCGCATCGTGGAGCGGTGCTGCCGCTGTCTGCGCTTTGCAGTCCGTTGTGTGGGCAAGGGCTCCGCCTCGCTGTTGCAGCCGCTGGTCACGCAGGTAGGGCCCGCCGCCATTTCTCCATCTGAGCCTGAGCCCTGAGCACGTCACTGCCATCACCCCCTTTGGCGTTCCTCCGCAGATGGTCAGCGTGTACCAGCTGTACCCCCACTCCTGTTTCCTCTACCTGGGCAGCATCCTGGTAGATGAGTACGGCATGGAGGATGGCTGTCGCCAAGGCCTGCTGGACATGTTACAGGTGACTGGGGTGTATGGGGCTCACACCCTTAGGGCCTGCTAGACATGTTACAGGTGACTGGGGTGTATGGGGGTCATGCCCTTAGGGCCTGCTAGACATGTTACAGGTGACTGGGGTGTATGGGGTCCACGCCCTTAGGGCCTGTCTGACATGTTACAGGTGACTGGGGTGTATGGGGCTCACACCCTTAGGGCCTGCCAGACATGTTACAGGTGACTGGGGTTTATGGGGGTCACGCCCTTAGGGCCTGCCAGACATGTTACAGGTGACTGGGGTGTATGGGGTCCACGCCCTTAGGGCCTGCCAGACATGTTACAGGTGACTGGGGTGTATGGGGGTCACACCCTTAGGGCCTGCTAGACCAGGTACAGGTGACTGGGGTGTATGGGG
>JAODKM010000058.1:30947680-30960807 GCA_026780845.1 Petrocephalus sullivani | reverse complement strand
TGGTCTTCAAAAAACTTTTTCCCAAAAATGAACTTGGAAAAGGGGGGGTCGTCTTATATTCAGGTCGTCTTATATTCAGGCCAATACGGTAATATAGGTGTGATAAATTCAAGGGGAGTTTTACTTCCCCATCCTAGAACCCTCTCACTTTTAAAAAGCTTGATACGCCCCTTGCTGCATGTGCTCTGAGCTCAAGATCAGGACTCCAGCACCTCTGTAACTGCAGGTGCTCTGAGCTCGAGAATCGGGACCCCAGCACCTCTGTAACTGCAGGTGCTCTGAGCTCAAGATCAGGATTCCAGCGCCTCTGTAGCTGCCGGCGCTCTGAGCTCGAGAATCGGGACCCCAGCATCTCTGTAGCTGCAGGTGCTCTGAGCTCGAGATTCGGGACCCCAGCATCTCAGTAGCTGCCAGTTCTCTGAGCTCGAGAATGGGGACTCTAGTGCCTCTGTAGCTACAGGTGCTCTGACCTCCTTAGCCAAGTGCATGCAGCACTTGACTGACATACATGTACTGCTGACTTGATGCAAAAAATAAAAAAAAAAAGTTTAAGCACTGATGCAGAAAGGCAACGTGCACCTATAGGGGAATTTACACTTTACCTTTTCATTTATTTTATATGTGCTCTTTAGTACATACTGATAGCATTTGTCTGGCTTGTGTATTTTTTCTATAAGGGGTCTTGAATGTTATGGCAGGGTCAATCTGGCATGTAAAAATTTACTTGCATAAGGGTTTGTCAAGCAGATTACTTATATCAGTCGAGAACTGCCCATGATACAGATGAGAGCTCTGTGAGTAAACTAATGCAGCATGTTCTAGTCTGGACCTTCTGATCAGAGGAGGGCTGACCGTGGATAGCTTGGCATGTTCCTGCAGGACTGCCTGGAGGTGCTGTGCGGCCACAGTGAGCAGGACATCGCGAAGCAGGACCGCTGCTGCCGGACTGTCCACGACGTAGCCACCGACGACTGCAAGGAGCTCCTGGAGAACCTGGGTGAGTGAGGAGAGGGTGCGAAGGCTCTGAGTGATGCATCTCTGCTGTCTGTGTCAGCTGTCTGTACACATGACAATGGTCCCTCTATCTGATATGGGCAATGACTGTCTGTGCTTTATGAGATAACCGTATTTATGTGTCTGTGTGCTGCTCAGTCAGGGCCGTGACCCACTCCAGATCCCTGCTTTTGTCTGCAGGCTCCTACAAAGTCCTGGTCCAGGTCCAGCAGGGCTGGGAAGAGCAGCTCTGTGTGCTAGAGGACACAGACCACGGCCCTGCACTGGGCGTCCTCACGGTGCACCGACACACCAGCTGGGCGGAATTCTCTGCAAGTGTAACACAGACGGTGACGGCACACCTGCGTTTGGTGTGCGGCGGCTGGGAGCCGGCCGAGGAAGACTGCAGCTCAGAGAGTGTCCTGGGGCTCAGCATGGACAGTATCCACTCCATGCTCGTAGGTGAGAGAGCCCGTTACCAGCTCATGGCATAAAGGCAGTTTCATTGTGTGTCGGCAGCGATTACTAATCAACTGACCATTATCACCTTTCCTGTGACTGGCTGCCCAGTGGTTCCAGCCAAGCCTAACACAATGGCAGCAGGGCCTAAGGATGCTCATGGCTCATTTCTGATTTGCTCACTAAACATACTCTTTCTCTTCAGTGCCTCACTTTTATATCAAAAGGAGCATCAGATGCTTTAATCCAGTGTTAATACTGAACCCAGTCACTAATCAGAGAATTGTCATTTCCCTGTGTCACTTATCCCATGTGTTTTCATGACAACCTGCAATTTGTAAGCCAGACCGACTCATTGGGGATTCCTTTTGGCGAAAGGTCTAATAGTGTGTGACCCTTCCCCCTGCCCCACTGATCAGGCATGTAGTATGTAATCCACAATGACTTTAAGACTTGTGGTTACAAGATGACAAGTCATTTAGTGTGAACAGTATTGTGATCCGACAACTTTGGAAAATCATGTAGTGTGTAGGGCTACACTAAATGCCCAAAGTGTCTGATGATTGTCTGTCAGAGTGTTTGTGCCCTGCCATATACTTGTGGTCTGGCCAGGATGTATGCATGCCTGGAATCAGGATATGCAGTTAGGTGATGGATGGGTGGACAGATAGATGTTGTCATGTACTAAGTTATCTAAGCGCTGGAGTTTATCGGTATTAAAAATCTCGTAAAGAACATGGATACTGTACCCCTGTTTGTGAAGATGAAGCCTGGCATTGTCACTGAAGGTCAATTACGTCTCTGGTTTTCCTGTCTGAAGGTGACACCGTCTGGTTCCTGGGTCAGGAGCTCCCTCAGTCTCCCTGGGACCTGGTCCGAAAGCCACACAGCCAGCGAGCCACCATCAGATGGAAAGGTGGGATTTGTGACTCGTCGTGGGATCTGTGACCTGTTGTGTATGAGCTCTTACCTGTCGTGGGATCTGTGACCTGTCGTGGGATCTGTGACCTGTCGTGTATGTGCTCTTACCTGTGGTCGGATCTGTGACCTGTCGTGGGATCTGTGACCTGTCGTGGGATCTGTGACCTGTCGTGGGATCTGTGACCTGTCGTGGGATCTGTGACCTGTTGTGTATATGCTCTTACCTGTGGTCGGATCTGTGACCTGTTGTGTATGTGCTCTTACCTGTGGTGGGATCTGTGACCTGTTGTGTATGTGCTCTTACCTGTGGTGGGATCTCTGACTTGTCGTGGGATCTGTGACCTGTCGTGGGATCTCTGATCGGTCATGGGATCTCTCACTTGTTGTGAGATCTTTGACTTGTTGTATGATCTTTGACCTGTGGTGAGTGTTCCGACATGTTGTGGGATCTCTGGAGCTCCTTGTGTATCTACCACCTGTCAGCACCTCTCCTTTGCTGTCCTGCTGCCCTCACAGGCCTCTCGGAGGCGTCTCTGGACGAGCAGACATACGAATCGTTAATCCCTCAGAACCTACTGCAGAACTTCGTCAGGCTGGTAGGAGTCAGTTCTCTTTGGCTTCTTTAAATTGCTCAGTGACTGATCTATGGGTCCAATGACATCAGAAATTAAGTAATTCTTGTTGCAGTGACGAACAATTGTAACGTCTTGCTCTGCCCTCTGGTGGCGGCCTTTGTACTTGCACCTTGTAACACTGTTAAACTGGACCTTTGGTTAGTGGTATTTTTATGCATATGCTAACACACTCCCAGGTTAACTGAAAATGCACAGACTGCGTCCCTGATGTATAAAAAAGGCTCCATGTTTGTCAGTGAGCTAGGTACCTACCGCTTGCATCAGCATTTGCCTTGGCATAGCTTGTGTTTTGTGCCCTCTACATGTAGCCCTCCGCACATAATTTTCAACACCTATCGCACGTTGCCCTTAGTGTGTTCCCTCAATGCCTGTGCTCTTGGCACGTTGCCCTTAGTGTGTTCCCTCAATGCCTGTGCTCTTGGCACGTTGCCCTTAGTGTGTGCCCTCAATTCCTGTGCTCTTGGCACGTTGCCCTTAGTGTGTGCCCTCAATTCCTGTGCTCTTGGCACGTTGCCCTTAGTGTGTGCCCTCAATGCCTGTGCTCTTGGCATGTTGCCCTTAGTGTGTGCCCTCAATGCCTGTGCTCTTGGCACGTTGCCCTTAGTGTGTGCCCTCAATGCCTGTGCTCTTGGCACGTTGCCCTTAGTGTGTGCCCTCATTGCCTGTGCTCTTGGCATATAGCCCTTGATGACCATGCCCTCAGCTTATAGCCCATGATGCATAGCCCTTGGTGTGTGCTCTCAGCATATAACACTCAATGGCTGTGCCCTCGACAGTTAGCCCTCAATGCCTGTGTTCTCGGTGTGTGACCTTGGCAATTACCCCTCGATGCCTGTCCCTGTGCCTGCGACGCGTAGCCCTCGGTCCCTGTGCCCTCTGTGCATAGACCTCGGCATGTCTGGCAGCATTTGATGGTCAGGCTGCTCCTTGGGTTTCCCAGGTGGAACAGTACGGGACTGTCATTTTCCACGGGTCCGAGGGCAGTTGTCAGGACTACGTGGCTGAACTGGTCGCCCTCTGTGTGAAGGTAAGGTGTGGCGGGGGGGTAAACCAGCCTGTCTGGATGCTTGCCACTGTCCCGCACGCTCCGCTTACCCTGCCCCCCCCGGCAGAGTAAGCAGGAGGTGGCGGGGGGCACCTGCAGTCTCGTCCCAGTGCATGTGGACCAGAGCCTGACCAGGGAGCAGCTTCTGCAAACCTTCCTCAGCTGTGGTGAGCACCGACCCCCCCCACTTGCCCCATTGTGTGGTCTTCATGCTGTCAATAAATTTAAGGGACAATGGCACAGCTATTTATAAAACATTGCAACTGGCTTTGATAAACTGCAGTTTCGAATACAGGGTACATAATAATGATAATAATAATAATTAATAATAGTTTGGGTACAAGGTGGAACAAAGCCATGTCCTATTACGATCAGCGAATGTGATATTTCAATTAGTGAAGGCATTTGGGTTAAGGGGATTGCTTTAATCAACAGCTCAGTATCTTCAAGAAATTACCCATTAGTGTGTAGCAAAAAAGTTAGTTAAAATTGAAGTTAATGCACAATAATAAAGGACTTTCTATATGAGGACTGAAACACGACACTATATCTCACTGCGGTCATCATAGGCTTTCTGGTCCCGAGTGGCGAGCCTGGCCCTGGCCACTGCGTTCTGGTTCTTCTGAAGGGTCTTGAGCGGGCCAGCTCTTTGTGGGAACTACTAACTGACCTTTGTGAAGGCCTAGAGAACCGGGGACATGCCTACCCACTGGCCCTACCTCATGGTGAGACCTGAACACCGGCATATCAGTGCTCATTAGCTGCCCATTAGCTGCTCCTGTGTGCTCTTACCCTGTAAGCTGAGCTTCTGATAAGTCTTTCTCCACCAGTCATTTTTCTTTTTTTCATGTCTTTAATATCATATTTTTAGCTATAGTGGTCCAGGCTATACATTGATGTTTACACTGTTACCTCTTACCTTTGTGTACACCCATGAAAACTGAAAGTAAATTTTAATACAAAGCTTAAAAGAATCACATATTTAGTGTCTCCCAAGTAAAAATTTCTCCCCAACACATTGATGGAAAACATGCATTTTATAACATGTTCAGCTCCAAAGCAATTTCAGAGGCTGGCCGCAGATATGCAGTACACTAGCATAGAAATAGTGGTATCTAGCAAAACCTTTATCTAAAACTTAGATTAGAGTTTGTTTCTTAATAAGATGTATTTATAGCCGTATACAAACAAGGTAATCTAGTCCTCCTTTCCCTGCACGCCCGTTTGACCAGCCGTTGAATTCCACACTTTTCACCCACTCTTGCGTTTCTTTGCTCTGCGTCTTAGGCACGTACCAAGCGCAGGCCATGTGACCCACAGCAGTCCCCAGCGTCAGCCTCAGTGTTTGGCGTGTTTATATGTCTTGGCATTCTCTTTAATGCCCCCCCTCACCCCCAGCTCCAGATGGTTGTGGCCAGTACCACTTCCTGGAGGGAAGCTTCCTGATTGGCACACTGTCCAAACCCCGCCTCCACGGGCCAGAGTTGCTCCTGCAGCAGCACTTCCGCTGGGTGCAGCTGCGCTGGGACTCGGAGCCGCTATGCGGCCTGCTGGGCCGCCATCTACGCAGGAAGCTGCTGCACAAGGTCAGCATCTCACCAGCAGGGGGCGCTCTGGGCAGGGCTGTGGCCCACAGTGCCGCCATACCTCATTCAGTACCACTGTCCTCTCCAGCTGCGGGGTGAGGTGCTGCCACAGTCGGACCCATTGTGGAGGAGCCTGGCTTGGATTTGCTCCGTGTGGCAACAGCTGAATAGCTGTCTGGCCCGGCTGGGGACCCCCGAGGCTCTCATAGGGCCACACATGTTCTTCTCCTGCCCGGTGGTGCCGAAGGAAACATCTGGCATTATCAGGTGAGCCACAAGCAGGAGGAAAAAATGTTGATGACATGGACCCATGTAAATGAACTTTAGCCGCTCCTTCTGAAAGACCTCACCTGTCACCTGTCCCAGGTGGTTGTCCAGGCTGTGGAACATGGTCATTGTCCCCCGTGTGGAAGACACCATCGTCTCCAGGGTGACCATCTCCAGGGTGACTGCGAGCAGGTCCCTGCAGCGCCACCTGCCGCGCAGTCCCAAACTGAGCCCGGGCCAGCAGGCTGTGGTCAAAGCTGCCCTCAGCATCCTGGTCAACAAGGCTGTCCTGCAGTGCTGCCCCCTGCCCAGGACAGGTACGCCCCCTGCTGGTAGCTCCTCTCCTCCAGGAGCTATGATGTCCATTGAGCTATAGTAAGTACATTAGGAGTATAAGAACATTGTGGTGTGAATAATCCTCCCCGCAGAAATCGATAAGTACCTGCCTGACTTCCACGGGGGGGATGGCGTCTCACTGCTGCTGCCACACGGCCCCCTGGGTAGCAGGGCACGCAGGGACCCAGACGGCCCAGCCTGGAGGAAGGTCCGCACCGGCCCGCGGAGGAGAGGAGGATCTTGGAGGAGCAACACGACACTTCGAGATGGTGAGGACAGACGGCACATGGTCATCCTCGCCTTCCTCTGAGGACCTGAAGTCACATGTGTCTGTGTTCTACTGTGAATGGGGGCTCATGTGTGTCTGGTACCTCACAGGTCCGATGTGTGGCTCTGATGTCCGTTTGGGCAGGATAAGCAGGTGAGTGGCAAACCAAGGCCCTTCAGTTACACTAGTTGGCCACTAGGTGGCAGAAAATGCATCATCTGTAACGGCAACATACCATAGCAAGCCACTAGAGGACAGCAAAGGCTTTGTTGCGGGGATGACATGCCTGAATGCTTGTATGCATCTCCGCAGGTGTTTGGACGGGCCTGTGTTGCTCTGCATGGGTTCTGACGACGAGTCTGACCTGATGCAAGAGTTGCGCTCTTTGTGCACCAGCCGGTCAGAGCCAGACATCCGCAAGGTGACAGCCACAGTTTCCAGCATCATCTGCAGTTTCATGCTGCATGTGTCAGACATGACAGTCATGGTGCCCTGTCTGTGCAGGCCATCTGAGTGTGACCTGTAGGGTTCTGCTCAGGTCTGACTACTTAAAAATGATAAGAATAATTTATAAGTATTATAAAATAATAGTATCAATAATATCAGTAATAATAATAATAATAATAATAATAATAACCCTAGAGTAAAATGAAAAGCCCAATGCTATTTCAGATATCTCGCTCCAGAGACGATTTCATCATGTTTCCCGTTGGACAAACGAAAAAGGAGAAACCCACCCAGACTCCGAGCCAGCGGGTGAGATTTCTGGGTCGCGTCTCAGGAGAACCAGACACCATACGCTAAAACCCTCACTTCACCTCATAGTGTGTTTGTCTTAAATAATAATGATATCTATATCCATCTAAACTAAATGCCATAGATCCATCCTACTGTACTGTATACTGATGTAAGGTGTGGGACAGTCTTTAATTATGTGTCCTGCATGCACGGTTACTCAAACTCCAACAGAAATGCTTCTATTTCTCTCTATGACAGGCTGGCAGGTCTCACCCAGACAGGCCCGCCTCCAGCGAGAGTCGCACAACAAGGCCCAAATCTCAGCTGCCCATTCCCGGCAGCAGAGGCACACAGCGGACGCAGGGCGTCCCCAGGATTCAGGGCAGTCCCCGGACGCAGGGAAATCCCCGAACGCAGGGCAATCCCCGGACACAGGGCAATCCCAGGACACAAGGCAATCCCCGGACGCAGGGCAATCCCCGGACGCAGGACGTCCCGCAACCTAGCAGCGGAATGAGGCAGATCCCGACCAGTGACAGCAATGACCGATCAAATGAGGAGATATGGATCCTGCATGAAAACACCAAGAGTGCCACCTAGACCCCCAGCGTGTTTAGCGTGTTTAGCGTGTTTAGCGTGTATAACATCACAGCTGTACTGTCTCTCTCCTGTAAGTATCATTGTGCAGTACTCGGGGACCATAACTCGTTTAACCATGACGGTTATTAAACTAAACCATTAAATTAAACAATGCAGCTGTTTGGGTAAAATGGTTTCCGGTGATACAAGAGTGGCCTTTGAGCATGTTTTGCTGTACCAGTGTGATTAGTTAATTCGGTCAATGGGACAGGGTTTTACTGACTAAAGCCAAATTTGCTAATAGGGACTTTTTACTATAGTGTCCATGGTATTATTTGTACAAAAAAGCATAATTTTGTAAAATAAATTCTCTTGTTCCAAAGTGAACAGTGGAAATACAGGATAATTTTCAGCAGTGAGCCTTTTATAAACTTAAGTATCCACATGGACATACACTTTGGAAGTACATATGATTGGGACATATTGCATTAAGTGTATTTCATATGTGGAAATCTCACTCTTTTTTGGCTTGTGTTGAAATTGTGTTACCTGAATTGTAAATAAATCTGTTGGTAAAGTGTAGCAGCTAAAATCTGTCATCTTTACCCATGTTTGTGAGTATTGAAAAAAAATAAATATCCTTCTACACATTTACTTATTGCAGAAGTCAGAATTAACATAAGCCTCTATGACTCTATAATCCTTTATAATTATATCACTCTGTCTAAACTTGAATTAAACTCCAGACCTCGCATGTGATGAGCAAAGTTTTCTGTATTCAGTAATCCAGCATAGTTCCAGCCACACTCGGGTACAATGCACCCAGAAATCAGCAGGTTATTCCCCTATATGGACCTCTAAGTCCTGATTGGTTACCAAATATCAAACCAGGCTTCAAACATGCAACAGACATAATACACCACCTCTATTGGTCTACGTCAAGGATGTTCAGCTTCCGATCCCCGTTAGGCCTAGGCCTCCTATGTTGGACATAAGTCTGTCCATCCAGCCTAGGAAGGAGGGTAAAAAACCCTAAACATTAGGGAAAATTCTACTCCCAACCCACCAAAAAGGTGCGCCCCCCCTCGGGGTCCATAGCTGGCATGGCTCACAACACTATCAGTAAGGGTGTAGGATCTCACACACACACACACACAAAGAGCCTTTCCAAAGTTTCCCAATATATGCCACATATGTGTATTTGCATGTATGTTTGTTTTCATTATTATTCAGCATCAGTATTTAAATGTTTGATGTGTATGTGTTTAGACAATCACAATGGTCTAATATATTACTCTTATAAATACCTTCCCCACTTGGACAATTATATATACAGATAGGCATACACTATGGTTACCCAGCCACATGCTCATGTCTCTCTCAGAGAAATTGGGAATGAGTTTAGGTAGGGTAACCAAGTGTTTAGGGGTATTTTAGAGAATTAGTTATGTGGAGCTAGTTAAAGCCCCCTCCTCTCTCAGCCTCCACAGAGTTGGACTCTGTGCCTTATCAATGCCATAAATCAGCCATTGGCGCCCTTTTTCCTCAGTTTTCTTTGTCTCAAAAGAAACCAAGGAATGTATGTTAAATTTGTGTGTCAAACCCGTGTAACAGGGAAGTTTATCACATTTTATAATTTGATGGTGTTTAATCAATAATGTTCTTTTAATGGAGTAATAATAACTGTCAAATCAACCCCAAATTAAGACGTGCTGTATGAAATGGAATATAACTTTGGTAAAATGCACCTAAAAGTGTCATAACTGTGAGATGTGCAACGAGTCTTAAAGCGCTTACGTAAGTCGCTCTGGCTAAGAGCATCTGCCAAATGCAGTAAATGTAAACATAATCATGCATTCTATGCATTGATGGTGATTATCAGTATGCACAGGATAAGTTAAAGTATACAATAATTAATATAAATCATACAAGGTTTGAACCTAAAATGGGATGCCATGTTTGGTACCAAACTGGAATCAACTCTAAAGTTAGTCTGAGACAGGCCGTAAATCCATGGGGCCACTCGTACAGCCTGCGACCAGCCCCTCGGATTGAGGTGCTAAACTATTGGTCCAAGTGTCGAATTCTGGGCCATCCATATTCACTGACCTTGGACCATGAAATCCAGGACCCAGGAAGCTGAGAAACCAAAAGCAAAAGAAGGAGGAGCCCCCTGAAAAAGAAACGACAGAAGCTACGAGTGAAGAAGAGAACTCCAAAAGCCGCGAGCTTTAACGCAAGTCTCATCACCAAAGAGCTGCTCCCATATCAGAGCTTCCTCCCTCATCACCTCTGCAACCACATAAACCCACCCTTCAATTCTTCACCCATTTAACTGGTTCTATTTAGTCTGTTTTGTAGTTTGGGTTGTTTGTTTAAATCCTAGGCTTGCTTTTGCAGAACCATATTTACAGTTAAATATGATCACTGCTTCTATTTCCCATCCGTTTTGCTTAATTTCAGTGTTGTTTGTATCATGTTATGTGTAATATCTGTCCTGTTTTAGTATTAGCAATAAACGCATGCTTTTTCACTTTTTAAATCTCCCTCTCTTTGAAGTACTCACAATAGGTGACTTTATTGGTGCAAAACCACTACTGAGCTTTTCAAGTCCTAATTTCATCCACAAGAATCACGAGACTCTATTTGGCCGAGAGAGTCGCACAGGTCACAGAGACTAACAGACTAACATCGATTCTGTATTTCATTCGCATTCTGGACCAAAATCGTCCAGCAATTGACTAAATGGGACCCCTATAAAAGACTTTGATATTGGAACAACTATTCAAATGTAACATTTCATAATTATAATTACTGATTAATTAATAAATAATCAATAATTAATTCCCCTAACCATCGGAGGAAACCCACCTCCATTTGAGCTGTTATTTCCTACATATTGGTGGAGAATGCTGCGGGCACCGATTTAAACTTATTGTGAGCACAAATTTAAACTTCTTACAAGCAAACTTGCAGCCGAATAAGCATTACTGTTAATGGATTGCATAGGTTGATGATTGATCGTACTTGCGGTAGTACTAAGGCATCAGAGCGGAACTACACAGGTTCACTACTGTGCCTTTTTATTAGTAGTTTCGTTTTCATTTTGGCTTTATTTCATTTTATTTATTTATTTTTTTACTGCAGTAAACATTTACCCTATATGTGACGAGATTCTCAGATATAGTGCGTTGTTTCCAGGATTGATTCGGACAAGTTTCTCCATCTCTAATATCCTGCCAGAGATCTCTAAATTAGCCAATAGGAATTCTTGTTATGAGGTTATAACCTGAATTTTGTTGCGCTTAGACTCCCTGGGATAAGACCGATAGCTTAGCTACCTATCTAGCTCTTACTCGTATGCTGTGCCTGCTTTAGAGAAAGCAAGTTTAACGCCACCTCGCGCAGACAGCTGAAGTGTGTGTGTTTTATTTATTAAACGGGAGTCTGGTGCAGAAACCCGCCGTGGTTAAGCACCATTTGCGACGAGATATATAGCAGATCCGCTGCTTAGATCCATCTCTCCCCCGAGACCACAAAGAAATCCACCACGGACCCAACAAGATGGAAAGAGGAACCATGAACAAGACGCAAAGCCTGAACCAAACAAAAAGGAAGACGAGTCAGCTTTGCTCCAAATGCTGCGCGATTTCTTTCGAAAAAAAGATCCCAAGTGACTAGGATAGTAATGCCAGCCATCACCTGAACCCACACCAGATCATACCTGCAAATTACCCCAGCCATCAAGCCCAGACAACAGCCAAACACCACCTGTCCTTCCTAACAGCAACACAAGAGCCACTGATGAAGTCCCGCCTCAAATAGGAAGACCTGCTGACCCATACCCAGTAAGTAAGTAACTTGACTAAGAAAATGAGCCCTTGCCAATGCCTGACAGCATCGTTCTTGTAGTGTGTCTCAATTTGGAGCACCAACCCGACAATGGCAACACCTCACCAATCTCAGTCCAGGCCCCTGCACCACGATTCCTGGGTGACCTGGTGGAAAGGGGGGTGGCCAAAAAGCTGTATCTGTCCATCACCCTCGAAGATGTGATCACCTTGGAGGCCCTCATCGACACGGCAGCAGACATCACACTTATGTCAACCTGTCTCTTCAGGCAGAAGAGCAAAACCCTTCAGCCCAAGAAATGCTCTCTGGATGTGCAGGCTTATTCACCAGTGGGCACCAGGATGGAACGCACAATTCCAATCAATTTAACCATTGGCCCAATGAACCTGATTCACCCCAAATACATCTCTCAACTTGAGTCCATCCCTCTCCTGGATCGGTTTGAGCCACTGATGGACCTCCAACGCCTAAAAATTTGGGCTCAGGTCAGAGAACTGCCACCCCTGCTGGCATCCAACACAGTCATGAGAGAATGCCAGACCTTGGCTGGCTCCTCAAACGTCACTCCACACCAAGGAGAAGATTCCCCTCAAGATCAGTGTCTCGACACGAGACCCCTGCCAGCAACATGACTCCTTCCTGTGCAGCCTGGATCCTACATCAGGATCCTATTGTCCCACGATCAAGTATGGTATTCAGCTCCAAGGCATGGACGTCATGGACAGCTATCAGCCAGACACTGTACGAGGAACTAAGGAAGAGTGATGTTCCTGTGCCACACGTCAGCAAAGCCTTGAGGTTCCTGTTGAATACAGACCCATCTGTGCTCTGGATCTCGTCTGGAACCAGCAATCTCTGAGGCATTAATTCATAGTTGTCCCAAGCCTTCCACACTTGGTGCACCTTGGTATGGATCTACTGGTCAGAATAGCCATCCAAATGGACACCATGAGTAACGTCCTTTGGACCTCCTTCCGGGGACAAATTCACCAACCCGAAATGGACCTGGACAACCTCTGTTCAGGACAAACCATTCCTGAAGCATGAGCTATGATCAATGAACAAGCCATGACGCTCCCTGCCTACAGAAAAGGCATCTCGATCTGCCTGAACATGAAAAAGGGTCAAATATTAAATCACTCCCTGGTCTTTTTCCAGCCATCCACACAATCCACTGAATTGGGACTAACCCTGGAAGCCATGCCACTTCTGGATGTAACAAGGCTGTGTACACTCACCGGCCACTTTATTAGGTAAACCTTGCTAGTACCGGGTTGGACTCCCTTTTGCCTTCAGAACTGCTTTAATCCTTCGTAGCATAGATTCAACAAGGTACTGGAAACATTCCTCATTGATATTGGTCCATATTGTCATGATAGCATCATGCAGTTGCTGCAGATTTGTCGGCTGCACATCCATGATGCGAATCTCCCGTTCCACCACATCCC
>JAODKM010000058.1:30929142-30947580 GCA_026780845.1 Petrocephalus sullivani | reverse complement strand
GTTAAGTTCTCCCCAAGCGAGCTTGATGGGCCGAATGGCCTCCTCTCGTTTGTATAGTTCTTATGTTCTTATATTGTTATAAAACATGTATCATATAGAAAATATACTTTTTGTAGGAAAATACTAGAAATAAAAGTATAACATGCAACAATTTATAATTAAAATAGTTCTTATATTTTAGTAAGTTATAAAAGTGTGAAAAGTCTTCAGTGAATATGTTGATATTTTTCTCTACTATGACACCTATGGGGTTCTGTATAACTAGGCCACCATACAGTACAACTGCCATTTTTAAGTGAACTGCACTCTAACTGAAGTAATGTAACAGATGCACTACAACAATAGCACTAATAAGATCAAAACACATCAATTTGGAGAGACGAGGTGGGATTATGTTCCAAAAGTGCATTTTTGTAGTTTAGTCTCCCAGAGTGTTAATCAAGCTGGAGCCCCATACCCTGACCGGTGCAGAGGGCGGGACCTCATCCCCCAACCCGTGCAGAGGGCGGGGCCCCATCCCTTCACCCGGGCAGAGGGAGGAGTCTGATCCCCCAACCCGTGCAGAGGGCGGGGCCCCATCCCCTCACCCGTGCCGAGGGAGGAGTTTGACCCCCCAACCCCTGCAGAGGGCGGCACCCCATCCCCTCACCCGTGCCGAGGGAGGAGTCTGATCCCCCAACCCATGCAGAGGGCGGGGCCCCATCCCCTTGTAACAAACCTCGATCCCACAGTACAGCCAACGGGTGAAGTCGTTAACAGAAAACCCCACACTTCCACCCAAAGTCCCAACATCGTCCCCCCTTAGCCTAGCCAGCCTATGCCCTTCTGGGATAGATTCCCCCATCAGCTCCCCCTCCTGGCCTGGAGGAGACAGCGGCCGATAGAAATACAAGTGATGTTACCTCAACGCCGTCACACCCTCGCCCATGCAGAGGGAAGGGCCCCATCCCCTCACCCGTGCAGAGAGTGGGGCCCCATCCCCTGACCAATAGAGAGTGGGGTCCGATCTCTGACCCATGCAGCACTTTTGTTGGTGCTCTACAACAGGGCTGTATAGCATTCAGCACGTCAGAAGCAGACAAATTCTGCTTACAATATACATACTGTATATAAGGTACTACACAGGACCAGAAGGAGGCACAGCAGTTAAGGGTGTGGATAACCAGATAATTCTCTGAGTAAGGTACTAACCCATCATACCAACCCCAGTGCAGGGGAGCTGGCCCAGGTTAAAACATCAGCCGCACAGGCCATCTGCACACACAACGGTCTTTCAGAAAGGCCAAACCCTGATGTGCTATGAGCAGTTGGACAGCGCCATCTGGCTGCAGAGTGCCAAAGGGTATAAATTACAGGCAGAAGACAATCCTGGTGGAAACATCTCTAGTGTCAGTCATTTGAGCTGCCACATGCTTTCATGAAGTGTGAAGCTTCCATTTATAGAGTCAGGAGTGACCTCATTGGCATCTGCATGACAAGCAAAGAGCCTGCTGCCTCTTGGCCCCCATGCAGCACTGCAGCAGATAGCAGTGGTAAGGAGAAGACACAGCAGCTGGTGAGCTTCCAGGCAGAGGGTCTGTGAGACGCGTCAGCCTTGGTGTGGCAACAGGGGCGTCAATGTGTGCTCACCCTGCCCCTCCAGCTCACACACTGAGCATGACAAACCTCAGCTTTCATCAACATGAAGTGTGATGCTTAGCCCATGGAATTCCAGGAAGGAATCAGCACGATCAGGTTACCTCTTCCTACAGCAGCTAAATTGGGGCCCTGCTCTGCTCCACCCCAGAAACACAGGCTGAACCAGGCCCAATCCCAGTCCAGGGGGTGTTGATTGGGCACATCCATCGCACTTTGCCGCCTATTTCATCTACACCTTGGGGTCACGTGGTTCCCACTGATCGGAAGGTTCTCCAAAGCTCTACAGAGTGGATGAGCAGAGAGTGAAGTCCACAAGCTGACCAGGAAGCTAGAGATCCAGCCAGCTGGAACCCAGCTTTACAGGAAATGGATGGGGCCCATCACTGTCATTGATGCATTAGGGTCTCACTTTTGAAGAACAGCTACATTTTCCACTCGAGTGAATCACCATGAAAAAAGCAGAAACGGTGCCTGGAATAAACAGATCCAAGATTGTGACAAATCTGGAATCTGGACAGGAATCATATCCAGCCTCAGATCAACTCGACAGCAGTAGAGACAAGGATGGCAGCAGAAAGGTGGAATGAGGCAAGATATTATGATATTATGTGGGTTTATGATTAATCACACCAATATACTAATGCAGAGGTGTCAAAATATAGGTAACAGATTTCAGGATCAAAAACAGGAAGGATGGACCTAAAGGTGGCATGGTGCTAGCAGCCATGCCCCCTGCAGGTCAGACCAGGTCATCCACCTGAAGTTAAGTAGGTTTGGGCCTGGCCAGTACTTGGATGGGAGACCAACTAAGAAAGCTGGCTTGCTGCTGGAAAAAGTGTTGTGTGGCCAACAGCTTAGCCCGTCCTGTGGTCTGTGTGTATCCAATTGCAGTAATGAGGACCCTGTGCTGTAAACATGGTGCTGTCCTTTGGATAAGACATGAAATCATGGTCCTGACTCCCTGAAGACATAAAAGTTCTCTGGGCAACTTTCGAAAGAGTAGGGGTGGTACCCCGATACTCTGGCTAAAATTGCCCACTGTACCCCTATCAAATGTGACCTTCTAATTATCCCCTATATGTAATTTATGAATTCTCTCCAGCCCTTTCACCACCTTTGCTCCTGTGTGGTGAGTGTACTGGCACAGAATGGCTGCCATTGTATCATCTAGGTGGGTGCTACACTGTGGTGGTGGTGGTTGATGTAGCTTCCCATTGCTTCTGAAAAGTACTATTTAAATGCAGCTTTAATTCATTACTTCAAAGGACCATCACCCATAAGCTTCAGAAGTATCCAAGAGCGTGATTCTGCAGTCACTCTCCTGGGTTTTGGTTATACAGCAGTCTCAGTCTGATCTTTGATTCCAGTCACCATAAAGCAAGGGTTTGATGCATTAAACAGACACACCTTTGGAAATATAGTCATTTACAACCCAAATAGAAAATCTGTCATTTAATGCAACAAAACTGCGATTGAGATTACAGTTCATGTTGGAGGAAACCACCAAACCGTCAGAGAACTTTCATACAGGTAATATATTACAGGGTGCCTTTACAGTAATGTCTAAAAAAAAAAAAAAAAAAAAAACTTATGGTTCTGTAATACAACTCTTGCTTTACATTGCTGAACATTTGCACATTGAAAAGCATTGGCCTTTATTTGTTTAATTACCAAGCTCACCCTGATGGTTATTCCCCACGAATGTTTGCTGGATGACGTGCTACATCACAGTGCCAACCTGTGTGGTGCAGGCCTGGGAGGCCAAGGGTGTGGCTCACTGATGCCACAGGGCAGAGCGAGGGGAAGGGTGTGAGTGTACCAGTGCGGAGAGATGAATGGCAGGGTACATGCGTCACCTTAACCCTACACTACACAAGACGCAAGTTTGTTAAAATAATCTTTATTTCTCTGGGCTTGGAAGTTCTCGTGATCAGTTAATAAAAGATGTGGTCTCACCCCCATAGGACGTGTGCCTCAAGGTAGGTTGCACATAGACTCCACCTAACACCCAAAAGAAAAAAAAAAAAAAGAAAAATCTGTGGAGTACGATGTGACTGGGGAGTGGCAAATTGATCTAGCCATAGGAAGTAGCTTTTGGTGTGTAATAAATGTTTTATACGAGACCACAGCTTTTATTGGTGGATGTCACACGAGGCCAATCCCACAATGCAATGTTGCTCCTATGCATTCTGCATCTCCTTGCCGATCTTGTAGCTCAGAATCTTGTTCCAGTCGATCTTGGTACGTGTCACAGGAAGCTGCCGGCGCAGGGCTTTAAAGGTCGTGTCCGACATGGTCTGGTAATTCTCATTAATGGCAGTCTGAAGCAAACCAGGACAAGGCCTTAACAACCTTTGGACATTGAGAGGAACACCCAGAACAACAGTGTGTATCCATCATAATACTAACAACACAAGTGTAGGTTGCTACAAGCGTACCTGGTAGTCATTCTCTGCTGCTTCCATGATCTTGATGAATTCTTTGGCAGTTTGAGCCTCATTCTACATGAGAACAGGATAAACAACAGTCAGTGTGCAGTTAACCAGACTAAGACAGATGCATGTTTTTCTGTGTATATGAACTGCCAAGGCAAACTTCAAATGAGAGGCTTACAGCCCAGTAATGTCAGACATCTTCCCGAAGGGCCAGAAGGGTAATCTGGGGTAATCCACTCCAAGCCCTCCTTTGAGTTTACTTGGGAGAAAAAAAACCCACCAAACAGTTTAAGAGAATGTGGCCCAGTTTGGTTTGGAGCATTGATCCAAAACTGAAAAACCTGTGCATGAACCAAGCTGGGACAATATTCTAGAGAAGGAGATGGGTAATCATGTTGTACTCATATCTATGCAGCACCCCAATTTGCCCTGCACAGTTTTGTCCTGTACCACACCCCTATTTACCCTACACAGTTTTGTCCTGTATCGCACCCCAATTTACCCTACACAGTTTTGTCCTGTATCGCACCCCAATTTGCCCTGCACAGTTTTGTCCTGTATCGCACCCCAATTTGCCCTGCACAGTTTTGTCCTGTACCGCACCCCAATTTGTCCTGCAGTCTCATCCTGTATTGCACTGTGGTTTGTCCTATGCCCCACCCTGCAACTAGGACATAAGAATTTCACTCTGTTCTTTGGAACACATAACATTTGAAAATAGGAGAGAAGCCCTTTATGGAGAGATTATGACCCACTCACTGAAAGATTCATCGCCTCCTGAACTTCTTTGTGGCTCACCAACTGCACGTTGCCATCTTCGTAGTAGTGAACCTGTAGACCACAAACAGCTGCTTATCCTGCTTCCTCTACATCACCTCATGCACCGTCCATTCCTCCTCTGAACACCATTCTCTCCCAACACTGCACCCTACCATCAGTCCAAGGCTTTCCAAACTGGGCATTTCTTCAGAGCCAGGAAGCTGCAGCAAGCTCCGGACTTCCAATTTACCCCAATTTACACTGTCCCCCCCAAGGTGAATCAGAACATGTGAATACCTGGATCTTCATGATCCCCACAACTTGAGTAGTAGAAGGGGTAATGGTGAACTTCCATTCGGACCTCCAGCGTCCATTCCTACACATGAAGCGAAGGCACAGTTTATGGACACAATCATCAGACTGGATTACAGAGACCTATTCAGGCATCCAGAAAGAGTAAGGGTGTAACAAAGTCACGTACCAGAAGTTTTTTGGTTGAAACTGATGGCACTCTATGCATACGATGATGGTTTGATGTCCGTCAATAGTCTTCCCATAGATCTATAAAACATTTTAAAATTCACCTACAGTCTACGGACAGGCCACCAAAAGTAGTGAGTAAACACCCTGCCATCCAAACAACCTTGTAAAGACACAGAGGTTTCACAGAGGGCCGAAACCCAGCTTGTGGCGTAATGAGGACCCCCTGACTGAATCACATCGTGTGAGGCACTTTATGGCACAGACGCCACCAGGGTAGCATTCAGCACATTACGGCGCAGACACCGTCGGGGCAGTGCTTGGGACATTACGGCGCGGACACCGTCAGGACAGTGCTTGGCACATTGCGGACCAGACACCGTCGGGACAGTGCTTGGCACATTGCGGTGCAGACGCCGCCGGGACAGTGCTTTGCACATTACGGTGCAGACGCCGCCGGGACAGTGCTTGGCACATTGCAGTGCAGATGCCGTCGGGACAGTGCTTGGCATATCGTGGTGCAGACACCGTCGGGACAGTGCTTGGCACATTGCGGTGCAGACGCCGCTGGGACAGTGCTTGGCACATTGCAGTGCAGATGCCGTCGGGACAGTGCTTGGCATATCGTGGTGCAGACGCCGTCGGGACAGTGCTTGGCACATTACGGCGCAGACGCCGTCGGGACAGTGCTTGGCACATTGCGGCGCAGATGCCGTCGGGACAGTGCTTGGCACATTACGGCGCAGACACCGTCGGGACAGTGCTTGGCATATCGTGGTGCAGACACCGTCGAGGCAGTGCTTGGCACATTGCGGTGCAGACACCGCCGGGACAGTGCTTGGCACATTACGGCGCGGACGCTGCCGGGACAGTGCTTGGCACATTATGCCGCAGACGCCGTCGGGACAGTGCTTGGCACATTGCGGTGCAGACGCCGTCGGGACAGTGCTTGGCACATTATGCCGCAGGCGCCGCCGGGACAGTGCTTGGCACATTATGCCGCAGACGCCGCCGGGACAGTGCTTGGCATATCGCGGCACAGGCGTTGCCGGGACAGAGCTTGGCACATTGAGGCGCTACTGGGACAGTGCTTGGCACATAATAGCACAGGGGCAGCAGGGACAGTGCTTGGTACATCATGGCACAGGCGCAGCAGGGACAGTGCTTGGCACATCATGTCACAGGCGTCGCCGGGACAGTGCTTGGCACATCATGCCACAGACGCAGCAGGGACAGTGCTTGGCACATTGCAGCGTCACTGGGACAGTGCATGGCACATAATAGCACAGGCGCAGCAGGGACAGTGCTTGGTACATCATGGCACAGGCGCAGCAGGGACAGTGCTTGGCACATTGTGGCGCCACCGGGACAGTGCTTGGCACATCATGGCACAGGCACTGCCAGGACAGTGCTTGGCACATTGCAGCGCAGACGCCGCTGGGGTAGTTTGCGATACTTACGGCGCAAACGCCGTTAGGATAGTGCTCCTTGACGTAGGCTCGCACAGCGGTGTCCACGGTGCTCCTCCAGCTTTCCATGCCGCTGTCTGCGTCATGGGGTCGAGGATCACTTGCCTCCTTCCTCAGGTGGTCAAACTTGAAGGAGATCTTGTTCTTGGGGTCCAGAACACGCCCGTTGCCTAGGTCTCCATGCTCTGTGATTAAGACCTGAGGGAGAGGACCAAAGAAACAGCAACATACTACATGCAGTAAGCCCAGTGATCTCAGCGTCTTCCTAAAGGTATCCTCTCAACCACCTGACTGCTACCTGTCCATTACCCATTATCCAACTGAAGAAAACTCCCCTACGTTTCTGCCTGCAACATACATCAGAATAATTAAGTCTTGTCTTATCTGCTCCTAACCATCTATAAAACTAATTATGGGTGCATTTTCATGCCTCACCTGCTCATCAAAGCCTTCAATTTTCACCGGCGTAAACTGATCCAGGTTGTACTGTGCAAATGCACTGAAATGCAAAAGACGAGGAGTGCCATTGTAATTTAAGGGCATTTTGTGATCCGCACACCAGATATTCAAGAAAAAGCTCCAAAGTAGAGTGAGACGTACTGTGCTGCGCCTTCCCTGAGCAGATTGTCGTTATTAAGCAGCAACCGCACATCTAAAAGATAGAAAGATCCAGGAGGTCACAACAGGTCAAGCAGCTCGCCGCTGGCAGGTACACATGCAGGCCCGGGACCATAAGGAGCCAGTGAACCAGTGAGAGGACGGCAGGACGGCGCTATAGCAGGACGATACACTCCAGGGGGCAGTGTGTTGAAAGGACCAAAAGAAATTCAGCAATCCATACCAAACGCTCTCCCACAGGGCTTCAGTGACCAAGACACAAACATTTTTGATGCAATAGAAACAAAACAGCCTTTAAACCACTGTAAGCATTCCTGCTATTAGGACAGGACAGTTTGCTAAGGGAAGAGCTAAGACAATCACTAACGGATGCTGTCATTTTCCCAGTTCTCTACATTTTGGAAGAACAAGTGCCAGCTTAGTACAAAAAACTTCCTTACAGCAGAGTTATGAAGTGAAACTGGATCACTTTAATTCCCTCTCTCCCCGGAACTAAAATAAAGGAAAAAAATATACAGCATTTTCCCCGAACCGAGGTACAAAGAAAAACCAGACAGCATGGTTTTCACAACCTTGGAGGGTCTATTAACCCCATTGCCTCCGACATAACCAGCATCAGCAGTAGCTGGCTAGCTGGGTGGCTTGGCCACAGCAAAATGAGCCTGGATCTGGCCTCAGTGGCCACACACTGCAGGGAGTTCCCCTGAAGGCACCCTAGGTGTGACGGATGAGCACTCCCAGCTCCCAGGCCCAGTGATTGCAGACACAGCAGAGACTGCTCTCCCGCGACTGGCATGTTGGTATCACTATGGTTTCATGCTTATAGAGTGTGAAACTCACCATTGAAAACTTCATTGAATTCTCCTGGAGGGGCGTGGATGATGAAGTTCGCAGCTATGCGCACCTGCAGTGAGAAGGGGGCAGTTAGTTTCTGGGCAAACAGAGTGCAAGATACGGCCAGAAAGGGCGGCTGACAAAGAGGAGGAATTAACCTTCTCTGCTACAGTTCCACAAGCCTAGACTGCCATGAGACTTCCTGTTACTGCAGCCAGAAGCGAAACCAACATTGCAGCTGCTGGTCTGCCGTCACAGAAGTTCAGCACCATAAATGGGCATAAAGATGTTCCCAGGAATGCAACACCACAAGCACATGGCAGGCAGGTATGCTGAAAACACCCCACGGCCATGGGCTGCGTCGATCTAGCCGATGCGTCTCTGGAACACTTCCCACCTTGACATGCCTAAGGTCTGGTTTAGAGTAATGACCTATACACAAAGACCTTTTTAGTAGAGGACATCTGACCCCCTGCCCAGGTATAGAGCAGACATCTGCTGTGTCGCACAGACTGTGGTGCAATAGGGGAACACTACTGGGGGTACTTAGGAACACCACATATCGGCATCCGTTCCAGAAAGGAAAAAGTAAATAACCGAATAGAGTGGGTGGGAGACCTCATGGACTGAAGATATTAATATGTTAGATAGCCTCGGCACACACTTGCTCATTCATGTTCGTACAATACTCACACATCAGTCCCTTGACAAAAACAGGCCATTGTCCACTGGGCTAATATGGGATAATAAATGTAACTAGGAATGCACCTCCACCTTTCCTTTCAGACTGAGTATGAGTACTGGTGCTCACTTTCTAGTTTCCACAGATTCTGATTAAGGCCATGTGATGTCTAAAATAAAATATGCAATATTTTAAATTAAAACTAGGATAAACAATAATACTGAAATTCCTTCCACCACAGCAGGGCACACTTTTTTTTGCCAATATACAGACAAACCGCTAAAGAGCCAGTATTGAGGTTAGCTGAACTTAGCAGTACTGACCATGTTACTCTCCACCATTACGGCATTGTACCTAACTGATACTGGGTAAGATCTTCTGTTATTTTCACTGCATGATGTTTATGGTTTGACATTTTTTCTCTGTGCTAGTGTGTCCTGCACGTTTAATTGTTACAGAGTGCTGCTGTTGGTAGCAATCATTTTTTTATTCATTTATTTTGTTTAGTCTTTAGATGTTTAATCAGATTGCAGTGTTGTATGAACCCAATTAAGTAGCTCCTCTTGGTTTAGTAAAGCACAGTATGCAGGCCTCTAAGCTTTGGACTTTGGAAGTATTTCCACACCGCAGATATTATTCCCCTTTATTTTGCTTGTTAATGATATCTAGTGATGCAAGTGTTCTGAAACTGAGACCAAAATGATGACACAAACATTCACGATCTCGTGTTGTGTTTCTGGAACACGGAACAGAGATATCCATACCCCCAACCCGCTGCAAGCAGCCTGCTGAGCTCTTAAATCACATTACTAATGTTACAGAATTAATTTCTCATTTCACAATTATTACTATAAATAACATGTAAATCACACAATTATTTTATTTAAAGTTACTGCGGCAACTTTAAAGCTGTATATTTAGTACATTTTACACATTACGCTTACTTTGTTTAGTTCAAACTGTGAGTCACGTAGCAATTTTGGTCCAATCATGACTGAGTGATCACGCCTGCAGTAAACAGGTAGTTTCATCATTTCCAGATGGATAATGTACCTGGGTACTCTGCAGTCTCAGGGTTATTCCAGTCAGCAGTGTGGGCACATTTTGTTTACGTAGTAATCTTATGTGAAGTTAATCTAACATGTCCTTTAGTGTTCCTCTGTTTACTGTTTGCAGGTGATTAATACAAAGAATGAACCAGACCAAAGGGTCTGTAACGAACTGGTGATCGTTGCACCATTAATAACATTGCTGATGTGTCATTATGTGGTATCGGTTATAGGCATAGGCAGCGGCACAGTCACAAGAACAAATACATGAGCATGTTATCAGACCCGATATCAGTGCATCCCTAGAAGTAACAAAAGTGCCAAATGCAATTACAGCAACTAAAATTTAAAATCGATATGTATAATGCACATTCAGGTCAGGACACTGAGAAGCATCTTCTGGCAAAACCATCCAGCTGCAAGTTTACACCTGCACGCATACCCAGCTGCACGCACGCCCAGAATTACACCACACTGGGTAGAGCATTTATATTGCTTCTCAGGTGTTTCAGTGACAACTGGGTTAGCATAACACACTGGCAGCTGTCTAACGATGAGACTGGCAAAGGGTTTTGTGCTTGCTTGGCTTGTGAAGCTGCTTTGATTCATTTGGGTAAGGAGCCCTTATCCACACAATGGACTTCAAGGCAAGTGTTCGGCTTGAGACAGAGACTCCCCCGTGAATAACTTAAGACGGATAAATGCCAGGTTGGCGGTCTATTCTTCCAGTTTCAGTCAAGTACACGTGACATGACTTAGGTCAAACAGTGTGGCCACTGATGGACACATGAAACTAAAGAAATTCCACTCATTTACGGTAACCCTAACCCTAAGTCAAAAAAGGCTCGTCAACATGAGAGATTAGACCCAACAACAGAACCGTGCCTTATGTGACCTAATTTAGTCATGCAAGTTGCACTGCATTCATGTGTAAGTTACTGACACACATTTCTAGCATGCAAGAAGTATTATCCACATAAGAAAACAGCCACCATTAACACAGGTTTGACACGAGGTCTGTATGACAAGGACGCATCTGACAAATGACATAATCCATTAGACATTTTAAATATCCTCAGTTTGCTCTGCAGCATTTAATGTTGTTTTAACGACGGTCTGGGATGAACCATAGCTCCTTGTATACTGCCAGTTACTGTCAGCGTGTGGGAGCCGAGCCTGAAGCCGGGATGCATCTGCCAGACAGCAGCCCAGCTGTGGGGCGCTGCAGTGGGCCGGGAAAGGCGATGGTCCTCGGCTGCCCGAAGGATCTCGGGGAGATCACCAAAGTGCGGGACAGTGAACAGGGGGCATCAAACCCATCCACAAGATGGCTCTCCCGGCCACTAACCCCCTGCCCAAACCCCCAATCAGAAAGGGGCGCTGGCCTGGGGCCCCCGAACCCCCGACCGGAAGGGGGCGCTGGCCTGTCACTGCGACGGGGCTCCTATTTCTGCCATAAGGCCGTACATGGATAGCGAGAAGCCGGGCTAGGCGCTGGCGAAGCGAGCCAAGCCGGGTTACAGCTGGAGGGGGAGGGGTTAGACTTAGGGTACGGCAGGGTTAGGCTTAGGGTACGGCAGGGTTAGGCTTAGGGTACGGCAACGTTGGGCTTAGGGTACGGCAACGTTGGGCTTAGGGTACGGCAACGTTGGGCTTAGGGTACGGCAGGGTTGGGCTTAGGGTACGGCAGGGTTGGGCTTAGGGTACAGTAGGGTTGGGCTTAGGGTACGGCAGGGTTAGGCTTAGGGTACGACAGGGTTAGGCTTAGGGTACAGTAGGGTTGGGCTTAGGGTAGGGTTAGGCTTAGGGTACAGTAGGGCTGGGCTTAGGGTACGGCAGGGTTGGTCTTAGGGTACAGTAGGGTTAGGCTTAGGGTACGGCAGGGTTAGGCAGTCGGACGGAGCCGCGGCTGACAGACGGAAGTTAGCCGGAGACCGAGGAGCTAAAAATACCAACGAGCCCAGCCGCCCGCTTCCTTCGCCCGTTTCCTGCGCCCTTTCCCGATGGGTCGGGCCCGCAATACTCCGCTCGACACCGACCGTCCCGAGCACGCTACCGTGCGGTACAGCGACGGCCCCGCGTCCTACCTTCTCCCCGTCGGATAAATGCTCCTCGGGATCCGCCATCTTTCCCTTCCGGCACCAGCGAGCCGCCCCAGCCCTCGTGACGTAAGCGCGTAAGACGCGGCTCCGCGCGGATGTCACGGCTTTATGGGCTGCGGACCGGCGAATTTGATTGGATCACACGTCCGTCGTTCTCTTGTTGACCAATTGTATTCCAGTGCGTGCAATCGCGGAGAAAAAAGCAACGCGAGGCCCGATTTCATATGATAGGTGTGGTATAAGTGGCACGTCTCATTATATGCACTCTGTTTTTAAGCAAGCATATATTCAGCTTTTCCTTCCATGTTAAGCCTTTTCTTGTGGGAAACTATCTATCTAAAGTGAAAAGTGAAGGTGATTAATCGTCATTGTTGACGCACCACAGCACGCGACGACGGCAACCGGCAATCTTTCGACTACACGGTTGCGTCCTTAACCACTACACCACCTGCCTATCGATCTATCTATCGATCTATCGATCTATCTAATCTGTCAAAGTAAGATGAACTTTATTGTCATCTCCACCATATACAAATATACAGCGAGACGATTATAACCTGCATTTGTGAACACTTTCACAAATAAAAAATATGAAAAACGATGTGATGTGTGTATCAAATGATTGTGTTTCAATATAAAAAGTACTGTAATAAAAAAACAGTATGATTATCAAAAAAAAATTATAAATATTTCTCCATCTTAAAAAACAGCGCCTCTTTAGCAGCACCTGACAGGCAGATTATTTTAATATAAGTTCAGAAATCAGAAGTAACCCTGATTTTATACCTTTATTACAATCACTTCCATAATTTGCCAAAATCCATTTGTGATTTTTTTTCTCTAATTCCAGTGTTATTTTTTACCATTGCTGTTATTACGTGCGTTTTAAAGCGGTTTCAAGAAAACGGTTCATTATCCTGAATTTGTAATATACGGATGTATCACCCTCTGACAGACCAAGTGTTGGTTGTGAAAAAATTCACAAATCAGACTAGTCATTACAGACTAGTAATTCGTGCTGTAAAATTAAAACGCAACTTCTAATGTTGTCGGATTTCAGGGCGGGAGACTCGATAATATAAATTCACAAATCACGATGAACACAATGCTTCATGATTTAAGGTTCTAAGTGAGTACTACGAAGAGTAATATGCATTGGAATGCCTAATCGCTAACCGCAAACCATCTTTACTGATCCCACACTGTGTTGCTGAAATGTATGTCCTAATCCTCTAGGAAAATAGTCTAACCGTGCGATTGGTAACACACTTGGGACCGTACATTATCTACGGTTATATTCGGCATAGCTTAGTTTTCATTCTTGAATTTTTCTTTCAGCTTGATGGCCTAAAGTTTTTATTGAGGCTTTTGCTGGACGATCCAAACGTCAGCTAATCGCATTTGTGCAGTGACAATAAAGATATCTTATACCTTGTTCTTTCACAAGTTATTAGCAGGGTGACCTCATTATTGTTAAGCAGTGGCATAGATGACGGGGGAAACGTCTCCCCCAGTTACATAGAGACGAGTTGAGACCTCTCACTTACAGTTTGGTCCCCCCCACCACACTTCAACAATGTCTCCTGCGCCCCTGTTCCAAACAAACCAAAAGCGACGGTGCGCTATGATCATTCAGACCTCATCCACTCTCATTTCATTGTCATTTCTTATTCTGGCCACGAGGTGGCACAAACATCTAATATTAAAACACTGGTGTTTGAAATTACTCAAGAATATCACAACATAAACTTGAAGTATCAATTGTCACACTTCCATAGTTTTACGAAGCTGAAGTTGGCTCCTTATTCGGCACTTCCTTATCCGCAAAATCTGCCATATGCGTGATCTTCCATATTAACAGCAATGTATCTGCTCAACAACAAAACGTGCGCTCAAAACATCAATACCATCTAAAAGAGAAATTATTACACTTACTATATCAAGCGTTTGAAGATATTTTACTGTAGAGTTTTAAAAATAATGCCCTGTGAAATATGTATTGTTTCCCATTAAGACCCATTGTGAATAAATGTGTGATCTATCATATTTGCAGCAATTTATCTGGTCAACATCTAAACATCTCTTCAAAACTTTAATACCTTTTAATAGAGAAATGATTACACTTACTATGTCCAGAGGTTGAAGATATTTTACTATAGGATTTTTAAAATAATGCCCTCTGAATTTGGCATTGTTTCCCATTATGACGCATTGAAAATCAATGTCTGATCTGTCATATTTGCAGCAATTTATCTGGTCAACATCTAAACTTCTGTTCAAAACCTTAATGCCCTCTGATAGAGAAAGGATTACACTTACTATTTCCAGAGTTTCAAGATATTTTACTGTAGGATTTTAAAAATAATGCCCTCTGAATTTTGGCATTCTTTCCCTTTAAAACAATGAAAATCAGTGTCTGATCTGTCATATATGCAGCAATATATCTTGTCAACATCTAAACATCTGTTAAAAACCTTAATGCTTTCTGATAGAGAAAGGAGGTCACTTACTATATCCAGAATTTGAAGGAATTTTACTATACAATAAAAATAATGCCCTCTGAATTTGGCATTGTTTCCCATTAAAACACATTGAAAATCAATGTGTGGTCTGTCATATTTGCAGCGATTTATCTGGTCAACATCAAAACGTCTGTTCAAGACTTTAATAGCATCTGATAGAGAAAGGAGTACACTTACTATATCCAAAGTTGGACGATATTTTACTGTAGGATTTTTAAAATCATGCCCTCTGAATTTTGGCATTCTTTCCCATTATGACGCATTGAAAATCAATCTGATGTGTCATATGAAAACGTCTGCTCAAAACCTTAAGACCCTCTGATAGAGAAAGGATTACACTTTCACGGGGCATTATTTTAAAACCTCTACAGTAAAATATCTTCAAACGCTTGATATAGTAAATGTAATAACTGCTCTTTCAGATGGTATTGATGTTTTGAACGGACGTTTTGTTGTTGAGCAGATACATTGCTGTTAATGTGGCAGATCACGCATTATGCCTGTTTAAGCTAGAACGGGTTTTTCAAATAAGGAAGTGCCGAATAAGGAGCCAGCTTCAGCCTAGAACAGTAGAACTGACTGTAGGCTGATTAAAACAAAGTAACCAGTCACCCTTTGTGTCAGTTCAAGGAAGGACTGAAAGGATTTATATTACAATAACCTGATAAAAGTGGGTCTTTTTCAAACATCTTCATATCCCTGCACTATTCATTAATGGGATATTACATGGGCAGCTGTTCAAAGGGCACAGACAGTCATTTACCCTAGACATGTGCCACAGCTTGGAGCAGCTCTGAATGGTTCCCAGGCCCCGGAGTAACAACTGCGGGGTGTCATGTGATCGCCCCCCACTCCCTGGCATGACAAAGCCTCGCAGTGTCATGTGATCTCCCCCACTCCCTGGCACGACGGAGTTGTGCAGTGTCATGTGATCGCCCCCCACTCCCTGGCACGACAGAGCCTCGCAGTGTCATGTGATCTCCCCCACTCCCTGGCGTGTCGGAGCTGTGTGGCATCGTGCGTTCACCCCCACACTCTGGTGTGACAGAGCTGTGTGGCATCGTGTGTTCACCCCTGTGCCCTGGCACAACAGAACTGTGTGGCATCGTGTATTCACACCTTTGCCCTGGCGTGACAGAGCAGTGTGGCATCGTGTGTTCACCCCTATGCCCTGCCGTGATGGAGCTGTGTGGTATTACGTGTTCACTCCTATGCCCTGACGTGACAGAGCTGTGTGGCATCGTGTGTTCACCCCTATGCCCTGCCGTGATGGAGCTGTGTGGTATTACGTGTTCACTCCTATGCCCTAACGTGACAGAGTTGTGTGGCATCCTGTGTTCACCACTATGCCCTGGCACAACAGAACTGTGTGGCATCGTGTTTTCACCCCCACACCCTGGTGTGACGGAGCTGTGTGGCATTGTGTGTTCACCCCTATGCCCTGGCATGATGGAGCTGTGTGGCATTGTGTGTTCACCCCTATGCCCTGGCATGATGGAGCTGTGTGGCATGGTGTGTTCACCCCTATGCCCTGGCATGACGGAGCTGTGTGGCATGGTGTGTTCACCCCTATGCCCTGGCATGACGGAGCTGTGTGGCATTGTGTGTTCACCCCTATGCCCTGACGTGACATAACTGTGTGGCATCGTGTGTTCATCCCCACGCCCTGGTGCGACATAGCCGTGTGGCATCGTGTGTTCACCCCTGTGCCCTGGCACAACAGAACTGTGTGGCATCGTGTATTCACCCCCACGCCCTGGTGCGACATAGCCGTGTGGCATCGTGTGTTCATCCCCACGCCCTGGTGCGACATAGCCGTACGGCATCGTGTGTTCATCCCCACGCCCTGGTGCGACACAACCGTGTGGCACTAATGGAGTTCCAGCCACCGGAGTGTCTGCTCGCTGGCTTTGCCTTTTGCGTGCCCCCAACTGCACTGCTTCGCACGCTCAGGCCCAGCAGAGGCAAACCGCTGCTCAGCTCTCTAATGCTTAAGAGAAAGCCAGTGGACTCCTGAAAGCAAAGGGCCAATGGTAGAAAGTTGCATCTTACTGGATATGTTGTAATTTTTAAACATTTTTTGCATGTTTAACCTGGGCACACCTTTATACCAGAAGACACCACAGAAAAGACAAGGAGAAAATGAGAATTTATTATAAAGATGCTCTATTACAGTAAACCATACAGAGCGTATAAGGTAGACTAAGTACCATCGATCATAGATCATCGCAAAGGAGGAGGCAGGACCCAATACAAATACTCAATATCAATGTTACAAGTATAGGGAATAAGCCAATGAATATATTTTCAAAAATATGGTTAATTCAAAAGAGTGGCACTTGACAGAGTTAGTAGTACAGCAGATATCTTTCCAGTTGTATATCATACCATTTCACAATGTACAAACTGGGGTATCGTTCCCTTTGTCCTCAGACAAACCCCTCACATTTTTCTCTAGTTTCTCTCATAAAAGTACAGCACATTCAATTCGCTCAAATATTTAAAGCATGATGGTCTCTCAGCTAATCTATCAGCAGCTTATACAAACAATATATAAAACAAATCAGAGAATACATACATTTTCACAAACAGTAAATTCCTCAATAGTGACTTGCATTATATTTACAGAACATCCAAATAATTACAAACTGACCAGTGTACTGTAGGCAGTAATATGCCCTTTTTCCAGGGAGTTCGGCTTCAAAAATGCTACAGTAGTGACTTTGTCAGTACAGTGGAATGTAAATGCATGCAAAACGAGTCAGACAGCTAGCAGCACTGGGTGAACAGAAAACAGTAATGGCAGACCACACAAAGAGGTTACATGTCAGCTCCTCCCGACCCCCATGCCCCTATGATGGTCCTCCAGATGTCCAAAGGTGCTCTCATGGCAGCTCCGCACTGCTTATACCACTCTGGCGTGGCGCTGAGGTCCTCGCTGCAGGCAGCAAAGGGGCCTCACTCACTGGCCATGGACAGAGGGAACAGCTCACCCCAAAGGAGCTACTCACAGGCCACGAGAGGCACCACTCAAATTGTTCATGTGCAGCACAGCCTGTCCAGATTGCCTTGTGAGGAGATCAGAGAGGGGTAGGGCGTGATCTTGTCGATGTTGACATATGTGGTGCTCAGCGTGACATAGTGCTCGCCACTGAAGCTGGAGAAGATGGTGGCAATGCGGGACGCCAGCTCAGAGAAGGGGGGCCTCCGCTCCGGTTTGGGGTGCCAACATTCCATCATCAGGTTATAGCTGCAAGGAATTGGATACCATGGTAAGGTGGTGGCTGAGGTATGGGGGCGCATGCCTGCCTGTTAAGCTTTTAAAAGCTCATCATGTCTGTGTCAGTGTGTGGTTCTCTGGTTAGTATATATGACTGCGCATATATATGGTTCTGCTGTACTCACAGTGTGACCGTGTGTAAGTGTAAGCATGCATGTGGGTGTTTCTCCAGTACTGACAGAGTGACCATGTGTGTGAGTGTAAGCATGCATGTGGGTGATTTTGCAGTACTCACAGAGTGACCATGTGTGTGAGTGTGAGCATGCATGTGGGTGATTTTGCAGTACTCACAGAGTGACCATGTGTGTGAGTGTGAGCATGCATGTAGGTGTTTCTGTAGTACTTACAGAGTGACCGTGTGTGTGAGTGTGAGCATGCATATGGGTGTTTCTGTAGTACTCACAGCGTAATCTTGTGTGTGAGTGTGAGCATGCATGTGGGTGTTTTTGCAGTACTCACAGAGTGACCATGTGTGTGAGTGTAAGCATGCATGTGGGTGTTTCTGTAGTACTTACAGAGTGACCGTGTGTGAGTGTGAGCATGCATATGGGTGTTTCTGTAGTACTCACA
>JAODKM010000058.1:30905355-30929042 GCA_026780845.1 Petrocephalus sullivani | reverse complement strand
TGGGTGTTTCTGTAGTACTTACAGAGTGACCGTGTGTGAGTGTGAGCATGCATATGGGTGTTTCTGTAGTACTCACAACGTGATCTTGTGTGTGAGTGTGAGCATGCATGTGGGTGTTTCTGTAGTACTCATAGCGTGATCTTGTGTGTGAGTGTGAGCATGCATGGGGGTGTTTCTATAGTACTCACAGCAACCATGCATGTGGGGTAGTGGTGGCCTAATGCTTGTGATTGGAAGCTTGCTGGTTCAAATCCCCAACCAGCAAGTACCACTGAAGTATCCTGAGTGTGCCTGTGTGTGACCATGCATGGGAGTGGTTCTGTGGTATTCACAGTGTGCGAGTGTGGTTCTGCGGCACTCACAGCGTGTCAGGGCAGAACTCGGGCTGCAGCAGCCGTCGACCCTGTAGCAGGAACACGGTGATGTCAAAAGAGCTGATATCAGAGTAGGGAGGAGCTCCACGGGTCATCAGCTCCCATAGCAACACGCCGAAGGACCACTGCGTGGAAAAAGGGTTCAAGTCAGATGGTCTTTCACAGTGCAGAATGTGGCAGTCTTCTAAAACTAGCCGCAAGCAGCTCGAAGCTGTGCGGGTATCTCAGTGGCCTCTGAATTTGAGCTGGCCATCTCCTCACCACATCTGACTTGGAGGTGAACTTGTGTGTCTGCAGGCTCTCCAATGCCATCCACTTGACTGGCAGCTTTACACCACTTTTGTTGTGCACGCTATAGTACTCCTTCTCGTAGACATCGCGGGCCAGGCCAAAGTCAGCCACCTTCACCGTGTAGCTTTCGTCCAACCTAAAAAGGGGAAAATGTTCATGCCACTTGGAGTTGAGCCAAGCCATCATACATAGCATATGCTGAAGAATACGTCACTTTATGTCAGATCGATTAGCACGAGAGACCAAAGGTGGCAGCTGTAAATTCACTCCAAGCAAGACCATGAAGATGGTCATTATTCCACTGCGGGTTCCTGTTGCTGGGGAGCAGACAGGAGACTCAGTGCAGGAAATGCTGGGAATTCTGGGAATTCCAGGGTGCTTTGCTCACATGCAGTTCCTGGCTGCCAGGTCTCGATGCACGAACTTCTTGCTGGCCAGGTACTCCATGCCACTGGCAACCTGAAGCCCGAAGCCCATTAGGTCCTTCACTGTGGGGTTCTGTGGAGAAAGGTGGAGGTAGAAGATGCTGGGAGATGACAGATGGGGTGAAAGGTACAAGAAAGTAGGAGTGTAGGTGTTTGAATATGGGTGAATGAGGATGCAGGTGTGTGAGTATATGAATGTGCAGGCATGTGAGTGTGTGAATGTGTGGGTGCGCGAGTCAGTGGCTCAGTGTGCAGCTGTGTGAGTGAGTCAGTGCCTCAGTGTGCGGCTGTGTGAGCGTGTCAGTGCCTCAGTGTGCTGCTGTGTGAGCCTGTCAGTGCCTCAGTGTGCAGCTGTGTGAGCCTGTCAGTGCCTCAGTGTGCAGCTGTGTGAGCGTGTCAGTGCCTCAGTGTGCAGCTGTGTGAGCATGTCAGTGCCTCAGTGTGCGGCTGTGTGAGTGAGTCAGTGCCTCAGTGTGCTGCTGTGTGAGCATGTCAGTGCCTCAGTGTGCTACTGTGAGAGGGAGTGGGTCACCCACATGCTCCTCCTTGCGAATGAAGTTGCGCAGGTCGCCATGCTTCATGTAGGGCAGCACTACCAGCGGTGAGCCCTGGGGGGGCAGGCAGATGCCCAGCAGTGACAGAACGTTGGGGTGGCTGAAGTCCTTCATGATGATGCCCTCCCTGAGGAACTGGGTCACCTCCTCCAGGTCCGTGATGCCTTCCCAACAGCAAGAGGAGGCTCTGATACACGCTGGCATCTTAAAGATGGCAGCAAACAGCACTGTGGCCCCCATCCCTCAATCTCTGCTTGAAGGAAGCCATCTCCATTGAATTAACCCAACCTTAATGTCTGAGTTTAAGGTCTGCGAGCATAAGAGCTTTTCTTTAACCTGACAGCACATTTCCGTTTTGGCCACAATTACTACTCCTCAGTCTCACAGGGCCAAACCCATCTGAAGCTTCCTCCTGTAACTCAACTCGTCCCAGGTCTTTCCCCCAATTAAGAGGCTCACAGGTTCACATTGCCCTCAGTGGTGATGTCACTAAATCCTCCTACCTGTCAGTAAGGGCATTGGTGCGGCATGGATACCATGGCAGATTCATGGGGTCCAGCACTTGACAGGGGCCCCGGAATATGCAAAATTATATGTAAAATGAAGCTGGGGGGCAAGGTGACATTTTGTCAGGGCCCCCAGAATGTCTAGGTACAGTCCTGCCTGTCGTAATGTTATTGTGTATCTAGCAATAAAATTAGCCAATGTGTACATTTGCTTCAGGGTTCAGCATTTGAGTATGGGCTAAGAGATCGGGTTGGGCTCAGGATTCGGGCTGGTCTCCAGGTTTGGGCGGGCTCAGGCTTTGGAGACTCAGGATTTGGGCTGGACTCAGGCTTTGGAGGCTCAGGGATTTCGGCTGGGCTTAGACTTCAGGGCTGGACTCAGGGTTCTGGCTGGGCTCAGGGTTCGAGACTGGGCTCAAGGTTCTGGCTGGGCTCAGGGTACGAGACTGGGCTCAGGGATCTGGCTGGGCTCAGGGTTTGGGACTGGGCTCAGGGTTCTGGCTGGGCTCAGGGTTCGGGACCGGGCTCAAGGTTCTGGCTGGGCTCAGGGTTCAGGACTGGGCTCAGGGTTCAGGATTGGGCTGGCACTCACGGTTCAGGGACTTGATGGCGCAGTGCTGCTTCAGGCCGCCTTTCAGCAGGGTCCCATGGAAAACACACCCAAAGTGCCCTGAGGGATCCAGGAAAAACATCTCACAAACACTCCAGGAGCTTTTTCGCACCCTTCATGAGGGGGGCATCTCAGCATGACCGCACTCTGCTCTATGACCTCAACACGCGCCACAACGATGAATATCCACAGCCACCAACTGCTATTAGCAGAGGTGATCAAGTGACCCCCTACAGTCAACCACTGTGTCCGAATTCAGGGGCTGCATCCATCAAAGGATGTAGTCTATGTAGCCTTTGTAGGCTGCATCCTTCGAAAGTTTGCACAATGAATCTTGGGATTTCTAGAATAATGTTTTTCTAGGAGCCTTCGGAATGGGACAGCCTTATTTTGTCGCTCTGAAATATGCAGACTATAAATGCAGCTTTAGAAGGATTCAGCCTCTTAATGTGGACACAGCCAATGTGGAGGCTTTTCACCAAGTGTCTTTATGCACATGCACAGCGCTGTACAAAGGCTGGGTCCGAATTTGTGAGCTGCATTCTTCAAATGATGTGGTCTACGCAGATGTAGCCTTTGTAGGAGGCATGCTTCAAAGATGGAACAGAAAGCATTGTTAAATGGGACGGTCTGGGCGGTCTGGATGATTTCCTATTTGTGTTACCTTACCCTTAAGTCACAAAGCGCCGCTCCTATCGCCTAGCCAGGACACACCCACTTTACCTCTGCGCAGTGAATCTTGGGATATGTAGGGCTGCGAATGGAGTGGGAAAAGAAGGGCACATTTCTAGAGCGCATTCGAAGGAGTCTTGGGGAAATGGGATTGCCCCGTTGGCCTGCTGTGATGCATTCGGACTTTGATCGTAGCCTTAGAAGGATGCAGCCCCTGAATTTGGAGACAGGCATATCCTGCCTAGCCATATTTATAGACCTTCGTACATACACAGTAATTGTGTAATGCAAAGTGATACATGGTTACATGACCCGTCCACCATTCAGCAGTAGCATTGAACGCATTGGGGATCATCACACCATCACATCATATATTCTGCCTAGTGCACAGAGGTGTCAATTTCAGGTCCAGAAAATTTCAACCAACTAGTTGAGCACTCTGTGACTGTGACTCTTGATGCACAACTGATTGGTTGAAACAAAATCCTGGTCTGGATTTTTACTTTCTGGACCTGAAATTGACACCTCTGATAAATGCTCATAAAAACTACTGACCATCTAGCCATCCATCCATCCATCCATCTATTTTCTTTTTGCATGAAAAAAACATATCAATGTCCATCCATATTCCAACCAGTATGGGTCAGGGGATTGCCCTTGATAGGATGCCAGTCCCTTCCAGGGTACACAGCCTATAAGCAATCTCACATGGAGTGTGAGAGGGCACCAGAGATTCAATAATCTATGAAGCACATATGAGGAAGGAAATGAAAACCAGAATCACTAATTTCTATTCTATTACACTGCATTTGTCTTCTGCAATAATCTAACTGTTGACCCAAGATCAGTGAATGTCTATAAATTTGCAGCCATTAATGAGTTAAGGAATTGACCAGATTTGTCCTTAAGATAATTTGCTTTCATTAGATGAAATTGTACACGTAGCTTGTCATTTGGAGGAAAAGCACTGAAATTTGGCAGCAGTGGTACTGCAGTCTGCAGCTGAAATGGACATTTAAAGCAGAGCAGCTTGCAGGAAGTGTGATGTCAGCAAGTAATGGGTGCAGGTATCTTTGCTGCCACAAGTAAAACCCATTGGAAACTTATTATACTGCTGTGTTTCAAGATAGTCACTGAAATTGTCTTATGGAACTGGGAAAAAATACAGATGTGTGTGTGTGGGGGGGTTTGCATAGATCACATTTGGGGAACAAAATGTCCCCAGACTGTGGTAAAAATTTTTAATAAAAATCTGTGACTGCAATCAAAAAAGCAAAAATGCCAAGGGTATTGTATTTGGGTTGGATACTTATGGTTAAGGTTATGGCTGGGTAGGGTTTATGGATGTCGTGATTGGGATTAGGGTTTTTCCCATAGAAATGAACGGATGGTCCCCATTTAGATTGGTACATGAGTCTGTGTGCATGTGTGTGTAATCTATAATGAATAGACTACACTTCAGATTACATTTCAGTTGATTCATATTTGGAGTCTGCAAGACTCCAGTGATAGCACAACAGGCAGCTTTATGTTAATGGAGGCCAGAATGGCTTTGAATGAACGAATTATATGCTATATTATTCATTGTTAATTATATGGTATCTTCTTTCAATGAAGCCTTAAGCAGGTCAACAGGTATATTATATAAAGCTGAAAATTTCAGTCACAAAAGATGTGCTTCATAGTAACATAAATCTAACAGTGACAATCCATGTGAGTAACAGGAAAACAGAAGGAGAAAGAAATACATCAGAGCAGATGTTATCCTCTGCTATTGTGTGTACACTCTACTGCCAACTGTTTCTGGGAGGCTAACCATCATCAATGAGAGAGCTCATCAAATAAATCAATTAGTTGGTGGCACAAAAGCAGTTTAATGTCAGCCTTATGGAGCTGTCCCAGATGCCATCACTGACTGTGGGAGGCTGGGCCAGCTGTCTGAAAAAACACCTGGTCATCTGCCCAGAGATGGGAGAAGCACCCCAATAAACCAGGCCAGTTCCACATCCCCTGTTCTCCTGCATCCCCTCACCCACTTTCTCTCAAGAAGGTCCCCAGCCTATGGCATCCCCAGCAGCGCCCTGAGAAACTGCCTGTCGTGGCCAAGTGTCAAGCAGAGCAGAACCACTCTCCCAAAACAGGGGAATCATTCCCCGGCCCACACTGTATGTGACCATCTCCTGTTCCCTGGATATATCGACATGCAAGATATAAAAACCGGTAAATCACAATCTAAAAAGCTGCCATCAGTCTATGCAGGGATGTATTTCCATTATCCTCTCATTAGCAATATGTTATGCTTATTGCAGGCTTGCAGTCGAACCTAAATCCAGCTTTTTGCTCCCTGGCAGAAGGCCTGTCCCAATGGGCCTTCAAGAACTCCCATTTGTGCTGCTCGAGGATCAGTCAGGGCAGCTTTGGCCAGCTGTCTTTCGGAGGTGCTAGTGTCCTCGCCACCGTGGCAACGTTCTCTTTTTTTATTTTTGGCAAAGATACTTATGTCTTACTTTTAAGTAATCTAATTAATGTATTCAGGACCTGGATATTGCATTTACTTTTGGCTGAAAGGCAGTTTACCAGTGGCCCTACACCTTTAAGTAAATCATAACAATTTTAAACAAAACAGCTGCAGATAGGAAAAAGATGCAAATAGCATGTCTGAAAGAGTTCTCAATGCTGCTCTGGACGTACCGCCGAATAATACTTTCTGTGGCAGAATGGCTTACGCAGAAAGAAAATGTCAAACATATTATTCCTCATACACCATTTGTCTTCCACTTGCCTCCTCTATCACTCTATTTCCCCATGGAAATAAAATTCATTGTAAAAAGGACACTATTCTTAAGGTCAAGTGTGTGTACAGTCAGGTCACTCTCTGTAGCTGAGCCCAGACAACCCTCAAGACCTCAGAGCCTTAACCGGGCTCTTCTTAAAAGGGTACTTAGGGCAGCTCATGAACTATCAGTTAAACAAAACCAGTACTACTATTTTCAAGTTCCTTCCACTTTTGGGTCAAGGATACCAAAAAAATGTAACTAAAGAAGTAGTGCAAAACAGCTGGGCATCCGAATAAAGGCCCCAATATTCTGCTTCATTTAATGCATCCCCCATCTGAGTGTCCAGCCAAACTGCAAAGGCTGTGTGTGTGGATTGTTGGATGCTGTCTTTTAATGAACCTGGAAGCTAACTTCTTGTTGGACGTCACAGGAATCGTTCTGTGACTCTCTGGCTCTTTTCTTGTGTAATTGCTGGGCTTGAAGATTTCATTGTCATCCTTCAGGCATAATTGCAAGCTTTTGCAAATGCCACTAGAATTAAAATAGTTATTCGGTGCTCGGAAAACAGCCTGACAATAATGATCTCTGGCAACCTTTAACAAGGTCTGTTAGAAGTCTTTATGTCATTGTCAATAAAAGCTTGTCATATCTTGTCGCATTATGCTGGGGGCATTTATTACGTTTTCAGAGTACGAGACATTGACTGAAGTTTGTGCTTTTCATCCCAGGAAAGCACAGAAAAATAGCTGAATAGGAACAAAGGTTATACTTTCATATCGATTGTGCTGAGGGTAAAAGTGCCTTTAAGAGATATGAGTCATCACCGGTCATCACGCATTAGCAGTAATGTTATGAGATGCGTTTAAAGTGCAGATTAAATGCTTATGAACATATGAAGGCTCACAAAGTTTGGCTTTGATCGTTTGCAGCAGACGGTTTTACCTTTTGGCCAGGTGGGCGGGTGATGAAGACACAGAAAAGTAATTGCCATGTTAAACAATTTCTGTTCCTGGATGTCAAGAGTTTGATCGAGCTGCACTCTGTCACCTAACAGTGGCCAAAACAGACCACAGTGTCATGACCACAGGCTCAGTCTACTGACAGAAAGAATGAGACCAACATAATGTGTCATTGTTGCCTCACAGCACTAGCGGCAATGTCCAAAAGAACAGGGGTGACCAGGTAGTAACAATATTCCATTATCGTTTTATTGTAATGTAATGTGTACTCTCTAATGTAATGTGTACTCCGTAATGTAATGTGTACTCTGTAATGTATACGAAGTTAATGAAGTTCTGAAGATCTTATGAACTGGTCAAAATAAAAGCGTGATGTAGGCTTATCCAGAGGATCGCCAATGACCCATAACCGGTAGTTTTACAAGGGATAAGTGATATTTTTCAAATGACAAAATGTTATATTAATATAAAAATATAACATATTAATATAACCTGTGGTTCTAATACAGGACCAGCGGTCTCAATCAGGTCAGCTTTCTGAGCTGGTAAACAAAACAATAACCCAATACTTACGGTGTGTAATTCAAACTGTGATTTCACAGGGAATGTCAGATGGATTGGGGTTTGTATTCAGACAGTCCTCTAATTATGCCAATGATAAGGTAGAATCAATATGTTTGTTGTCATGGTAACCAATAAATACAGTTTAATAAAGCTCCCCAGGGGAGAATAACAATCTCCAGGAAGTATTACTTGTGTAATCCAAATGGAAATCAGGCTTCTGGTCCTAAGGGAGCTGTTACATTAAGCCATTACAATATCCAATCGAGCGTGATTCAGAAACATCTCACCTCTCCTGTCGCCCTGTGTGACAATAGAAACAAGACATGCTTGGTAAGGGACATCAAAGCAACAATTGTCACTGTGAAAATAAATCTGCTTATGCTTCGCTTTTGAAAAACCTTTTATCTTTAACCTTGGTGTTGACTTTTTTCCGTTTACCTGTTTATTTTCACTGGAAAAGCTCCTAATAAACAGATGCTTTCCCCGATGCAAAACACTTTAGTGGCCAATTTGCTGTCTTTCATGTTCAATTTCGTGTTAATCTTTTCATCAGCATTTCTTAGTGTTTATTCGTCTCAGCTAATTGTTTTCTGTTTTAAAGTGTAGGAGTAATTTAAATTAAAAAAGCATGTGCTCGGAGCTGAATTTTTAAGTTACTCTTCAGAATGAAAAGTACCCTCCACTATGATCTATAAAAAATGTGAAACATCAAACAGTATGAATAAAGGATGTATGTATAATTTTTAATATAATTTTACACTTCACATTTAGGGCACCCTCATAATGCATTTGTAATGTATAGTTATATGAATATAATATCATATAGTTCATATCTTAATATGTCTTAAAGCACTGCATTCATAACATTCATAACAGACCAGGCTGCTTTAACAAACATTAATAACAAATTTTGATAATGATTTACATTAAATGCACCTTCATAATAAAGTTATATTTACATGCTGCTTATTAGTGTTCTATGCATTATAAATGCACTATGAAGGTGCACTGAATGTTCTATGAGTTCACTTAATCTACAATGTTATCAAATAATATTACTTGACATATCTGTGGTGGTTGTGACTATTGAGTGCCACGATTGTTTGCGTATTTTCAGACGATACTGACACAGGCCTGGTAATAAAAGCATGACCGAACCAAGCTGTTTGCATAATTATCATCTGATTGGTCGAAATGCACGGAGATACCAGTATTCTGTGTCGATTTGCATGGATTATTTGAAGGAAAGAAGGGCATATTCTGTATATTATTCCTTACTAGTAGTATCGCACATCGAAATGTGTATTGACACATTCCCGGTAAATCAGAACTTGAAAATTTCCAACTTTCTACTTAGAAAAATACTAAAGAATGGCTGAACGAAATGGATTCGTGCTGCAAATTTAGACAAGCTAATGCTCATTCTACTACTGATTGATGCTAACACGGCAAATGTCACAGACGTGCTAGCGAAAATGAGCAATTAGTACATCATGATGTACACATAAGATGTCATGATGTGAACAGTACAGTCTTGCTATCCAAACCGGGCAGCGCCATTACCGAGCTGACCATTCTGTAGTGGAAAATCAAAGATAGCTAGAACCACACTGTAACTATTCTTTGTGGTCGGACCCTTGACATAGGTCTTTATTATATTCTACAGCAACTAAATAACATTTGAAGCTGATTAGAACTGGGCAGTTGTATCCAATGGCTTCTATCAGTTTCAGTAGCTGTAGGGGTATTGAAGGAGAGAAACAAAGACATTTAATCTGTTACTGGGAGCTGAGAGGTATGCCACTGAATGGCGATTATCGGAAATACAAGTGGGGAATCTGATGTAATCACATAATTACAGGTAATCACAGTTATCTAACTGCACTTCATTGTATCTCGCTATCATTCCAGGACAGTTTTTATCACTTTTCCTTTTTTCATATTAATTAAGGCACCATGTAGTGCCACTAGAATTTCTAGGTTCATACGTTTCAATGTTGCTACTTTGAAAGTGAAATTGATAATGTTTTGTGATGTTTGTCCTTAATTAATTTCCAGTGTCAAGGGTTTTCGGTGAAATCTAAAATGGCTGAAATGCTAATGGATTTTTCCAGCAGACACTTTTACCTTGACTCCTACTCTTTTTTTCATTGGTGTATTCGTCTCAATTTGGATTACCGAATTTGTTATTGAATATGTAAAAAAGTGAGTACCATCTCAGTAAAAATCCAACAGTGAAATTTTACATTTTCTCGGGAGGCATCCTCCATCAATACTGGACTGGAGTTATCAGGTCAGGGAGAATCTGGCCACCGAACATGGGGTCCCTCGTTGGTCCATCGACTTCCCGCCTAATGTGTGAGCTTTGACTGGTCAGACTTTAGGGAACAACCAGAGCAATCATCAGACACATCACCTGCTTGTCATCTCTTCTTCAGGAAGCATCCCGGTCACACAGCTGTAATGCATGTCACACCTGCCTGCAGTCAAATCTCCCAACAAGGCCACCCTCCCCCTCCATTGGCATGAGCACATATGGCAGCTGGTGTAATAATCAGGAAGCATGCAAAGGACATTCAGTGTCCTCAGTCCATTGACAGGTATACTGCTTGTGCTACTGAAGCATTTTCATGCCTTATCATATCTGCCTAGTCTGTTGTTCAGATTTTTTCCAGTTATATTGACGATGTCTATTTAGACTTTCAATCTTATATACCTGACCTGTTTTCTGACCCTAACCTGTCCTTGAGCAATGAGGATTTTATTTTAGTATTGATGAGTTCTGCTCTTCCATCCTTTTTGTGGCTTAGCCGGGTCCGGATGCTGTGCCTCTGATAGGAAGGCCCATAACCCTTAGATGCTCCTGTGTCTTACTTTATCAAAAAACAATTGTCATCTGAATTAGTCACATGTAAATCTTTGGACTCATTCATTACAAACAGATTGTGTGTCTAATGATGTAAAACATTATATTTTGGAATTAGTAGTTTCTTATTGCTAGGGAGACTAAAATGTCCAGGTAGACTGGTCAGAATTAGTAATATTTAGGATGCTTTTCCACTGCACCAGATACAGATGGTAAAATACTTTTTCACTGACTTCCGGGGAAGTCTGTAAAAAAATTTCCATAAATTTAAAGGTAAATGAATGCAGAAAACCTACAGTAAAAAACTTTAAGTTAATCAATAGTAAATTTTCCATAAGTTACTTTGTGCTGTATTAATTAAAGTGTATGACTATTAAAACAACGGTTATTGCAAGTATAAAGTATAACGCATATATGATATACAGTACAATACCGTTAAAAATCATTTACAGTGCACTACCTTCATGATTTTAAATATATGTGGCAGTTAAACCTTATCCTGAAGGTTTCTCTCCAGCATACCACAGAAAGTACTGGGGATTTTTATATTTTTTCTCAGCAAGCTTTCCCCTACCTTGAAATTGGTGAGTCTTAATTATGTGTACCTATAATATTTTATATTTAAAATGCCGTAATAACCTTATTATTGTAGGATCACACACCCATGCAGACTTAACATTCCAAGTTTTATGGCCGCTGAAGGTTTGAGTCGGCCATAGCACCAAGGAGAACCAAGGGGGGTCAAATTCGCCCACACACCCAAGACTCCCCAGAGTACAGCAGGGGGAGACCCACATTCCAGGTTTTAATGACTCTCAGATGCAGAGGACCAGGGAAGAAGGTCCTGATAATTTAAGGATCCAGCACGCTGTAAGAAGGCAGATAAGAGGCAGGAGGGGGAGTTCTGCAGCTTCTCGACCGAACCCCCCCACAGTCACCCACATTCCTTAGGACAAAGAGCATTTCTAAATTATCCCAATATATAAAAATATCCCAATATATAAAAATATATAAAAATATATATTTTTATATGAAAGTGACCTAAAACATCACCTGATTTTCAAACAAGTCCCAAACGTATACTAATAAGAATAATATAATAAGAATACCTAGTTAAACAAATGAAACAAAAAAAAATGATATTTGGTAATGTATTTAATGAATAAAAAGATCCAATAACATATCTGCCTGTGGAAAAAGTGAATCCTTTGGATTATCATATAAATTGTTGGTGAAATCAGTCTGTTTTCAATCAGTGGGATGACAATCGGGTGTGAGTGGGATACCCTGTTTTATTTAAATAACGGATCCAGCAAAGCCTGACCACACATACAAATAACACATTTGTGCATGTGTATCATGACTCGAACAAAGGAGGTGTCTGAGGACCTCAGAAAAAGAGTTTTTGATGCCCATAAAGCTGGAAAAGGTTACAAGACCATCTCTAAAGAGTTTGGACTCCACCAAGCAACAGTCAGACACCTTGAAGTGCCATACTTTTGATACTCTTTTGAAGTAACATAAGTGCAGCTCCTGGCACGGTGGAAAAGTGCCCTTAGAAAGTCATAGAAGCAGCAAATTGGATTAACATCCAAGGCTTGCTAGCTGTGGCTACATTGTAGGACGCAAAGGAGGCAGAGTCGATTGCAGTCTCTATGGTTATAAGAGTATCGACAATCTAAATAAGTCCAGTGTTGAAGAGTCTGAGCTTCAAGTGATGAGCCAGCAAAGCTCTTTCCATTTCAGACTGTTGAATATATTCTGCAAATTATAGACTTTTAGAAATAACTTAAGAATGAAACATGGTAATAATTGTGGTTGATGGGTCTTTATTGCAGACAAAAAGTAACCAGTGGACAGTGAACTTTTGGTAAGGTGACACATCAGAGGAGTGTAATAATCTTGCTGAAGGGGTGCAGCTGAGAAATGGGTGATTGTTTGGCGTGCATGCACAGATAACAGACTAGCAAAGTGGGGTATTTTTTGTTCAAAGTTTACAACATAGGTAGTTACAGGAGGGTCAAAGTTAAAAGAAGTGTTGATGTGTGCAATCATCCGTCCAAGTATATGACAAATGCACCTGAGGTTAGAGAGGAAGGGAGAATGAGGAAACCAAAAATTAAGAAAGGAGGAAAAGCTGAAAATGGTTTGTGACAATTCTTTGCCGTGTTGTTATTTTCAGTTAGCCTAGGAGACGGCTGGTAAACGTAGAGGTCAAGTACACTGTGAGAGCATGACAATGTGTTCTTACTTACATTGTTCTGTAATATCCTAACAGGTATTCAGTCATTTTTCTTACACAATTTTCACCCTTTTAACAAAAAAAGTGTATTTAAATATAATGCATTCTTTTAATGCAATCCAAAAACATGACATTAAGGGAATTGGCAGTTCGAAATGGCCGACAGCTGGTGATCTAGATTGCTGTTACTATTCAATCAGTCACATGCGGTGAGTGAAGCCCACAGATCTGTTCCATTTCATCACCTCAATGGATCTTCACAGAAGCTAATAGTGTACTAATAAGAAGCTAGTGGTTCAGAGCCTCATGTGCATGAACATAAGATCAGGTTATCACTGCTACATGTATTTATAGTTTCCTTTCACATGCTGATATCATGCAGATATCGACATGAACCTGACAGACCGTATCTGACAGCAGCTTGGTCCCACAGCACACAGGACCATGTGTTCATGTCAGGGTGTGAGGGGCTCCCACTTTACCGGGGTGACAGCGTCCAGGTCACCCACAACCAACTCATTGTTAAACAGGGTTTCTGAATGCATTCCAGAAATCATGGAGAGGACAGGCCCGGAGCCAGGAAGACCACCTGCCAGCATTCGCGTTCATTCTGCGTCATTCTGACCAATGATGACTGTGTCGCGTTGATCATAATTCTGCGTCATTCTGACCAATGATGACTGTGTCGCGTTGATCATAATTCTGCGTCATTCTGACCAATGATGACTGTGTCGCATTGATATTAATTCTGCGTCATTCTGACCTATGATGACTGTGTCGCGTTGATCTTAATTCTGCGTCATTCTGACCAGTGAGGACTGTGTTGCATTGATCTTAATTCTGCATTATTCTGACCAATGATGACTGTTCCAAAAGTGAGGCAGAGGACACAATTAATCGGAGGGGGCAGCACTTATGTAATAATGGCGTGCATATTTGTATGGGCTGCACACTAGGGTTTGTTCCACTAGTGATTTAGAAATGGAGCAACAGACATCAAGCCTTCACTGTCAATTAGCCATGCCTGAGAAGCCAGCCTCCTGAATTATGGTTTCAGAATGAAACTGGGACTTTTGGTGTTTTTTTTCCCTTTTTTTATTGCGACTATATGGTAAATAGCACTGGCCTCTGGTGTCATTACAACTGATATAGATCATCACCTGGAGTCTGGTCTCCCTGCATGACATTTTAATTAAGACACGGGATTTCTAAGTGCAAGGAGAGCGCTTGCGATGTGAAGAACCACAATGTGTTTTGGTAGCGGCCGTGGTGAGACACAGAGGCGGCCGGGTCTCAGGGGAGTCGCATCCGTATGTGTGTGCATCTCGGTGATAACGGTCCTTTTTAAAGAGAGCTGAAGCCAATTCCATTAATATCTCAAGAGAAATGTAACCCCCCCCCAAAGCTTTCCAGGTAGACACTAGGCAAAGTGATCTGAACAGTTATTAAAATGAATGATATGTGGCATTATATAAATGTGTAATGCAGAAGGCAAAAAAATGCAGAGATTCAGCTGAGGCTGGGTATACGAAGTGTCTTTATTGTCAGTTACTGATTGCATCCTGAATATAAGGGGCAGTAATTTAGTACATCAGCTTGATCAATCACATTGTCACAAATGAAACTAGAGCACTAAACTAATTCTGTAAAATAATATTTACAGTCCCATTCATTGCTTGGTTGCTAAAAATAACACCGTACATAGTTAGTGAGGCAAATCGGCAATGTTGATATCCACAAAAGAATACTTTGAAGAGGAGCCAGCGAGCCCTTTACAGAACCATTTACCTTTCGGTCGGTGTGCTAAAATATACACAGAGACCCAGAAATTGAAAGTCAACAGAAAAATATAAAAAGTAGGAAAATCAAAACAATGCCCCTGAAAACTCGGAAACCATGAAAGAAAATGGAAATTTCTTTCTGGCACTGGAAACTAACAATGAATCTGAGGACTTTTATAGGCCAAATCCATCTGATGCACCTAAAACTTACTTTTCCACTTCATGCACGTCCCAGCATCTCACCATCTTACAATTAAATACAAAGCATAAAAAGTCCAACTTGCCCCCTATATACTAACATTACTCAACAATGCCACAATACCACGGGTTAAAAACAGTGTAATTAATTACACATTAATTAAGGGTTTTGGCTTTTGTTAGAGACAAAATTAATTGATATATGTTTAGCTAAAACACCAAATACAACAAAAATCTCCAGGTAAATCATGCCCCAAACATAATGCGATGGAAAAAATGACACTTCAGGAACTCTCTGCAGTATTTTTTGACCATATAGTAGCAAATGGTTCATGGGGTGTCGTTTTGGCCATCACCTGGCTATGCATTCAGAGTCTCTGGAATCAGAAGGTCCTTGGGGCAGGGGAGCTAGTAGATAAAGAGAGAGCAAGCCATGCAGTTTCTCTGGGACATTACATCTGTGATATAATCAAGGTAAATGTGAGCTGTTCATGTGTTTCATTTAATTCAGTCATGAACCTGGTTTAACCCCTGGACGGGATGCCAGTCCATCACAGGGCACGAGGCAGGGGACACCCTGGACGGGATGCCAGTCCATCACAGGGCACAAGGCAGGGGACACCCTGGACGGGATGCCAGTCCATCACAGGGCACGAGGCAGGGAACACCCTGGACGGGATGCCAGTCCATCACAGAGGAGGAGGCAGGGAACACCCTGGATGGGATGCCAGTCCATTACAGGGCACAGGGCAGGGGACACCCTGGACAGGATGCCAGTCTATCACAGGGCACAAGGCAGGGGACACCCTGGACGGGATGCCAGTCCATTACAGGGCACAGGGCAGGGGACACTCTGGACGGGATGCCAGTCCATCACAGGGGAGGAGGCACGGAACGCTACATTAACATTAAAACAAAACCAATGTGAATGAAAGAAATACATTTGCAAAGTGGTAATTAAAATCAATCTGAAAATTGTGTAAAGTGAAACTTAAATATAGGACCACACAAAACGAAATTCTACTAACACCACAAAATAATTTTCGCACATCAGCGTGAACTATGTATAATTTCTTCACACATTTGAATCTTAAATAAATCCTCTGAAGTATGATGTGTACCTGAGAGGAGCACACCAGGCAGAAACAGAAACAAAAACAGTGCAAATGTAATGCAAAGCGGGTCATTCGCCTGCGAGGTGGCCACAGAGCAGGCAAGGCAGGCGATTGCCTGGGCCCCGAGCTGGGAGGGGTGGCCCCCCAGGGCGCCCCATTGCACAGTGCCTGTACTCTATTTCTGTATTCTGATTGTCACAACAGTGAGAATAAATGACTTGATATTACTAAACTCTGTTTACTGATGTTATAAATTTACATGCTAAAATATGTCAGAGGACGGTGAGTTGGTATTTGTTTTTGCCTCGGGCCCCCAGAGTCCCTTGAATCGCCTCTGATTCCTCCCCAGACACGTGTAAAATGTGGTGGACTCGCTCTGTCCGTCTCCCCAGTGTGCTGAGAGCGACGGGCAGGGGGGGTGGCCCCACCAGCGGATTCTCCAGCATGTCTGCACTCAGCACTCGCTCTAATGCGCTTCTGAGTACATTTCTTTTGCCTCTTTTCATGTTTCGCGGGTCTTGGAACAAATCCTACATCATCGTCTGAGGGTAAGGTAGGGGGACTCTTCCGTCTGTCTCTTTCGGGGGGCCTGAGCTGAGCGATCTTGGCGCCAAGGGAGGGGTACCACCCATTGATCCAGAAGAGTGGGGGGGGCGTTGCACCTGTTGATTTGGGAGCCCAGCGTTGGCCTGCCACTTCTCCATCTGGGCTCTCCCAGTTCAGTGTGGCACATGTTGTACAGAGGGCTCAGGATATCTTTTTCCCTTTGAATTCCGTTGTATTCTTTATTTTTATAGATACACAGCATGCAGAGATTCACTGGAGAGGTTCTGCGATGCAGGACCACATTGTGTATCAAGCTCAAGTGGCAAACACAAGGATGTCATAAGAAGCTTTCCACTAAGTTTGGTCACAAAGACATGGGGCCAGTGGGGGCGGGGGGGCGCTAGGGGATCGTCAGGCTCGGGCTCAAGAAAGCAAAAGAGGACAGGAAATCTGCTCATTATTTCAGCACAATGAACCAACTCCGGCTTTCACTTACACAGGAAATGCATGGACAAGAAACGCATTGGTGTCTTTTCAGTATTCAGTGACTAACACAAATGAGATATGGGTGTGACAATAAGTAGTAATAAAAATAATAATATAGTCCATATCATTATTATACTGTGATAATAATAGTAGTAACTACATACAATACTGTACTGTGCCTTGAGCAGACAAACCGCTGAAGCTTTGCAATGTTTTCATGAGCTTCACAAAGTAGTGTGTGTATTACTGCAAACCATTGCATTTCAACCATATTTTGAATATAACAGGCTTTATGGCATTTATGGCGCCCGTAAGTTGGATGTTATTAAACCGGAGGCTACATAAAGATTAAGAAACAAAAATTAAGAAAGTAGGGAAAGATACTTTTTAAATGTTCAAAAAAACGAATTAAGCAAAAAACAGCACATTCATTAATTAAAAAATGTATTAAGCTATAACTAAGCTTTGATTCCACTTCAGAAAAGTGATATTTTCGGTGATATTTTTGATGGTTCTGGGCTGGCAGGGATCATTGCATCATTTTATGCAGCATAAAAGACTGAAAAACAAGTCCTGAAAAACACGAAACACTGACTGACCCCAAGCCCCAGAAATGTTCTGCTCATTTCTTTCAGAGGATTCAATCGCTTCCACATGAGTGTCTCTGGGCTAATGAACTGTTGTTTTCCTATTCACGACACTCATTGGCTTTCCTTCAGCACAGAGTACATCACTCTCGTGTCCAGAGTAACATATTAACGATCTAAGACTAGGGGAGTTTTTAATGTTGTGGACAGAGGCAAGCAGTTATAAGCAACTGCCAGCTAAATCCAGTTACTGCTAATGATCAGCAACAGTAATCAGGATCTGAATAGTGCCAATAAGCTTCATCACCAGCAGTCAGCCAATTACAGACTGGAGTGTTGCACATTCCATTGTAGATAGAAAACAGCAATAGTAATAGTAGCAGTAGGAAGAATGAATACACAGACGACTTGTATCAAAGATATCAACAAAAATAATATATTTGATGAGGTGAGATGCATTATTGAACCATCAGTAATGGACGAGGAGGTCAGCGCTGCTGAAAAGGAAGGTCACAGCTATAGATGGCATCCCAATATAAATATTACAACTGATTAAGAGTGATTAAGTGTTGACCAAATTATGTCAACTGGAAAACAGCTTAGTAGCCTACAAACTGGAAGAGATTACAATGACATAACAATGGAGACCTTACCGGTGTAGAGTTATACAATTTCCCTTTATATCTTTACATTTAATGCTAGCCAGATTACGTCTAAGATTATTGGACCCTACATAGAACACCAGAAAAAAGTGATGAACTTTTTGATGAACTGATTAAAGTCAACAAAGATACCAGTGAAGGTGCTGGGGTGTTGAGTTTAAAGTTGTGTGACAGTCAAGGGCCTGATATAGCTTCATGAACCATTTGCTGTGTTTTTTGACCCCACTAGATGGGGCCATCAGTTCAAAAATGGGCTCAAAGCTTGCTCCAAAGCAAGCCAAGACCACCATCTAGTGGAGTCGAAAAATACAGCAAATGGTTCAGGAGGCCTTCTTTTGGCCATCACTACTTTTATCTCAGGCTACATCTACAAAAGAAATGGAGTCTGCCTATGGAGACTCTCTACTCTCTACTCTACAACTCTCTACAACTGGATTTGTGGTCAAATCAAGCCTGAACTTGCACTTGAAACACAAATCATCAGATTGATGCCATATTTCTTGAGCATATTATTGAAGAACCAGTGTGCTTAAAAATGCCCCCGTGTTTAAGGAAAAAACTGGAAGAAGAAGGTCACCAACTATATGGATGAATTCATTCATCATTCCATAATTTGATTCCAGCCTCTGGTCCTCACTAGCCACGTTTCTCACAAGTATAGCAAAACAAGGGACACACACACAGCCACACATAAAATAAGTCAATCTACATCTTACTAACATAACATAAGTCAATCTCTATTTTACTAAATCTTGGTCAGATCCCAAGTAACTTGAGGACATCTGTGGTGAAAGTGGGCTTCTAATAAATTAAATTAACATTAATGTTCTTTTCTCTAGCAAGTGATTCCCATTTCAGAGTATGTGATCTTTGAGTAATGTTCAAGCTAGTCTTTGAACAGCAACCGTGTCCAGACCCACAGTGTGAGGGACCGGGCGTCTTGTAACACAAGACAGCAAAATTATTTTCACATGCAGGAAATTTTTCCAAAGGAGGAGGGGAGCTTAGACCTAGATGAGTGTGTCACAGTGCCAGGACTAATGGATTTTCAAGCAGATGACTCAAACTCCATAGATCACCAAGCAATTTAACAAGTTTCGCGAGTCAGAAGGAGCAGAACTCATAGGACCGGATCAGTAAACATGCCGAAATAATCTCTATGCTGGGAGAATGTCAAAACGTGGAGCTTAAGCTTGGAATGAAGGATGAAAGGGTCTAATTACAAACTTCCCAGCAAACATAATCAAGATGATGCTAAAACTCATGTCAAAGTTACTGCTCGTCTCCTCCCTTCAACAACCAACTGGCCTTATTTATTCAGCTTTAACAAATTCCCAGCGGGCTGCCTTTCACTGAGTCTCTAAGTCAAAGATTAAAAGTGGTATTTGCAGAGGGGGCTATCACACTGAACCATTATAAACATGACAGTGTTTGAAATGTCATCTCCACTGGAATAAAAACCTAATGACAGACACAGGTGAGGACCCAGAGGTCCCCAGCAAAACATCTAGACCTATAATCCTCCACTTCTGCCTTCTACTCCTACTGAAAAAGGAGTTAAGGAGAGAAAAGCCCTGGAGTAGAATGTCATTTCACGTTCTTCTGGGAATCAGTTCCAAGAAAGCATTTAATGTATATTTCATGCATACCACAGAATGGAAATTTTGATTCATCATGTTTGCGAGTCTCTTGGTGATCTGTCTCTATTGCACTGTATTATACAGTTTCCAGTATATTTCATTCTGTAGCGGAACATACTGACATGCCCACTGTAATATTAAAAATCTTGATGCCTAATGACACCAGAGTCTCAAATCCAGCTAAAAAAAACATTATTTAATTTTTTTGTTTCAAATGACTAGACATAAGTTTCTCCATTGTTTTTTACTGGGATAGTAAAACCACAGTAGCACAGCTCAATAGACAGAATGGGAGTGCTGGGAGCGCTGGAACAATGTATGACAATTAGCTAACGAACAATAGTTCTGCATATTAACTTTTTTTTTCCACTGGTAGTAAAAAAATCACTGGACCTACACTATCTGTAGCTTTCCTAGGTTCTGTATTTATAAACATCATCCAGGGTGATTCCTGTCTTATACCTTGTGCTTTCTAGGATAGGGTTAGGATTACTGCTACCCTGTACATGAGTAGACTGCACTGGCTCCCCTGCCGTCCAAAGCCCTGGTCCAGAGCTCAGAAGATTGTGACTAGTAAATGCAGAATGGTTGTGCAGAATACAGGATGGTTACAAACTTTGCACAGGAAGCAGAAGATGATGAGATGCAGGTGTTATGGAGCCTATTGGGGTAACTTCTGAGCACTAAGGCAGGTTCTTTACAGTTCCTACCTGAGTATTTACCAGTTTGTGTATGTGTCGAAGGTGGAGGGAAGAATTTTTACCTCCAAATCCAGAGACATTGCATGTTTCTACCCAGTTCCAAAAAGTGTGGACTGTCACTTTCAAAAGCATTGAATAATACTTTTCAAAGTTTGTGAGCCAGTAAATGGGCTTTCGTTAGGCTGGTTCTGAGGGGGAAGCACAATGCTTTCAGAATTGGATTTTACAGTCTTCAACACTTCCACTTGAGCACAATTTTCTAGGCCTGTAACGTGAAATGGGTTCTGGGCTAGCAATCTGGAAACATCAAGTGACTGCAATATTTCAGACAGTATCGCTTTATTTAATCTCTTTAAGCCAATGCTCTGACGTGAACCGACTTAACATCATTTCTATTGTATGAATAACCCCAGTGCTGTATTGTAGCTGAACTTGCCCTGTGTGACTGTTCAGCTGACCTTAGAACAGTCCTAAAACTCATTTAGTCCTTTACCACCAAAAATGTCTTTGGGCACATATTTTTTGCATCATTTAACACATAAGATTTCACTGTAACTTCTTGGATAACTAGGACTTTGCACAGATTGATCTGCTAAGTAGTTTTAAGCTCTTTAGATATGGGATATTATCAAATCTAACTGTCCTTCCTATATTGTTCACTTCATCACATTTTGAGCAGGTTTTACAGTGTCCAGCCAGTGTAAGACTGCTGAGTGCCTCTCTCATAAAGCACAGGGCACCGAATGAGGGAACATCTTAGCTGGGCACACACATTCAGAGGACAAACAGGCAACACCATGAGAAAATGCAAACTCAAATAAACGCTGCTCTACATCTTAACCATCACACTTACTGTACCTATCTGATGTGTCTAATGTTCCAATCTGCTGCCTGTAGGTAGGGCTCGCAGTTTTAAATCCATGGCTGACGGAGTAATCACATCACTGTTGGGCCCCTGAGCAAGGCCCCTAACCCACAAACTGCTCCAGGGGCCCAGTATGAATGGCAGATCCTGTGCTCTGACCCCAAGCTTCACCAGCTGTGAATGCAAGTGTCTCATTGGAGAGCAAGACTTTTCTGGTCCTTATACAAATGCTGATTAAAATTACCATCGATATCATTATCATCATTCTTCATCTGTGATTCCCTTATGTTATACAAAACTAAACTCATGCTGGAAAACACTGAGCCCGGATTACTTTTTTCTTGTTTAATAATTTTTTCCCCTATCAACCATTTTCCTCCATTTTTTGATTCGTGTTACATTTTTGACTCTCTTTTTCTTTCATTCTAGGTAACCTCCTCAACTTCCTGAAAGTCTGACAAGCTTTGTCTTTAATACATTAACAAGGTGAGTTATTAGTACAATTTCATTTGTTATTTTTTAACTGTAGAAATATTCTTCCATAGTGTAAATCTGAAACTGGGAGATCACAGTGAGCCTGGAGCCTATCTCAGTGAGCACAAGGCAGGGGACACCCTGGACGGGATGCCAGTCCAACACAGGGCATAAGGCAGGGGACACCCTGGACGGGATGCCAGTCCATCACAGGGCATAAGGCAGGGGACTCCCTGGACAGGTTGCCAGTCCAACACAGGGCATAAGGCAGTGGACACCCTGGACGGGATGCCAGTCCAACACAGGGCATAAGGCAGGGGACACCCTGGACAGGTTGCCAGTCCAACACAGGGCATGAGGCAGGGGACACCCTGGACAGGTTGCCAGTTCATCACAGGGCATAAGGCAGGGGACTTCCTGGACAGGTTGCCAGTCCAACACAGGGCATAAGGCAGGGGACACCCTGGATGGGATGCCAGTCCAACACAGGGCACGAGGCAGGGGACACCCTAGACAGCATACCAGTCCATCACAGGGCACAAGGCAGGGGACACCCTGGACGAGTTGCCAATTCCTCACAGGGCACATGGCAAGGAACATGCTGGATGAGATGCCAGACTATCACAGAACACAAGGCAAGGAACACCGTGGATGGGATGCCAGTCTATGATGCAGAACTCTGGGTAAACTAGAGACACCAGTGCACCTAACGGTATGTCTGTGGATGGTGGGAGGACACTGAAGTCCCCAGAGGAAGCCTACATGATTAAGGAAAAGACCACACAAGCTGCACACGCAGATCCACCTGACAGCTGCAGTGGTAACCAGGAAACCGTGTGTGTGTGTGTGTGTGTGTGTGTTTGTGAAAAAAGAAACAAGGTGAAAAGTCATCCAGTTATTGTAATTAGAGTTCATTAAGCCTGAAATGTTTTGCAAAAGAATTTATTAGTCATACTGTATATTAAGACAGACAGGACTGTGCAGAGACTGATTGAGAGGCAGGTGGTCAAAGGCACCATGGGGGGGACAGAGAATGTGCATGTCGCACAATATAAGGCTCATTCAGACCCTATGAGTCCCTCAGTCCCACTGTGAAGCCTGAGTTGTCAAACACTACATCATATTGGTTTCAATCATCCCCATACATTAAGAGGGGCTCAGTGAAGTACAGATGGACCATACAGCCACGTCCTTACTAACTGGAGACAGCAGGGAATGTCATTGTTGATCACATATCAAGCCCAGGATGCGCTACCAAGGTAACCATACTGATGGAAGAAAAAATAATGTATAATTATGCCATTGGGAGGATTTTAGGGGCAGCTAGTGATGGAAAAGGTCATTGTGCCATAGCTCAGTGTCGTAAAGCTAGCCAATGGCATACTAGCTGCCCTGTTCAATGCCACAGTGACTGATCAGGAGAATTCCCAGTGGGCTGCCCTGTTCAATGCCACAGTGACTGATCAGGAGAATTCCCAGTGGGCTGCCCTGTTCAATGCCACAGTGACTGATCAGGAGAATTCCCAGTCGGCTGCCCTGTTCAATGCCACAGTGACTGATCAGGAGAATTCCCAGTCGGCTGCCCTGTTCAATGCCACAGAGAATTCCTGGCAGCCCACCCTGGTCAGTTTCGGTGTGGCTAATCAGGAGAATTCCTGGCGGCCTGTCCTGGTCAGTGTCACTGCGGCTAATCGTGAGAATTCCTGGCGGCCCGCCCTGGTCAGTGTCACTGCGGCTAATCGGGAGAATTCCTGGCGGCCCGCCCTGGTCAGTGTCACTGTGGCTAATCGGG
>JAODKM010000058.1:30877593-30894963 GCA_026780845.1 Petrocephalus sullivani | reverse complement strand
ACGCTGAGCACAGGTTGGCTCTTTGGATCTTATGCTGCACTAAGCACCTGGGCCCCTATAGCACTGACGCTGAGCACTGGCTAGCTCTTCACTAAGCGCCTGGGCTCCTACAATACTGTCACCCGCCCAGCTTCCTTCATCTGTCCAGGTATATAGCACAATAGCACAACCTGAGCAGTACTGGGAAATGACCACATGCTCCAGCAGGAGGCGTAGTGGCTAAGGATATCCGACTGAGAAAATCCCACTTGAATCTCCTCCCCACAGCTCCATAAATGGGTAACAAATGTCAAATCAGTGACTGCGCAAGTCACCCCGACGATCACGTCTGGGGGGGCACTGGGCACTCATCCGGTAGGGATTGGGGCCACGTATGCAGGGTGCCATTCCTCCACCTTCCTCGTTAATCAGGGCTCCCTTTCTAGGAAACTGCCAACCCCGACCCACAACAAAGACATTCAGTGGCACAGTATAGGCCGGTCCAAGCCTGCAAGGTACCACTGGAGCAGAATATACCGAAGTGGGAAAACTACAGCAAAATATGGAGACAACCCCCCCCCCCCCCCCCCCCCACCAAAGAGAAAATCTGCACCCCAGGAGTTAGAGCAAGAGACCCAGGCTGCCTGAATGGTGCTGACACTGTGGGGTTTACTTCATTCTCTCACAGCTGGGGAACAGGGAGACAGGGAGAAAGTAAAACAGAGAGTGGAATGAAAGGAAGAAAGGAAAAAAAAAAGGGATAGACAGAAACAGGCAATCAGGAAGAAATGAAAATGGAAATGGAAAACAGAAAACAAGGAGACAGGGAAACAGGGAGTCACATAGACAGGAAATCAGGAAAATAGGGAAGCAGGAAAATAAGGAGACATAGAAACAGGGATTCACAGAGATAGGAAATCAGGGAGATATGGAAACAGGGAGGCAGGAAAACAAGGAGACCTGGAAAAAGGAATTCACAGAGACAGGAAATCAGGGAGACAGGGAACAGGGAGGCAGGAAAACAGGGATTCCGAGAGACAGGAAATCAGGGAGACATTGAAGCAGAGAGGTAGGAAAACAAGGAGACAGGGAAACAGGGATTCAGAGAGACAGGAGATCAGGGAGACATGGAAACATGGAGGCAGGAAAATAAGGAGACAGGGAAACAGGGAGGCAGAGAGACAGGAGATCAGGGAGACATGGAAACAGAGAGGCAGGAAAACGAGGAGACAGGGAAACAGGGAGGCAGAGAGACAGGAGATCAGGGAGACATGGAAACAGAGAGGCAGGAAAACAAAGAGACAGGGAAACAGGGAGGCAGAGAGACAGGAGATCAGGGAGACATGGAAACAGGGAGGCAGGAAAACGAGGAGACAGGGGAAAAGGCAATGAGGGAAACAAGGAGACTGGCCAACTGGGATACATGGAGACAGAAACACAGACAGGAAAACAGGGAGACACTAAACAGGGAAACAACGGGAAAGGGAGAAAGGTAAGCAGGGAAACATGGAGACAGAGACCTGCTGTACTCACCACCCGGAGGACGGCCCCACTGGGCCCCAGGGCCATGAGCATGTGTGGCGGGTGGGCAGACTGCAGGTAGGCCCCGCGTGCCATCACCGTACTGCCTCCACTGGGGGGGGGACAGAGCTACTGTTAGAGGCTGAGCGAGTGTCAGGATAATGCAGACGTATGACCCCATGCCCCCCAGGCCCCCCAGGCCACACATTACACTCTTCTCTTTGATTTTCACTCTCTCTATTGTCCTCCTCCCAGCCCCCTACCTGATGAATGAGCGGGTGGGTTGCAGGCCACTGATGTAGGGATCCTTGTTATAGATGAAGGGGGAGGGTGCCTTGTACTCGGCGGAGTCCACCGTCAGCAGGACGGGCTGGCTGGACGGCGAGGGCTGACTGGGGGTTCGACAGATGATCATGCTGGCTGCCACACTGCCAGACCAAAGGTAGGAGCAAAGATCAGACAGGTGGGCGAGACAGACTTCCAGAGGAAGGGGGGGTTCCGGGATATACAAAGTGAGGTATGTAAAGTGCCGACAGAAACATATGGTGAAAAGCAGGACATCGACAATGGAGGACTAACAAGTCACTCACTTCTTAATCTCGCATGCTGCCCTGCCAATGGTGATGCGCCGCACAGAACCGCTGTCTAAAAAGCGCCCCTGCAGGGTAAGGACTGTCCCTCCTGATTTAGGACCAAAGTCGGGGAAGATGCCCTCTAAGACGGTGTGCTAGGATTTGCAGGGAAGAGCGTCACACTTCAGCCGGTTTGGAGACACACTCCAAAAGCAGAAATCACGCTCACATCCTGGTTTCGGGATCGTACCACAAAGGACAATCCCCAGAACTCCACGGCCTCCTGCCCGCTGCTGACCATGACCATCTCCACCTTGGAAACATTCACGTGGCCCAGCATGCAAACCAGCCTAGAAGGGACAAACGTGGAACGTTGTGCCATCACATTAACAGACAGTACAGCTGTTTTGCCACAATGACATTTCAATGCCGTTGTACTATACAATTTTACGTGTCAAATAAATCTTGAAACTTGAATGTAAACCCATGAATTGTAGACATGTCTTACTCAGCTTTGGACACAAGAGCTCTTGATTCAGGCCAACGTGAGTTCGATTATATTACTCACCATTCCAGAAAGCTTATGTTTCCTACAATTAGTTATTTATCAAAGTTATTCCCAGAATGCAGAGCGAGGAATGCCCAGCTCACCACTTCCTCCCAGGGGGTAGTCAGGGGTACTCCCTTGTTTGTAGCGGTTGGGGAGGGACTTACCGGGTACTGCTGCTTTCCTGCATGTCCAGCTTGCAGGGGGCCCTGCCAGCTCGGACTCGGATCAGTCCAGGGTCGAACCTTTCGCTCTTGTTGAAGCCGAAGTCTCTCCCACAGATCGTGAGCCTGGTTCTCGCATCCATGGGGGCTTGTTTAGGAGAGATCTGAGCAGACACGTGCAGACATGAGGGACTTGCACAGTTGGAGTCAGCCAGTCAGGCTTTGGTTCATCACATGCACTATTCCTAAGGACCAGTATTGGACATCCCAATAAAAACAGGACAAACGGGACAAAAACAGGCCTTCTGAGCAAGCATGATCCCAGGATAATCTGGAGCTTACTACATGTTGGGAAATCTGCACTTTACAATCCAAGAGACCATTGGATGTAAATTATAGTACAGGAGCTTCAAACAGGAGCCGACAGAGGAACTGCCAATTTTCCCTGTGCAGTTACTGCTTCCACTCCTTCAGGAAATCAGCTGTTCCTGCACCAGTTTTTTGCCTTTTTCATAAGGAATAAGACTGGTACCCAATACCCATCGTACTGGAATATTCCTGCAGAGAGAAAGAATCATCTCCACCTCGAAGAAATTTTAAAATGACACAACATCACTTGTGAGGCACTTTACATGACCATGGCAACAAGCATAAACATTTGGAGGAAATAAGGTTTACACATTCCGGGCCCCCTTGGGAGTGTGCACCATTAAGTAGTGGTTACCATGGAGATGGCTGGAGGGCAGGAATTCCTGGCCCAGTGGGCGGTACAGTCCCGCGGCCGGGAACAGCGATCCTGGCACCATCCGCAGCCCATGAAGTCTGGGGCCAGGAGGCAGGAGCTGCAGGACAGGAGCTGCTCACAGCCTGGGCCCACCAGGGGAACCTTTGTAATCTGGAAGAGGGATGTGTAAACATTAATTGGAAGGGGCTTTGACCCTAGCCCTGACCCAGACAGACAGACAGGCAGGCGGACACAGAAACCAACTGATACTTTATTAATCCTGATGAAAATTGCAGATTAGTTCAGGAGATAAAAATAAAGAGAAAGGTAAACATCTCCCACTGCTGGTACAACTGCCTACTCCAAATTCCAACAGAACACCCATGGCCGGAAATGTTAAACTCCTGTCTTACAAGAGGTCAGATGTAAGGTTGTAATGTCAGAGCTAAAAAGCCAATTACATTATTACAATGAGACGGATCAGGAGAGATTAATGCATCTTCTGTTTTCATACAGTGAACTGATTCAGGGTTAGTCACACAAAACACAATAAGTTATTTAAAGGCAGACAGACCAGCGGATCTCCCTGAACATGCCAGCATTTGTGAGCTTCCAGCCAGGGGTCAGGCTTCATCTGATGACCGCACCTCCGTGCCGCTAATCAAGGCATTCAGGACATGCCAGGAAGCCGCGGCCCAAGGCCAGCTCATTCACCTTGTTTCCCGTCACCAACAATAAGGAGGCGCCCAGCTGGGGGGCAGAGAGCAGAGCCACTTCAGGGGACACGGGGTGCTCATCCAGGTGGAAGTCCACATGGGGAGACGTCCTCTGCCGGGAGCGGGAAACCACGACCTGTGAAACGCCAGGCAGCAGTGTCAGACAGACACAGTCGCACACTGTGCTGGGGGTGAGAGGGTGAGACACAGCTGCACACCACAACGGGGTGAGAGGGTGAGACAGCCCCACACCGTACTGGGGGTGAGAGGGTGAGAGACAGCTGCACACTGCACCGGGGGGTGAGAGGGGTGATACAGACCCACACCATACCGGGGGTGAGAGGGTGAGACACAGCTGCACACCACACCAGGGGTGAGAGGGTGAGACACAGCCACACACCGTACTGGGGGTGAGAGGGTGAGACACAGCCCCACACCAATATGAGGGTGAGAGGGTAAAACCCAACCTCATACCATACTCGTGGAAAAAGGGTGAGACACAGTCTTGCACTGTACCAGGTTAGAGAGGGTGAGGTCCTTTGCCTGGGGGGGATACCACAACCTTTGAATAGGCCAGACACAACTACACTGGAGCTATGCTCGGCCATGCTCTAGTGAGGTCTGACATACTTTGACTTCAGAGTTGGCTTCATCACATATCACCTGCTCTTTCTTCCAAAATTGAAACCCAAGATGTCTCCCATCTGCTGTAAAATGGTGTCTAATGAATGTGAATTATGCAGGGAAATCAGTGCAGTATCTGGCACTATTACTGAGAACTACCCGTATACCTATGGGCAGTCAAGCAGAACATGGGAAGCATACTATATAACACATTCAGGAATGCTTCACTTAATGCAAGTGTTATCTGCCTTAATGGCAACAAACACAAAGAAGTTCAGAAAGCGCTGGAACATTTTAGCCAAATGCAAAGGAAAAGGATCCTGTTGAGACATATGCATTGCATCTGAGGATTTCTGTGCTATGAGTCATGGATATGTCAGTTTGAGAAATATTGGCAGGGAGTAAATGAAGTTGTGATTCACAGCAACACAGATCCTTTACACTAAAATCATAAAATTTTAACTGTATAAATTAAGATTTTCCCATCTTGTTCATTTCGCTATCTTGACTCCTCTGCCGGTCCCTGGAGGATGGTCTCCCCCTTTGGGTCTGGTTCCTCCCAAGGTTTCTTTCTTCTAGGGAGTTTTTCCTTGCACTGTCGCCTCTGGCTTGCTCACTGGGGGCTTTGGGCAGGGATAATGTAACGTGCTTTGAGACAATGCAATGTTGCAATGTACAAATAAAACTGAATTGAACTAAAAACTGAACTGAGACCATGAATAAATGCTCCTGCCATACTAATAAGTCTCTGCGGTAACTTTTCCTCACCAAATGCTGTGAAAACACATATGACTCACAGTGGACCTGGCAGAATAAACAAGGCAGCAGTGAAATGCATCCTGGTCTAATTGCCATGTGGTCATAGGGTTAGGTCTGGATCCAGCACAAATTCCCGTGCCAGCGATTTCAGCGGAAACACGACAAACACTTCTACAGCTTACCACAGCTTCACAATTGCCCTCTCAGACCATCGATAATGCTGGTGAATGTGGGCGTGGCCTGGCCCACAGGACATTGGCAGGGCTGGAGCCAGAGGCTATGGAGCACCGGCGAGCAATGGGCTTGGCCTGCAGGGTGTTGGCATGGGTGGGGCCCAGCCTGTAAAATGTAGGTGAAGGTGTGGGTGTAGCCTGAGGCTATGGGTTGTCAGCGAGAACAGAGCCCGGCCCATCGATCGTCGGTGTTGGACGATCGATGAAGGCTGTAGGGTATCGGCGAAGACGGGGCTTGGTTTGCAGAGCGTCGGTGTGGCTGGGGCCTGGCCTGTAGGATGCAGGTGTGAGTGTGGGTGTGGGTGTAGACTGAGGCTGTGGGTCGTCAGTGAGAACAAGAATTGGTTTGCAGGGCGTCAATGTGGTTGGGGCCCGGCCCGCAGGTTGTTGGCGTGGGTGGAGCCTGTGGCTGTGGGGCCCGTAGGGTATCAGTGTGGGCAAGGCTCGGCCCACCGGCCCTCACCCTGGACCACACCCTGGACCCTGGACTGTATTGTAAACTGCGGTGGCCCTGTGGCCCCTGTCAGCTACGCGGGTGACCTCACTTCCTGGGGCCAGGCCATGACAACAGTGGGATGATCACCGACAGCTGGCTGAGACACACGGTGGTGACGGGACCCTGTTGGCTGCACTCATGCCATTTGGGCCCAGAGCCAGTGCCATCCAGCTGTTTCTCTGCCTAGGCCAAGCAGCAGGATTTAGGGAATTCATGCATCGCTTGTTAATTTATGACCTGTTTCATCTAGGAAGCAAGGAGGACGTGATGAGTTTCAGTGTAAACAGCTGCTTTACATGCTCTGCCAAACTGCCCAAGGTGCTGTTCCCTGCTGTTTGGACGACACCCAAAGAATTTGTGTGGACGGGAAATACTTCCTGTTGAAAAGGCCGGGTGCTCCCCCCCCAGACTACCCCCCCACTGGAATCTCTTTATGAAAGAGGCAGGCTAACCTCCTGCCTGCTAAGTGCTGAGGGTAGGACCCCAGCTGTGTGACAGTGGGACAGGCGATCAGCTGCTCTCATATTTCTGTCGCCATGATATAAACTCAGCATCTGTACCCCTGAGTCCTGCATGGTGATTATATATGGGAGATGACTCCACCTGGATGACACGGCCTGTGGAGGTGCCCAGGCTGGCCACGGTCTGCCCACCCATGGGGAACACCGCTATGGAGGTGAGCAGGACATTGCCGAACTGGCCGCTGAAGTAGTCGAGGCGCGTGATGGTGCTGGTGAGCTCCAGCTGGTAGTCGTCACCGTGCTGGCCACAGCTGGACGTGTCATATGTGGAGCTCTGTAAGACATGCCGGTGAAGAAGACGGGTTACCCAGCGCACTGAATGCCCAAAACAGTCTGCATTGAACTCCCGAATGGCTCCATGACAAATTAACTCAACTAACAACTGGTGGAGACTGAGTCCCCCTCACATGTACACCATGTGGCTCCACTCAGGGCCACTGCTCCCCCCAAAACTCAAATAAGTAGCTAGTGAGTAGAGTCAGAAGACTATAGATCTCTAGCTGGTCAGCATTACACGCTGCTCCAGCACCTCCTAAATAAAGGGTGCTGTGTATGGAGTGAGGGCACCGCATAAATGTGTGGCTGAGCAGTGGCCAACACGGCCAGGCCTCTCCTGTCTTAGAGGTAGTCTCAGGCCCACTGCTAGCATTCTAATCAGTGAAGCCCGATGTCAGCCAGGCAGAAAGCACTTTACAATAAGGTCGCCCTCTTAAACGTTTTATGAATGGATTGTAATCAGATTATTAATTTGGTTGAAACACTTTATAAATCATTAATAGACAATTATAAAAAACAGTTATAACCATTATAACCAGTTACAACACAGACACATCCTCTGACCCGGTCACTGACACCCCACCCAATCCGGACACAGACACACCCCCTGATTCAGACCATTTGGGGTGTCTTCAGTTTTACAGCACTTTGTGTTATTATGGGGTGTCTCATACCGTGGTTGGCTGCAGACTGTTCACCTGAGAATAGCTCTCTGGTTCCCTGTAGTGCAGGGACCTCTACAGGCTCTTTTAGCCTGTAGTCCACCCTCCAGAGCATCACCCTATGCCCACCCACCATGGAGCCCCCACCCAATCTGGACAGAGACACACCCCCTGATCCAGCCACAGACATCCCACCCAATCTGGACAGAGTTTTACAGCACTTTGTGTTATTATGGGGTGTCTCAGATCCAGACACAGACACACCCCCTGATCTGGCCATGGACCCCCCACCCAATCCGGACAAAGACATACCCCCAGATCTGGACACAGCCCCTGATCCCCAACACACACACGTTTATATTTATCTTTGGTGTACAGAGGCATATATTTCGTCCCCACAAGGTAATACAGTGTTTCTGCTGGTAAAATTTCTCTGTGGTGATCAGCCACACCAAAACCTTTGCTGCCAAGTTAGATAAACATCTATTCAACCAATCAATTATCTAATCCAATGCCTTGGTGACTTGCTCAGGAAGCCGATTACCGCCTCCACCACCCTGCATGCATTATGTAGTTTAGTTGATTAAACGCACAAATAGGCTATATTATGTTGTCATTGAACCAAAAGTCCTATACAGCTCTAATGAAATAGTTCACTTAGGTATTGTCCAATGAAAAGAAAGGCGGCGGGGGTGGGTGGGCGGGGGAGGGGGGGGGGGGGGGGGGGGGGGAACGACGCAGCTCTCCCCTCGCCCCCTTACCCCTATCCCCACACACACTGACACACTGATACCCTCCTATACAGGGAGGGGGGGTTAACGACGCAGCTCTCCCCTCGCCCCCTTACCCCCATCCGCACACACACTGACACACTGATACCCTCCTATACAGGAAGGGGGAGGGGTGGGTAACGACGCAGCTCTCCCCTCGCCCCCTTACCCCCATCCACACACATACTGATACACTGATACCGCCCAATACGGGGAGGGGGGGGGGTAACGATGCAGCTCTCCCCTCGCCCCCTTACCCCCATCTGCACACACACTAAGTAAATAGAAAAATAAGAAATTGCCTGTTAATCTGTCCCCCTAACCCTAACCCTAGTAACATCAGCGGTGACTTCCTGACATGCCTCCAGTGTGAATGCGACATCGTAACAAATGGCCGAGGGGGGAGACTTTTACCGCTTGATTCACTACACTGATATTAATTTGGAGCACATGATACAGGCTTACATACACAACACCTCACTGTCATGGAAGACTGAGTGGGAATGAAAATGTATCTATCATGTGTGCGTTTTGCCTGATACATTATCACACACAAAAATGGGTGGTAGTCTGTCAGTCTGCTTACCAAAATACAAAAAACAATTACCCAAACAAACCGAGAGTCTGAGTCTTAGCAAAGGTCTGTACTCATTCACTGATTCAACTCTGCCATTAACGCGTTACGACAGGATCTCCTACATCAAAGAAAGATCTTAACCTGCCAGGATCAAACTGCTGAGGCCAGTCAGGAGGGAATCCAATGTCTAAGCAAACAGACCCATTCAGATGCTCTAGTATTTAAGCACAAATGGGATTAGAGGAAAGCTTCCGTAATGCTGATTCTATTGCGGTGGGGAAACTGCATAACACATCTTAACGTTAAGAGGCACGAGAACGCGTCTGGACATTTTGTCCGTCGAGCTCGACAGCAGCTTTGCTCGCTTCAGTGACTATGGTGAGTCCTGCGCATTAATGAGATCATGCGATCTGTGATTTCACAGACAGGAATGACCCTGAATAGGACAAGTGGTTACAGAGAGTGGATGGATGGATGAGTGGATGGATGGAATGAGGCAGGGGGTTACAAAAGAACCATGTAAACATTGAGGATTACCACCCAGAGGGAGGCACAGTAATACCTAAGGCTACACCCATCAGCAAAATTACTCTGGTTAGGAAGTATGGCATGAATGTTATATTTGATTAAATATATCACTGTGAACATTTTTACCAATACGCATATCCTGCTGCCTAATATGGGCGATACTGATAACAGGCTAAGCGCCCAGCGACCTTTAATGTCGGCCATAGCACTGATATCATTACAGCATTCAGAGCTGGCCGGTGCAGATCACAGAAAGGACACTTTACATTGTGTTTTATCTCCACACACAGCATCTGTGATGAAAATTACATCACCACAGCCATGCATGTGGTGCAACAAGTATATCTGCAGAGCAAAGGGGTGACTTACAGCCCAGGAAGCCCTGGTTTGCATTTTGGGTGTTCCTGTCGGGGTGTTTCCCCGCCTTGTGCACTATGCTGCCTAGGATGGGATTCAGAACCCCACAACGAGTTACTCGAGAAAAAGTTAGAAGATTGATTATGTCTACCAATAAAAAGGAGAAATCACCATGCCAACCACAGTACAACCATAAATTGATATAGAACCTTTTGCTTTAGCTACTGGCAACCATCTCTGCGTTCCAGAAGGTTCCAGTGAAAGCCCAGGAAAGTGTTAAAACGCTGAACATGAGCATCCTGTCTGCCTGGAGAGGCTGCTTCTGCCTCAGCCTTGACCTCCCTGGAGGAGAACCGCCGAAAGACGGAGCCTTATCACCCAGAAACAGGTGCCAATTTACCCTCAGTGCAATGACGACAGCTTGCATGTGTCATCATCAACATCAGCTCCAGAGAACAGTCGAGCGAAAAAGAACAAGAAGACTTTTCAGTTAACCATTACCTGGTGCTGAGAGACGAACAGAGGCTGACAAGGAAATTTATGATGCTTTAATGTGTGCAACTAAAATAGGACAATGTACTTATTCACTCACATCCACAACAGGAAGTGATATCAGAGATCTGCCATCTTGTTGATGACCACCTTTCTCCAGTCTGGCTCCAACAAAAAAGAAATGCCTGATCCCACACCTGGATCGGAGTGAGTGGGCCTTTCCCTGCCCTTCTGGACACGCTGTGTCATTTGGGATATGGGGCATGACTGCATGTTTACCCTCCATGTTTCAGCATGCCTGAGAGCAGGAGAAATAGTGGTAAGCACAACCAGCACCACCCCGACTCTGAGTCACCTGCACCAGCCCCAACACGAGTAGCAGAAGGTACCCATTACAGATTGTGCTGAAAATTATATTGTAGATTGTGCTGATGATGGCACTTAACATGGCACTCAAGATTACGCTGAAGACCGTGCTGAAAACATCACTGAAGACGGCACTGAAGACCGTGTCTGAAGACAACACTGAAGACAGCACTGAAGACCGCGTCTGAAGACGGCACTGAAGACCACATCTGAAGTCAGCACGGAAGACGGCACTGAAGACCATGTATGAAGACGTCACTGAAGACCGCATCTGAAGACAGCACTGAAGACCGTGTCTGAAGAGAACACTGAAGACGGCACTGAAGACCATGTTTGAAGACAACACTGAATACGGCACTGAAGACTGTGTATGAAGACGGCACTGAAGACAGCACTGAAGACCGTGTCTGAAGATAGCACTGAATGCCATGCTGACTACCGTCCTGAAGACCGCTCTAATGATGGTGCTGAAGATGGCTCTGAGGATGGTGCGCAAGACGACACTAAAAATGGAGCTGAAGACTGCATTGCTGTAGAAAAATGCAATGAAATGCTACTCTAAAAAATGCAATGAAAACGCACAGAAGATGACGCTCAAGACCACACTTGTGACCACTCTGAAGATGGCACTGAAAATGGCAGTAAGGACCGCAATGAAGACGGCTCTCTCACCCCAGACACTTCACTTTTACCACATCAGCCAGGCACCTGGAAACCTCCCTAAAGCAGTCTAGAGTTTCCCTTTATTACTCACAAGGAGCAAAGGCTCAGGTGGCAGAGAAACACAGGGCTGGAACATGACCCACTGAAAGGCTGCGAATGGCCAGCCGAGGTCCAAACAGGTCACATTTCATATGGGCACAAAACTCGCACCCTGACCTCTTCACAGCAGGATGCAATAACACGTTCCTTGGCCTGATCTGCAATCAATAACCCGTATTCCCACAGGGAACATTTTAATTTGGAAATGATGCGTGCGTAATTAAACGCCTATCAGCCAGGAGCCCCTCCGTCAAAATCACATTACGCCCCGTGATCCCTCATACTTCAGATTCAATTTAAGACCAATTTGCTGCCGGACGCTTTTCTCAAATCAATCGTAACGCAATGATAATTCTGACGGTGACTGCGGGAGTCTTATTCTATATTGTCATCTTCCTTATAGACAGCCCAATTACGAGCAAGATCGGGCCTGTATCTCTGTCTGTTTAATTAAGAGATGTGCCCTGGAAGGCACAGGCCAGCCGATCGATGGCGTTTAAAGCCGTTGCCTGACACAGGGACCATCCATCTATCTTCCGTTAGTGTATGGAGCGCCTCCAAATGTGAACTAATGAACTTTGCCTGGATGTAACAAGAAAAGGACATGCTTTGATCTGCATGTGTGACTCTACTGCAGCTTGTGGGGAGAGAAACCACACCAAATGAGGACTGTGCCATCACCTAAAAGAACAACTCTCCTGCCATGCTATGAGATCAAGCAAGCCCTTACACTTTGACTGGCTTTGCACAACTGACTTGCAAAGAGGATTTCTGAGCAATGCTGCATTTTTCTGTGCCACTACTACTTTCTGTGCGAAACTTTCCCTGACATTCAATTATATGTATATAATGCCTTTCACATCGTAGTTGCCCCAGGGCACTTTACATGGGTGTAATGTACTCCCACAGCATTTGTACATGATAATTATCAGTTTAAGAGCAGCATGCAGAAGAACACTTCTGACGGATGAAGATCAAAGGAGAGCATGGAGGCGTCCTGTGCAGGAGCTTCCTGATCACAGAACGGGCTCGGTCACCCCTGACCATCACCAAATTTTTACCTGCATTTACTCACAGGGCTGATCCTGGATCAGGTGCTGCTTCATGCCTCCATTGCTGGCCCTCACATGCCTCTCCTCTGAGTGTGATCAGAGGCACCATCAGCTCAGCAGAGCTAAATCTTCCGAGACACTGACGAGGAAATTCATGCCACTATTTATCAGAGGATATTTAGACTCAGCATCTGATACTGATGGGTGAGGAACAGCTGCAGAGCAATGATTCATGGTGGCAAGGATTCATAGTGGCAAGGATTCATGGTGGCAGGGATTCATCGCGGCAAGGATTCATGGCGGCAATGAGGGGCGGGGCTTAGCTTCTTACCGAGTTGTAGCAGAGTTTCTCGTCGGAGCCCCTGAAGTGATACAGCTGCCGGGTGTGACACCTCAGCATGTAGTCCCTGAAGAAGATGCTGACGTCCCGCAGGGGTATGACGCAGACCGCCGAGCTGGCTACGGGCTTCGGGGAGTTGGGCTGGCTGCGGGCAAATGCGGCAAACAGCACCTCCTCCCCCTCGGGCAGGCCCATTTCCTCCCGCAGGAGCTGGCCAGGCCGGGCCACATGGGCGGCCTGCAGGATGTTGAAGACCTCGACGCGGGTTTGGCGGCGCTTGCGGGTCAGCATGCACTCAAAGGGCAGCTCAGCGTAACGGCGCAGTTCTGACTCTCCAGCGCAGGTGCGGGCGATGCGCGTGTGGAATGCCCCGGAGGCACGGTCTTCCCGCTGGACAGTGAGGAAGAAGGCGTGCGGCCCGCTCTGGAAGGCGTGCACGTATCGCACCGGGAATTCCAGTGCCAGCGATGGCAGCACGTCCAGGTAGGAGCGGCCCGAGAGGAAGTGGAATCCGTCCTGCGTCTCCTTCATCTCCCGCACGGAGAAGGTGTGCCGAGGAGGAGCCCACGGCGAAGCCGGCTCCGAGGCCGAGTTCGCCACAAAAAAGCGGACCACGCCTCCGCTCTCCACGCTCAGCACTCGGGTCCCCTCCGGGCCTCCAATGCAGCTGGGGCAGTCGTACTGCCCCGTGCTGGACCTGGGTGAGAACATGCAAACAGGCTCGTCGTGCCACTGACCATCGTCCAGCATGTAGCGTTGGCAGACGCCGCCCAGTGCTGAGCCACAGCTAAAGAGCTCCTCATCGTAGAAGGTCTCCACCAGCAGCACCATATTGGTGTTGTCCCTCAGGACACCGGAGGATGTGTTGCTATGCTCTGGGCAGCCGGGGCCGTCCGGCACAGGGCCACTCTGGTGCTCCCGGAGCACCTGCAGGTCTTCGCTAAGTGCGTAGATGCTATTCAGCGCACCTACATAAACACGTCCATCATATGTGACCACACTCTGGATTACTGTCTTGCTCCTGAAGGCGGGGAGCTCGTATCGGACTGAGAGGTTGAGCCGGGAGCCAGCCGGGGGGTCCTCACACGGACCGGCAGTGCCACCCCCCTTCCACAGGGAGCCCAGGAGGAGAAGAACCCCAGCCAGGATCATGGTAGAGATCTGCATGACGTCCCTGAGAGCCAGCAGGAAACTGCACTTTAAAGCTGGTATTATATATGAAGAGGAGAGGAAATCAGTATAAATAAGGAATATTTTTGTATATTAATACTGGAAAAGATTACTCTTGTGTACATAGTATTATTGAGAACGGTACTTGTCTGAAAATGTAAATCAGAAAAACAAAAAAAAACACAAAAAAGGCTCTATTCAGCTGAGAGTGTCACCCCCCACTGAGGTCACTGAAGACATGGTGACAGACAGCCTGCATGGCACTCTGATAGTCTGCTGGATCTTTATGGACCCTGACCCTTAGTATTCAGAGGGGAGTCAGTGCTGACTTCTACTGACTCAGCGGACCTGTGGTTAGGAGTCGCAGGGCAGAGCTGAAGTTCCAGCCTGCGGTTCCGCTAGTCATCTGGGTTCTTTAATCAGACGAAGTAATGGACAGAAGGGCAGCCCGGACTAGCGTGGCGCCGGGGCTATTTACACTTCGCTTACTTGCTGCAGTCGTATTCAGGGGGGTTAGGGTTAGAGTTACGGATTAAACCCCGAGGCTTCACGACGGAGGACAAGCAGAAAGTACAGCAAACGAATAGCGAAACAGAGGCAGAAATGCTGCTTTTCGTCTATGCGCACTGCATGTGAAGTGTATTTAAAGGTAAATGCTTTTACAGAACGAACCGAAACTCCCAGTTCGCTTATTTTATCAAATCACATTTCTCCAGTAAATAAAAGAGATATAAAGGCAAGTCCCGTTTTGTACAGCAGGAAAAAGTGTTTAGAGCACAATTAAATTGTCCGATTTGCTTTTAGTCATGTTTCCTAAAATATTACGGTGTCTAAAATAAATTACACTAAAGGGAAAGTAGGAGGTGAATGGTGTTAAGGGTAATAAACACGCTTACCAGGGATGCGCAGCTTTGTATCAGATCATTACTGCTGATGGTCCATGTGACGGTCCAAATAAACCTGGAGACACGTCCAGCACGGAGTCTAAACCCGCAGATCAGAGCCTCTCCGACCGGACAGGGCTTTCGGAGCAGGAGCGCTTCTGGGATTCAGACCCCTCTTCCCACACGTAGTCCAAACCCGCAGATCAGAGCCTCTCCGCCCGGACAGAGCTTTCGGACCAGGAGCGCATCTAGGATTCTGACCCCTCTTCCCACACGAAGTCCAAACCCGCAGATCAGAGCCTCTCCCCCGGACAGGAGCAGGAGCGCATCTGGGTCTCAGATCCGGCTCCTCCTGCCTCTGGCGCGCGCCCGCAGGTGAGATGAAGCGGTTTGGCGTTTGTCTGCGTCACCGCAGAGCCCCGTTAAAAGCCCACCACAACAAAGACAATGCATCAAGTAAATGGCATCATCCTGGCAGTGTCACATATACGGCTGTAGCGTGTGAGCCCGAATCCGCGCTGAGAATCACTATGAAAAAGCACGAGCTCACTGGTTAATCATCCCACCGCTAAATATATGACCAGACGTGGCAGTGTAGTGCGAAATGCAACGGTGCACTTTATTTTGCGATGCTTAACGGTGCAGTGAAGCACTTCTTTGCATATGGCAGGCGTCGAATATTAGGCTATATAGAGTACAATGATAATGCGTAAAATGAGTTTCAGCAATTTGCTGGGCTGCAGTGGTACAGCTGTTATGAATGAGAGTAAAAGTTTGTCTCAGTGGAAATTATCTTGTTGTTGGTACTAGACAGTAAATAAATACACACACAAGGAGAGCAATGGCAGTGCTTTTGTTGACCTCTGTATAGCATCGACTTAGTGACATGTGGCATATTTCTGTTGGCTAAGACCAGGGCCGGCCGGAGCCTATATGGGGCCCTAAGCAGAATTTGATTTGCCACCCCACCTCAATCACCTAAATCACCTAAAATCAAGATATCTTGGTATTTCAAGCACTCTTGCCCCCCGGATCCTTGGGCTAAAACCCCATTCTAAACACCGGTACATGTATGAATGCCAGAGAAAATTCTACAGGTGTGAGGCCATAATGCTGCCTATCAAAAAAATAGTACGAAAGAATCCAGTATTTGCAATATGCAGTATTTCTAAAAGCGGTTTTGCTGCTACCTACTGGACAGAGCTAAAGTACAGTGCAGCTTTCCAGCATAAGTCTATCCGTTTTGTTGCCTGGTGTCAGGGTCGGTGCCTGTCCTTCCCCCTTTTGGCCAGCTGGTGTTGCTGGCCATTCTGCCCCCCCCTGTATTCCTTACCCCTGGTCTGCTCCCCACACTCCCTAGACTGCTGCATAGCTCAGTGGGCTGAACATGTATTTTGTTTATTCCCAGCAGCATGGGTTACCTGTTACTTTGTATTTATTGTTTTGTGTTTTATAGGTTTGCCCTTGTTTCCCATTCACCGGTCTTGTGTAATATTTTTGGTTCTGTTTTATTCTAGTGTATTCCTTTGGTTTCAGTTAGTGTTTTAGTTTCAGTATCTGTAGTGTTCTCCTAGTGATTTACTTTGATGATCCTCACCTGCTCCTTGTTACCTGTAGTCCTGTTAGCCACACCTGCCTCCTGTTAGTCGTTGTGTTTAGTGTATTTTAGTTCCTGCCTGTGTCCTGTTCTTTAATCGGTCATTGTATTGTTTCTGGAGTAGTTGCATTGGTTCTGTTTTCCCCAGTTTTAGTGTTTCCCCCAATAAACCCTGTTTTTGTTCCGGAGCCACAAGTGGGTCGTCACCTTATTCCCCCCTGAATTCTGCCTGCACTATGCTCCACCGTCACCGGATCCTTGACAGCTTGGGATTAGTATTCTCTTATATTTAATAATTTTTGGTTGTTTGTAAGAAATATAAATAAAAATATTAACTCTAGACATGTACAATTTTATTATGGACATTATCGCGGTTCAGATGGAATCGCCGCACCCTGACTACCAGGGGGTTTGAATCTTATCACATCAGCTACCCTGCAGAGTGTCCAATGTATTACAGTCGGACAGTCGTTAAGTCGAACTGAAAGGGACCAAAAAAAAAATTTCGATTTATGGAGTTTTCGAGTTAGGGAAAACGGCGTACAGTAATAAGCGCGGGTTAATCAAGGACATTTTTCCAGCTTAATTGTTATATAACCGTTTGTTATATTGTCGTTTTATACGTATACATGTAGGCTACATACCGCTACATGCAACTACAGTATGTACTATCGAACAGTG
>JAODKM010000058.1:30864596-30876935 GCA_026780845.1 Petrocephalus sullivani | reverse complement strand
GTACATCGTGGTTGTGGCAAGTCCCCACTATGGTAGGCGTCCTTTATTTTTTTGCATGAAAGGTGGCAACCCTAGGTATGGCAGCTGTTGGGTAGTCATGCAGAATGCTGGGCCACTGAGTCACTGAGTTTGATGTCAGAATTAACACCGAATAAACTATATTTTGATGGTTTATCTGAATCATACTTTGAGTTTTTTTTTGTGAAAGAAAACTGTAATTATATGAAGTCTTTTCATTAAACAGCTGTATCAAATAGAGCTGCCCTTTTCAAATAGAGCTGTTGCGGTTATCAGTAGTGTTCCAGATGGCTTCTGTTAGTGATGGCCAAGTGACACTTCATGAACCATTGGATGTATATATGAGCCCACTAGATGGCGATCTGAGCTTGTTGTGAGGCATACCTTGAGCCCTTTTTGAACAGAGAGCAGTGGGGTCAGCAAATTCAAGGTGCTTAGTTTGGCCCTCACTACTTTCTATGCTTAACCCGTGTTTGACGCTTACTATAAACATGGTTTGTGTTGCATTTCTGAAAGCTGACCAGAAGATGGCAGCATCAGCTGCATTCAACATGTACTGGAATCCAAATCCTTTTCTCCAAATGAAAATCATTTTATTTTCCATGGACAAAATGTATATGGAATTTGTTTGAGTTGTAGCAGAGGTACACAATTTCCAAATGTCAAGACGAAAAATACACAAAACAATAAACCGTTACACGTTACTTTAATAAAGTAATTAATTATAATTACTTCTACTAATTATTTCTCCCAAAAAGTAACTGAGTTAGGAACAGAGTTGCAGAATTATAAAAGTAACTAGTTATCAGGGAAAGTAACTGTGGCATAACTTTTCTTTTAATGTTCAAATATGTCAAAGAGTTTGGGTCCCCCTCCTTTAATGGAACTTTAAATTCAACTGTATGTTCAGTTATTTATAATAAAATTTATTCATTCATTAAGCATATTAAATGTGTTTAATGAATGAAATGGACAATTAATAGAATAAATTATCAAGAGAGAACATTGTACGCTAATCTACACTATTTTAATGTTGCTGTAGGACAATGTGAGACAAGACACCAATCAAATTTGATATAATATTGTAGATATTGAGATTAGAATTGCTTACAACTGGTGTGGAGAAACACTTTGCTCCTGGGCATAATGTACATTTAACATATACATTCTTGCCTTTTATCTCAGTGTGGGGAAAGTAATGTCTGTACTTCTACTTTAAAAAAATGGTACTTTTGAATGCCCTGGGCTCGCCATTGATGTGTGTATCTTTGTCGTTTGTGTTTCCTTGATGAGCACAGGTCTTTAAGTGGAGGGAACTTATTTCATGATCATAATGACTTTCAGTCCTGCCATACACTCTGTCACTGGCCTCACCAGGAACACCATGTTGACTTTTGTTAATGTGAGACGTATTTATTTTTCAGCCCTCTTCTGTAAACAGATACATCCATGTAAAGCAATGCACCCTCCTCCGCATATGCTGCTTCATAGACTTACATGAATCCTTTCCAGGAATAAGGTGTGTGATCACCATAGTAGAATTATGTGAATACAGACGGGGTCACCTGCAGAAGATCTTTGCTTTCATTACTTAGTTACCAAAGCACTGAAGTTACAGGCTAACTCACGGCTATGAGCTTATTTGTTACGTTTGCCCAGTGGATTCTCTTGTTACAATATACATGTATTTATGAAAACTTTTACCATATAAATCCCAGGGTCAGGTGACCTAGACTCAGCATGCCAGGTGGGCTGTAGTGTGTCTGTACTGTCTGCAGGACTACATTCCTCACTGACTGTTTTTAGGGCATTTGGGGCCTGATGTTGGCTTTCAGTTTGTCAGGTGTTTAGGCTCTCAAGCGCTTATCGTCATTCTCCTGCAGACCTACAAAGCCACTCTTGCCAGAAACTGTCCCTGTATGGAGACTCGCTGCATCCAAACAATACAATGTGTGAACAATGTTTAAATAGATTCATATGAAATTTTAACAGCAGTATTATCCAGCCCATCTACCCACCTTCTACAGTGCTGATCCAGTATAGTGAAAGTGTGTATTGTTATTCAATTACGAAGTTTTAATAAAAATATTTTAAGTATTAGCCTAACAAGCCAGTAATGAAGAAGCAGAGCAACAGGTGTGTGAATAATGATGTCTTTTAATGTATTTAGCTACATCACAGGAAAAGCTGTGAAGAGATGCTCCATCACGTATAAAAATAATCACTTTTATCAGGAAACGTGGTCTAACTACAGCAGGGCTGCCCAATAAATCGCTCACCATCAACCAGTAGAGCACAAGAGTAGTGTGGGTAGATCATCCCTCATGCCATCCTGGGAAGGACTTCACGTGTTTCACAGCTTGCAAAGGCTTGTGTGGATTAGGGCAGCTTAGGCTGCAGTCTTTACGGGGGAAAAATCTGTGGTGATTCTCCATGCAAATATAAAAAAAATGTAATTTAAGCCAATTACCGGAGTCATTGCACACTTATAATCTGGCTCACAGCAACTACGCTACAGTAAGTGGCCCGGGGCTAATGCTATGCTACATGGTCTGGGGCTAATGCTACTCTAAGTGGTCCAGAGCTAAAGCTACACAAAGCAGTCTGGGGCTAATGATACGTGAAGCGGTTCAGGGTGAATGCTGTGCTAAGCTATCCATGGAGAAAGCTATGCTAACCAGTCCGGGACTAAAGCTATGCTAAACAGTCCGGGGCTAACGCTGCACTAAGTGGTCAGTTCACATGCACTGTAATATTCACGGCCAGGCCAAGGATATCAGCTTTGTGTGGATACCAGCAGGTGAGAGAGCCAGATTACTGTCAGCGAGAAGCCTCCAGTTTGGCACAGCATAATGGTATGGAGTGTAACACACAAACAGAGCCCTCTGCAATGGCTAACGATGGCTACAATGAGGGAATGGTGGGTCTATACAAGACAGTGTGGGCGGCAAGCTAGACGGAGAGCCCTGGACCATCCCAAAAGAAGGCCATGGACTGTCCCAGAAGGCCCTAGGTCCTGTAGTCATATCAGAGAGGAGAATCAAAGGAAGCCATGGATTTTTTTCTCTTTACCCATGTTGAGGAATTTAGAGTGAGCATCCATGAGTCCACTGGCAAAGAGGAGCGGATGATGGCTGGACCCCGCCTCCCTGCCAGCTGTCTGCCTTTTCGGGCAGTACCAATTGTTCTCTCTGGTTGGGCTGGTGCTCCTCACCCTTCCATCCTCCTCATACGTCCTTGGTGAGGCGTATGTGGATGCTGCTGAAGCACTTGCCGATGGCCTCAAAGAAGGGGTCACAGTAGGTGTGGATGCAGATGGAGTAGACACGGCTTGCACAGTGAATCTCGATCAAGTAGCTCTTCACACATGGAACCATGGCCCAGATGTGCAGGAAGGAAAGGATGGCGAAGATGATTCCCCAGACCAGAGCCAGTGGGATGCCCACCAATGCTGTCAACAGCCGGTAGCACCAGTACTTGGTGACGGTGAAGGTGGTGAAGCTGGCCTTCCACATGCTGTCGAAGCTGTAGGTGCCAGTGGGTTCGGCGATCACATCCTCAAAGTCCACCTGGAGTAGGAGGTGGAGACATCATGGAGATGAGAACACCATCCAGAGATAGACACCTATGAGGTATTCATATGGATGACAGGTTCATGTTGTTTACACACAGCTGTTAGAAGGTGTGACCATGTTGTGGACCATCTCTCTACTGGATCAGGCAAACACACCCATCAACCTGTCCCAGCTGCTGAGATTAGCATAGAACATAGTTTAGCATATGCCCATAGAAAACATGACCATGATGGGTTCAAATCCCATGGTTGACAGACTGATGAACCCCCAACTGCTCCAGGGACTAAGCATCATTGCCTTACATAAAACACTGCCATATATCTAAGGTGCCCAGGAGCACTAGTCCAGTGACACTGCACAGTCATTATGTCTGGACAAGCTTTCCGAGCAGGTGCTATCAACTCAGTGCTGATATTAACTGATGTAAAGTCTTTTGTTGTTTGTACGAGTGCCAATCCAGTTCCCCAGGAAGGAGTGGTGATACTTAGTAGGTAACTAGATATTGCCCCATGATGGTGATGTAGCCATTTTGCTTCTGAATACCCTGTCCTGCTGTCTCCACACCCACACTTCACAAAAAAATGATGTGTAATGTCACCAGATCTATGCTGGCATGTATGATGATTCTCTTTAGCTGAATCTTTGATGATTCAATAGCATACTCTGGTTCATTTATATTTAGCTGTGATTGTCCTAGCCCTTTTGCACACGGCATCGTCACAGTCTGCACACTGACCAGCTCATCCCTCATTCCACATCCAAATCTATATGTTTACCGTCTGCGGGTAGTTTAGTGACACAATCTCAAGAAACAACTACTTTTCCCATCTGTCTTTGTAACTAACCCCACGCTGTAAACAGTATTTATACTGGCTGCCCCTTCAACAAGCGATTATACTGACTTCGTTTTTATCGGGGTGGGGTTGGCGTGCTTTACAGACTGGTGCGGATGTATAGGGTCAATTCCCCATGAACTGTAGCGTTAACCGCTCGGAAACGTATTTCCTTAATATGCAGTGGTTTCTTTATTAAAGATGCCGATCGTGGTATTCGTTGCTTAGTGTGAGCACCTTGCTATGTTCTTACTTACAGAAACCCATAGTTTACTTTATTCCCATTCAATTTAAACGTTTAGATATAATAATTAAACACTGCAACACACCAGACTTTAGGGATTCGATTTCACTATATAAAGTTTAGAAATTCGTTTTTGCAAGTTTTCTAAGTTTAAAAACGTTTTAAAACCTTGTGTTTTAGATGCGTCCACATACCTTTACAGCATCATCATTTAAGTGCTTGGGGTCCCGGTTTACGAGGTCTATCTCCTTCGTGTGCACGTCCTGCAGCGTCTTCTCTTTCACGCTGTCGTTATCCATGTCTTTGCTGTTTCCACTATAAGATGTTCCTCTGATCCGTGATGATGAAGGGCGAATGGAGAAATTCCTAAAAAAAGGGGGTAAAATGACAGCGTAAAGACGGAGCTGCTGGAGTGGAGCGCGTACCGCTCCGGGATGGTCTTAAATGCAAGGAGGGGGACAGTACCACACCCCTGCGCGAAGCGGTAGGGATCATCCGCTAACTGAGCTTTGCTGCCGCCACATGTAGAGCTATCAGTGATAAAACTATACAGTGCGACTGGATTATTTGGGTAAAGCTGGAAGTTTAGATAATCAGACGACACTCAGACGGGAAAAGACCGACCGCTTTTTACGTCCATATAGTGCATGCGGAACAATGCTCCGCTGTATTTAAAACATAAGAAAGCCAAATGCTCCCAAAATAAGGGATCATAAATCCCCTCGTGATTAGGTACACCTATGTGTAAATGTATATTTCCACTGGGCTGAAAACTAAATGAAATAAGCTGTCGATGCAACCGTGTAGTCTTAGCCTCTTTCGGAAGGCATTACCCGCTGTGCGACTTCTCTCGTTAGACTGCCTGCAAAGCGGCACAGGATCCCAGCTAAGGTGTCCGGTCATCCAAGGGCCTGTTAACGGTACAGTGTCGGTGTTTGTGCGTTACAGTATGTGTAACTTTGAAACGTTGAAATCGATATATGCCATGCAGAAAAAGTAAATCCTTGTGCTTTTTCAATCATTGTCATCAAAACCTTCGCCATAGTTTGCATCGGCAGATATATAGTGCACTGTTACATTGACAACATGGCTAAGCTCTTTGACCATCTTGTTCACGAACAATGACACAAGGACTTGTCATTCTGATGGTACTGACAAGTTCATTGATATAAATATTTACCTTAGAGCACAGGTGTCAAACTCCAGTCCTGGAGGGCCAGTGCCCTGTGTAGTTTGGTTCTTTCCCTGTTCCACCACAAATGATTGAACTGAAGAGCTGTGTGGTAATTAGTATAAGGAGCTGCGAGGAGTTGAATCAGGTGTGTTAAACAAGGGTAAACCCAAAAATGTGCAGGGCTCCGTCCCTCCAAGACTGGAGTTTGACACCCCTGCCTTAGAGGGATAAACTAATTTACAGGCTTTTGCAGGTAGTCCATTATGTGTTGCTGATTGTACAAATTGTTTCTAGAAGAAATGCACTTGCTGCTTTGTTAAAAGATGATTCAAGAAATGTACCAAAGTGACTGAGAAAAATTGTAGTCCCAAAGGAAATTGCAGTCAAAGCATGCTCTGCCGTCTCCGATTCATAACTGGGCTACTGACACAGGTGATTAACTGTGGAGTCGCCCACTTAATTAATAGATTTAAGTTTGTTAAAATGGACAGTAAGTTACATATCAGTGATCATGACATGTATCAGTACAGAGAACATGGCCACAGGCTGCTTTCATACAGGAACTTTATTTTAATGGAGACAGCATACTGACTGTCTGAACACTTCACATTCTCACAGACGTTTCCATGACATGACTTCTGAATTGCGGTATTTATCAAATCTTGATACAGCTCAAAATGAGCCATGGCACCACAGTCACCTTATTATTATTTTGACGTTACCTGAATAGTGTGCTGATACCACAGAATATGTTGTAAAATAATAGTGAAATTCAGGAATCATATTGGTGCCATGAACCCATAGCTAATAATGGAAGAGCAGCCTGGAATAACACTAATAACATGTAACTCAGGTAAAACTACTGACTGCATAAAAACTGAGAAATAATTAACTACAATCAGGAGAAATTACAGTTTTACATTCATTTAACAGAAAAGGTGAAAATACAAGTTAGAGGTAAATAGTTATACAAAATATATTTAATAACTTATAGAATGAATGGGAACTGTAAATATCTACACATTTACTTTGTCTTCAGTATAAAACACGTCTTCAATAAGTTAAGATTTTCTTGCTGAGCTCACAACAGATGATCTAAATGTATCAGCAAAATTTAGCATTCCTTCACTTTAGTCCAGAGGCACCAAACTCCAGTCCCAGTAGACCAGGCTCCCATGAAGTTTAGTCCCTTCTCTGTTCCACCACAAATGACTAAGCTGAAGAGCTGTGTGGTAGTTAGCAAAAGGAGCTGTGAGGAGTTGAATCAGGTGTGTTAAATGAGGGTAAACCTAAAAATTTGCAGGGCTCTGACCTTCCAGGACTGGAGTTTGACTCTTTTCTACAACAAAATAATGGAAAAATGTCAAATAGTTTAGTCACAAACAAATATTTGTTCAGAAATAAGTAGGTTTCCCTTTGCCTGCATTTCTGTCATATCTCAGGTGGGTTTGGCAGTTTTCACATCCACTGCAGACAGACATCTGGCCATGCTTGTGAAAACAGGAGCCACAAAGGTTTCCACAAAACTGCTCCAGACTGTCTTGACCGTAGGCAGAGCCACATACCCCACCCGGACCACTGGCATCAATACCCTAGAAAATATCCCACAGAAGACATAAGTGATTAGAGTCATTAACTCTGCCAAACGGTTCACAGATGCATAATGGCTAACTAATGGCAAGCAGGCACCTACTTTAAATGCAGCTTACATTGACCTCCGGCTTCCACAAAACTTACATCAAGTGGTATACTCAATGGCCACTTTAGAAGCTTTCATGGTCAGTATGGCTCATTCGAGACAGAAAAGGCAGGAGGTGCCATACCAGATATGAATGCAGCTGACAAGCGCGAAGAGGGATCCCGCCACGAAGGACAGCAGGACGGCGAGCAGCGCGCTGATCAGGCGGTACGAAGCGTATTTTAGCAGCTCGAAGAGGACGCTGCTGGAGACCCACACCGAGTCAAAGCTGTGCAGGGCGGCGGGCTCGCCGATGATGTCCTCAAAGCTGATCTGCCGACGGGACCTTACTCACACGGTGCCCGGCAAAAACAAAGCAACTAACCCGGTCCGCAGAGCGCGTCGGGAACTTCTGCTGCCGGTGTAATTGTATTTTACGCATTATCAAACGAAACGCCTTTATAGTCATTGTACGTATACAACTAAACTATGTTTGCTTTTTCCACCAATCACACAAATGATATGAAGTAAAAAAAAGTAAGAATATAGGCCTACATATAGCTGTGCAGTATATAGCTGAATAACAAACCAAAGCGCCATAATGCATTATATATTTCATGTAAATGTAACCGTTTAAAACACGAGCAGGAGTCATATGCTTAAAAATAGCAGTGCGGCGAACATATAGAGTACCAGTTATATTATAAAGCTGTCCACTTCCATTCTTATCAATAGTGAAACTATACGTATCCTACGACAAGGCGGTTAATTTATTAAATAATGATTTATGTTAAAACGTACGTAACCTAGACTACTTTTAAATGTAAATTATAGGACTTTTAGACATACCGGACACGGAACGCATCTACCTTGAGTGTACCCAGTTTACCCTCAATCGCGCATTTACCATAGTTGGGTACCTAACCCGTACCCTAGCTGTTGCCTTTGCCGGGTTACCTTCAGGTGCGCGTTCATTTCCTGCGGATCCCGGTCCACAGTCGTCGTGCAGTTTTTCTGTTTCTCGGCCAGAATCGGCTCCAAGGTTCGGCTGAATTCATATTGGTCCATGAGGACGCTCGTTTCGGACCTCTCGTTCTCGAGTCCCATACCGGCACCGGATAAACTGGGCAGGGCGCATGACTGTGTTCGGACCCCCTCCCCGGGTCACGCACGGCTCCCATTGCGATGTTTATATTATACTGTGTTTAGAAATGTAGGCTACTACTGGGTATATTATTATTACTATTATTATTATCATCGATAATAACAACAATAATATTATTAGTGATGATAACAATAATAATAACAATTGTAATGAAATGTGTATGTAGTAAAGACGTGTAGGAGTTCAAAATACGAATAAATAAAATATTGATACTTAGAAGGATATTCGCAATCTAGTGAATGCATTTTACATATGGGTACGTCTCCAGCGTCTTTGAGTTTCAGAAGTCACTGGTAAAGGCACTGAAAAAAGGCACTTTCGGTTCACACGCCCCCTCCAGATGAGATATTTGGGCCCCAAATGGCTGGAAATTCTGAGCTGTTTTTAATGTTACACTGGCTGGAAATATGTGAAGCCATTCAACCGCCAGAAAGCATACTAAAGCCGACAGTGAAACTGCGACGAAGAAATGTACACAGTACGTTAACAACAACAACAATTTGACAGATTACAGTCCTTATTTGCTGTATCTTACAAATAATCAACAATCAATCAATAGTTCTAAGAAGGTATAACTTTCTGAAACAAGAAGCATTATATCTATAAATGGCAGCCCCCAGACTTGATAGGATGGAGGTGTTTAGCAATAGGGGGTGCTAATCACAGAGAGAGCTATGTTTCTGGTTGACCCTCTTGGACATTGCAGTATAAATTTCACATATTCACGGGAGTCCCAGAAAGATGGAGTTTTAGAGCTCAAATGTGAGGCCACAGCCTTTGCGGAGCTGGGCTGGGTGTGTTAGCGGTTATAAGCTAGGCTGCTGGCATCCCAGTGTGAGCCCGCCACCATTCCGAAGGGGTGGGGTTTCCCTTACATCACACAGGGGTGTCTTCCACTACAGAGGGCCAGATGTGAAGGATTCCCTCTCCTCATACCAGCAGGATGAAAGGAGCAGGCAGGTGGTGTAGTGGTTAGGGACGCAACCGTGTAGTCGAAAGATTGCCAGTTTTCCAGTTCGAGTCCTCGACCCCAACCTGAACTTGAAGAATTCGGCTGGAAAACAGTGGAAATGTGGGCTTGTTTCCCCTGAACCACAGTGTGTTTCACAGTTGAGTAACAATGAAAAGCAGAGATACCAGCCATGTGGCTGGATACACAAAACATCAGTATATGAAGTTGGGTGTTTCTGAATATGGCGTTCATGTCTAGGGTTGGGTGTTTCTGAATATGGCGTTCATGTCTAGGGATCATTGTCATGGCACTTCTTGACAAGAAGGGTCTTCTGACATATATTCATTGTTGGGAAGTAAAATAACAGCAAAGCAAAATCAGTGTACAATGAGACTGAGAATCCCAGGGGATTGACATTCAGTATGACTCTAAAAGTAGCCCGTTCAACCGATAGAAAACCAAGCAGAGGAGCCTGACCACAGAGCCTCTGAGGGCAGCAGGAAGCACAGGGAGGCAGCCTGACCACAGAGCCTCCGAGGGCAGCAGGGAGCACAGGGAGGCAGCCTGTCCATAGAGCCTCCGAAGGGGAGCAAGGAGCACAGGGAGGCAGTCTGACCACAGAGCCTCCGAGGGCAGCAGGAAGCACAGGGAGGCAGCCTGTCCATAGAGCCTCCGAGGGCAGCAGGAAGCACAGGGATGCAGCCTGACCACAGAGCCTCCGAGGGCAGCAGGGGGCACAGGGAGGCAGCCTGTCCATAGAGCCTCCGAAGGGGAGCAGGGAGCACAGGGAGGCAGCCTGACCACAGAGCCTCCGAGGGCAGCAGGGGGCACAGGGAGGCAGCCTGATCACAGAGCCTCCGAGGGCAGCAAGGGGCACAGGGAGGCAGCCTGATCACAGAGCCTCCGAGGGCAGCAGGGGGCACAGGGAGGCAGCCTGATCACAGAGCTAATGACAGGGCTTATATGAAATTAAAACATACAATAAATAATTGGAGTAATTAGACTATAATTATAAACTCAATAATTTCAGAGAAAGTATAAAAGTGGTTTCTTCTGTGCTGCTGACATGATAGCCGCTCCTGCACTATGCCAGCAAAAGCCAGCACTGATGTCATGCGGAAAGCATGCTGAATACGGCCAAACGCTTTACTTTGCTTTCATGGCGTGGGACTGAGAAGCCAGTCAGATGATGGCAGGGAGCTGCTGGGCGGGGGGGTCATAGTGGGCAGCAGGACTGAGGAGCCAATCAAGTAAGAGGAGTAAGCCGTTTGGGGCCAGAGTCGCGGGTCAGGTCAGTGCTCAGCAAACAAACCCGAGTAATCTTGCCAGGCAACAGAACCGTTTGAGTGATCCGTCATAACCTCACATATCCAAAGCAGAGCTGGGTTCCCATCCTGCTGTGACTTTGTGGGTAGCTGTTGTTTTGTTCTGCCTTTAGATGCAGTTTCTCCCAAATGGGTGCCGTAACGTTGGGCACAGAAATGACACCCACTCTGGCCTTTTGCTATGGACGCTGGAGCTGATGGCAGGAATGACTTCACAGCTTCTTGACCGGTGACCGGGCCCAAACACTGGACCTCTGTCACAAGGCTTCTTTGTCACTGGGGATCTCAATTTTCTCAGGGCAGCGGTCTCAGGGGATCTTACAGCACAGATACAAGATGGTGTAAGAGCAGAAAAGGGGGCACGTGATCGACAGCAGCTGTTTATCAAGGATAACTCAACAATGCAAGCTCCCTGTTCTAAAGCTCGCACAAATACAAGGCGCTATTGAGACATGCGTCCTTAGAGCCGGGACCAGCCTCTGCCTTAGCATCTCCAGGCCTCATTCAGGAGATTCAGAATCTGCATCTGCAGCTGGCCTGGTCCAAAACCTCAGTCTGGGAACAGATCTGCTGTCTGTCCAGCCTGCACTGCGTCACTTGGTCTGGCCTTTATGAGAGAGCTGTGCTGATACCTCCGCAGGGTATTGCTACCTGAATCCCCAGCGAGCTCCATATGATACGCAGTCTCCCCTAAGTGTCTCGCCAAGAATTACTCACCAGTGAATATTGTGCATGTGCATTTTTTCTGGCCAGCATAGAAATGAGAATTCCACTGGATGGCCACAGTCAGTAATGATTGTGTCACAAGTACCACACAAGTACCAGCGAAAGAACTGGCCATCACCCCGACCATACATATACACAAACATCACATTATATGGGGTAGACAGGTTGGGAAAACAGGGGATGTAGGAAGAACAGAGAAAACACAATTACATGGGGAAAGAGGAGGAGAATAAACACCTCAGCAACATAAGCACATAATCACTACACATTACAACATAAAAAATCGTGACTTGCAACAGGGGAGGGAAATGGGGAAGTGGAGGTAGCCCAGCATAGACAGACAGCCACCCGGTCCTGCAGCTACAACAGCAGCGCTGGAGCGCTGGTCACAGACCCGCCTGTCCACGCCGAGGGTACGAAGCGGCGAAGGCGCGGGATGGGGGGAGGGTGCGGTGAGTGTGTATCTGTACATATGTGTATGTGTGTGTGTATCCAGTGTCCTTGGGGTTGGGGGAGAGGAATGCAAGAGAGTCTCGCTGCCTTGTTCTACCGGGGGGGAGTTTTAGCTCAGTAGCGGCCTTGTCCGAGGCCCATGCTGATTAGGGGGGAGCCAAAAGCAGATAGAATGGGTTGTTTGGGTTTTCGGGTG
>JAODKM010000058.1:30845854-30860544 GCA_026780845.1 Petrocephalus sullivani | reverse complement strand
GACAAAACTTTTGTCTTGCCAAAATTTGACCTTTCTGTATTCAATAAATGATAAATCTTTTTTTCATTGAAACAAATAAATTTTAGTGCATTAAACATCATTTGGGAGGGTTTCAGAGGAGCTATTTCTGAAACTTATTGATTTATTAAAAGTCAGGTTGATAGCAGGTGTTTCTACAAAATGGATGAGCGACACTGGTTGATTGCAGTATTAAAAACTGAGGAGAGCTTTCTGATTATTTGTAATGTCTATGGTCATAAAACATCCCTTCGAAACAAAACCATGCTCTCCTGTATAGGGAAGGTAATCTTAGAGCTTAAAGCTCTATACCCTACAGAATTGCTAGTATTAGGTGGAGACTGGAATATAGTTGTAGATGAGTGGGCAGATAGGTGGCCCTCTAAATTTGGGGCTCAGCATTTAAATAAAACGATGAATAACTTTAGGCCCCCCTAACATATCATTGTATTATAGAATTAAAAATTGAACCCATAAATTTGAGAGAGAGAAATAAGGGATACTGGAAACTTAATTCTGGTTTGGTCAGAAATGAAGACCACTGCTCTGTTATTAAACAGATAATTCATGGTATCTGTGATGATAATCTTATCAATGACAACTGTAATAAATGGGAGTTTAAAATCAGAGAATTTTCTATCAAGTTTAGTAGAGAGTTTAACGAAAAGAGAAGAACCGAAGAACCAGAATTTTTTAAGGAAATTAGCTGGTGTGTAGTAAATCTGATTTGAGTACAGAAAACAAAGATTAAGCTGACAGACCTTCAAATTAAACTTGACAATATGTATCTTAGAAAAGCCCAAGGTGCTTTTGTAAGGTCAAGGGCAAGGTGGATGGAGGAAGGCGAAAAAAATACATTTTACTTCAGTAATCTAGAGAAGACGAGACAAACAAAGAAAGCTTTGAGCAGCTTGCTTATTAGTAATGTAGAATGTAATGACCCGAAATATGTCATCCTACTCACCTTCGGACTCCAAAGCCTTTTTTGAAATGGTAAATGCCTCCGTGCCTCAAATTAATGATTCCTTTAGGGAGTTATGTGACTCAGATTTATGTATTGAAGAATTGGATACTATGGTTTGAAAGCTGGCGTCGAATAGATCCCCTGGCTCTGACGGCCTTACAACCGATTTTTATAAATACTTTTGTGAAGATCTTAGGATTCTTTTATACAAGGCTTCTCAGGACGGTATTAAAAAGAAAATATTAATGCCGAGCATGAAACCAGGCTTGATAATATTGATCCCAAAGCAAGGTAAGGATAAGCGGTTACTGGAAAATCTAAGACCAATCACCCTTCTTAACAGATTACAAATTGCTGCCTGGATCTTTTGCTGAAAGATTGAAAACTGGTCTCTCTTCTATAATCAGTGGGATTTACGACCCATACTGCAGGCTGTTGGGTTTGAGCCCTTCAAGGGGGCGTTTATTCAGGGTATACAGGTTGAAACAAGGTAAAAAGATGGGAACGAGCGTGACTGCTAGCGAACTAGGCATTCGCATAGACATCGCTTAGACAATACCCGACGAGGGAGACAGGACTGGGGCAGACTAAATACAGGTAACGCTGATTGTCGAACACAAAACAGCTGGGAACAGGCGGATTAGCACGAGGGGAACGAGGGGGCGTGGCAGACAGGATGATCTGACGGGCAGGGCATGACACAGTGAGACGCAATCTGGATTTTTGGCTGGGAGATTGATACATAACAATATACGGTTAGTTATGGACTTACTCGATTATGGGCATATCTTATATTTCTGCATCTGGCTTTATTGTATTTATGGATTTTCACAAAAAATTCAATTCTGTAGAGCACCCATTTATTTTTGAGGCATTAAGATTCTTTGGGTTTGGGGAAAAATTTGTAGCGCTAGTTAATATGCTATACAAGGATATTAATAGTTGTGTCACTAGAACATGGAACAAGATTCTCTTAACAGGGGCATAAGACAGGGTTGCAACTCCTCTCCTGTCTTGTTTATTTTGGTTGCCGAACTTTTACCTGTCCTACTTAAAAATAGTGGCGTGGATGGCATACAGGTATTGGAGAAGCATATTATTGTAAGTCAAGACACAGCCATTTTTCTTAAAAAATAGTGAGGAAATTGCTCTAGCGCTGCAATGTATAGATAAATTCTCTAGGGCATCTGGATTAAAATTTAATGTGTCAAAATGTGAAATCTTTCCGTTACTCAATGAACCACGTCAACAGATTTGCGATATTCAACTTACAAAAGACCTTAAATACCTTGGCATCACATTTACTAGAGATAAAGAGTCAAGGCAAAGGTCTAAAGTCTCTCCAGAGTAATTTATCCAGCATGTTCCTTACATGTTCCTGACCAGATTATAAAACTTATAGACTCTGTGAACTGTAACTTCATCTGGGGAAATAAATGCCACTACATTAGAAAAGTAGATTCGGTTAAAAGTGTTGAAGATGGAGGTCTTAATGCTATAGATTTCAATACCATGAATGGTCTTATGAAAATTAAGTGGTTGGATTCCTTTATTAAATGCCCTGACTCCATCTGGTTTTGTATTCCCAAGGCAATTTTTAGGCAGTTAGGATCCTTAGAGTTTTTATTATGCTGTGATTTTGAATTATGTAAACTACCCATTCAGCTTTCAGATTTCCACAGACAAGTCCTCCTTTACTGGAATCTGATATATAAGCATAATTTCACTCCTCACAACACACCTATCTGGAACAACAGATACATACTGAACAATAGGAAGTCATTATTTTTTGAGGATTGGTACAAAAAATGTATTTGGTCCTTGATCTTCTGAATAAGGGAGGAAACGTCTTATCCCATGAGGACTTCTGTGCTAAATTTCACGTGGACTGCTGGGATGGAAAATATGACATAATAATGGCGGCAATCCCGGTCCCCTTTAAATCATTGGTGCAACAGGAATTACTTTATTCTACCTTGACCCCAAGGCTAAGACCCCTAACTTTTGGAGGTATTCCTTTGGGTAGTAAGCTTTTTAACAGTAAAAATATTAGAAAAGTTTTGTTATCCAAATTGCACCCATCTCAAATTCGGAGGCACTATATTCTGCAGGAGTACACACATGGAGTTGCAATGAATATGAAGGATAAGGACACGTTATTTATCTTTTCCAATTTCTCCGAAAGCTAAGGAAGTGAATTTTAAAATAATTAATGGCATTTATCCCTCTGGTGACTTTTTACATCGTATCTTTAAGCCTTTGAGTCCTGGATTATGTCATACAGTATTAAAATGCATCCTTTCAAGGAATCATCTGTTACGTTTGGTATTATTATGGTTAAGGATAGTAACCTGGAGTTTTTGTTGAATAATTTAGTATGCTTGGGGAAATTTTTTATTAATAAATCTATATATGCAAAATCCAACCCATACTTCTCACTTTGGAAAAAAGTCTTATGTTATTTTGCTAAATCCCTAAAATGTATTAAGTCCCACAATGCTTTAAAGTTATTTTCTCTATTTATGCAATATAATCTTATTTATAGTGACCCCCTCGCATAATGTATATGCATATGTATCCTTCTCGTGTTTTTGTTGTTTCTTATTTTGTGAAGCAGTCCTATCACCACACTGCTGTAACTGTGCAGTTTGAATACTGCTGATATGTTTGCTGTATTTGAGTGTTTGTATTTGTATTCTACTATTACACAATAAAAAAAACTTTCGCGCTCTCTGCGCTTCTGAAAGAGTAATTTTAGTTTCGGTTTCATTTTGGATTCACGAAAATCTTGGCGAAAACCTTCGACTGCATACACAGGTTGTTGTGTATTGGCTGATTAATTAGCGCGCCGGCGGATTAAACCACTTTTGTTTTTGAGCCGGGGAGGGGGACACGCGGGGGGGCTTAGGGCAGTAAGCAGGCAAATAAGCATATAAAGGGAACAACAGGCAGACGAGCAGAACATGTCGTGTAAGTTATTTATTTGTAAAATAACAGAAAGTATTAAAATTAGGAAGCAAAATGAAATTCTTGCCGAGGGTTTTGGAGGGGCCCCATCCATGCAAGCAGGGCCCTGGTTGGCCCGGTGCGCCATCACCCACGTCCCTGGTAGGGCGGTGAAGTGTCTGATGCGGGCTGGCTCACATGGGGAAGAGGATGAGGAGGATGGCGGCCGGGTCCTGGGTGGCTTTCTGCTGCCTGCTGAGCATCGCGCTCAGCGAGAAGCTATTCGCCGGGTAACCGCGGCTATGACGGTAGTGATTAGTAATTGTTAGTGATGTAAAGGTTCACCGATACGAATCGGAAACTGGGGTTAACGTTAAAGTCTGGGCATTTTTAAGGTGTGTAGTCAGCTATCAAACTGTAGCATGACAAATTTGCCCATTCAAGTGAGACGGCACTTTATGTGAGTGTAGGTTTTTTTTTATTTTCATTTTTTTATATTTCTCCCCCTAATTCAACAAGTCAGGGGTGGCCAATCTTATCCGCAAAGGGCCGGTGTGTATGCTGGTTTTCGCTGCAACTCCCTAATTAGGTTACTGCATAGAGGACTGATTCGCTGAAGAGTCCTCACACCTGGGTTTGAACAGCTAACCTAAAGGTTATCCCACAAACCTGCATATACACCGGCCCTTTGCGGGTAAGATGGAGCAGGGGTGCCCAACGTGAAAAACATGGTGTGTGGGATTTCTTTTTATTCTCAAAGTGACAAAGTATTTTCATACTAGTTATTTTTTGTATATTTATTGGAAAATGCAATGAATGCAATATGTAGTTCTGAAATTATACATTTGTCTTTTTTTCTGTGACATTAAGTCACATAAATACCTAAAATGAAACATAAACGTAGCATAAAATCCATGTATTTAATGAAATGCATCTATGAAAACAAGCAATGCCAATTTTATAGAATTAGGCAATTTCCATTTGTAATGGAAAATGAATGTCTGCATTAAACAAATGACATAGTCAAACCTCCCTTATCTGGGCAGAATGGGACCAAGGGCTGCCCGTAAGTAAGAAATACCTGTAACTTACAATCTACATGATATTCATGAGATGCAAGGCTTATAATGGGATGTTATTTCAGTCTGAGCTAGCGAATCACCCCGTTTTATTCGATTATCTATTGTCCGAAGTGAAAAGCTGACCGCAAGACGTCTCAGGAGCTCTGCTCACTTATTGATTGTTGTTGGTTTGCTATTCTTTGATGGTTATTACTGTGTATGATTTGTTTGGTTTATTGGATTTCTGATTTTCCCCTGTCTGTACTTTCGCTTTGGTTTACTTGCGATTTGGTTCCAAACTCTCGCCCAGTTTTTGGTTACCATCTTCGCGGCCCCTCGGACTTTGACGCTTTGATCTGTGTGTGTGTGTCAGGCGCGTAGGGAGTGACTGCAGTTTGTGTTTTGCAAGCTTATGTTCTATGCTGTTGTTTGGATAGGGAGTAAGTAGGGATGTAATGGTATTGTAAATACCGTCGTACCGCAATAGTAAATGTTTTCGATACTACCGTGGTTGCATGACTCGATAAAACGATAAGTCTTCTGAGAAAAGTTTGCTCAGACGAATGGAGCGAACGGGAGGTAGCGGGAACCACAATTCCCATCAGCCCAGGCGTGGTCATCATCCTTTGCGGTCTGTTGTCGCTACGTATCCAGTAATGCGGAAATGGCGGGTGCTGCTAGTAGCGGCGAAGGAAAAGAGATGGAAATGGTCGAACCTAAAGCGGGTGGTGAAATACAAGTCGGGGAATACGACTAACATGAGGAGCCATTTGTTAAATCATCACCCCGAAAAGTTACATGAAGATACGAGGAGCAAAATCCAGTCAGGCCAAAAGACTATAAAAGAAGCGTTTACAGCCTCACTCCCCCACAACAGTGCCAGAGCACAAGAAATCACAAGATGCATTGGTGAATATATAGCCAAAGACCTACGGCCCTTTTCGGTGGTGGATAATGAAGGTTTTAAGAGGTTAGTAAACATGCTGGAGCCAAAGTATAAAATCCCGTCGCGGCCACACTTTAGTCATACTATTTTACCAGCTCTTTACAAAGAGACAAGGGCAAAAGTTGCACAGAGCCTCAAACAAGCAGAATGCATCTCAATCACCACAGATGGGTGGACTTCACAAGCTACTCAGAGCTATGTTACCATCACAGCACATGCTATGACAAGTGAATGGGAGATAAAAACTTTTGTCCTACAGACACGGGTACTCTGAGTCACACACTGGACACAACATAGGCGAGGTGTTAAAATCTGCTGTTTCAGAGTGGGAGCTTGACATGATTTACAACAACAATCACCAGGGCATCGCTGTGGATACTGACAACGCAAGAAACATGGGTGTAGCGGTGAAAGAGGCTGGTCTGTCCCCACATGTAAAGTGTTTTGCTCACACCTTAAACCTTGTGTCCAAGGCAGGTTTGAAGGTAAACCGTGTCAGTCATCTGCTTGTCAATGTGAGGCGTGTAGCAGCATTTTTTCACCGCAGTTCAACTTCATTAGTTTTGTTTTTCCTGAAAATTATTCAATAAATACCATACCGTGCCATTCATACCGAGGTATTACCGTACCATGAAGTTTTAATACAGTTACATCCCTAGGAGTAAGGTATAATATCTGTTGTTGTGGTTTTTTTCTCTGCCCTTAGGTAAGTTAGCTTTCGGTTGCGTTGGGAAGATGAGATTTGTTTATTGTTTTTGCTATAGTCACTCCTGAGTCCTTTTGCACTGGGTTTATTTGTTCTGTATCTGTGGCGTGCCAATAAAACAGAAGAAAATAAAAAGATACCCTTTTGTCCACGTGTGTTCCCTTGTCCATCGCACCCTATCCACGTGCCCTTTCCCTTTCACTAGGTTTTGCCCCAGTCCTGGGGTTCGTGACAACTGCTGGTTGTGTAAAATTTAATTTGCGTATGCGCAAGCTGCCCGGTTGCGGGAGGTGCCTGTATATTGGAGGTCCGGATAAGGGAGGTTTGACTGTATTAAAATGTCATCTTTAATACAATTCATCTTATGAGAGAGATGCACATCCCTAACAGTTATGTTTCTAATGTTTTCAGTGTTGTTTTATGTTCAGTGACCAGGTGTTCCGAATCACTGCTGAAAACGAGGAGCAGTCCGCATCTCTCCGCAGGAAGTATGATGAATTACAGCAGGAAATGCAGGTAACGGCACATGCATGTCCCACATTTAACCCGATACAACAGCACTGTGATCTAAAGCAGTGCCTTTTCCCTGGCCACAGCTGTACTGATGTATAGAATATTTTCTCATGGGGTGATGAGAGGCTGGCATGAAAGTTTTAAGTTTAAATCACTTTTTATACAGTGCTGTGTGTGGGGTGGTGTTGGGCGACTCGTTATCAGCCATATAGAAATAATTTGAATTAAATTAAGGGGGGTTAGAGTGCAGGCCCCCTGCAATTAGGGAAATAACACACAAAATGTTTTGGTTCCTTTAAGTTGTTTCGGAGTCCCCCGGTTGGTGACCCCTGAGGTGCGCTGTGATATTGGCAACATTCTTTTCCTATCATCACATGCTGGCACAGCTGGACCTTTGGAGTGATGCGGTTAGGGGGTCCCAAACAGTCCTGGACGTGCACGTCCCCTCCTCCAGTCTCCAGCCTGTCAAAGCATTCCTGACTTCTCATGGCATCCAGCATGACGTCATGATTGAGGATATCCAGGTACTGGTGACTATGGCAAGTCCCACCATGAATGTCCAGGAATGAAAGCCTGCAAGTTATTTCACCATGGGCAAAACAGTGTGAGGTTTTAATGCACATCTCCTGTGCAGAAAATTAAGTCACATAAAGCACAAACAGTTAAATTTACATCTATCTAGGTTCAGTTCAGTGTATTTCAGGTGGTACCTTCCAAAGTGCTTAACAAAGAACGGCATCCTCTGTTTCACAGAAACTCTTAATGTCACACAGCGTTTAAATTTTTAGTAAAGGAGAGCACATGGCGCAGACGTAGCAGCAACGTGTTAGCTGTGCTGTCAGTAAGGGCTGAGGCCTGCATCCCCTCATGTAGCGAAACGGTGTCACCATGTCCATTGTCATTTCAAAGGCTCATCTGGACGAGAATATGGGAGTAGCTCAGTCCTCTAAGCGAGAGCGTGCAACGGGCACATTTGATTACGGTTCCTACCACACGCTAGAGCAGGTAAGCGATGCACTGGTTTCTTTGTGTTTACCCATTCACATTTATTAATTTCACTGACACTTTTACCTAAAGCAGTTTGCAGCTCAGTGCAGACAATAACTGCATATGCACAAGCAGAAAGTTGTTGTTACTGTATGTGAATGTGCTGCACTGTACATACTAAGGTGTTCATGGGGCATTTAAGTCTTAATGTCTTAAATTGATCCAATTATGGCCTTGAAAAGTTTATTGGGTCATAACTTGGTAAACTTAGATATAAACATTTACAGTGGTCCCCACTTATCCACAGTTTCACTTATCTGCAGTTTTAGTTACCCGCAGTCTGAATATATTAAATGGAATATTCCAGAAATAATTCCTAAGTTGTAAATTGCACAGCATTCTGAGTAGCGTGATGAGATCTCGCCCCGCCCTGCCTGAGACATGAATCATCTCTTCATTCAGCATATTGGTCCCATATACTCTACCTGCCTGTCAGTAGTCTTCGTTATCAGTGTTGCATTATGGCAATGCTTGTAGTCAAGTATTTAATTTAATTTTTTTTTTTATAAAAAACAATTTTAAAAACCAATACTTGTGAAGAAGGGCAAGTACAGTAAAGTAAGATCTTTATAGAGATACCATATTCACATTTTATTACAGTATATTGTTGTAAATGTTCTACTGTTAATCTGTGTCCTTTATAACCTTAAATGTGACCTGTAGCCTGTACAATTCAACTGAAAACAAGCCTGTTGGGGCGGGGGGGGGGTAATGTAAAAACCCTGCAATAAGCTGACTGAATACGTGTGCACACCCTTAAACTCATGCTTTGTTGAAGCACCTTTTTATTTAATTACAGCATTCAATCTTTTAGGGTACACACCTCTCATCAACTAAAGTGACTGATAAACCCCAAAGTTCAGCTGTATTAGTAGGATTTTCCAGACATTTACTCAGTTGCATCCCACAGCAAAAGCCATGGTCTGTTGAGAGCTTACAAAGAATCAAACTTATTATTGAAAGGTATCAGTCAGGAGAAGGGTACAAACAATTACATTACATGGCATTGTCTATACCGTGGAAGTCATCAAGAAGTAGAGAAAATATGTGACAGCAGTGATGTTAAAAAAAACTGGACATCCTTCTGAAATTAATAAAAAGAGGCTGGCAAGAGGCCTACAGCAACACTGGTGGAGCTGCAGGGTTTTCCTGCAAGTACTGGTTGTGTACTACATGTGACAATCTCCTGTATTCTCCATATCTCTGCACTTTGGGGTAGGGTTACAAAGTGGAAGCCTTTTCTTACAAAGAGAAACATCCAAGTCGGACTAAAATTTGCGAAAAAAGTCTTCCAAAAGCATGTTGGGGAAATATGTCATGATCTGATGATGGACTTTTTGGCCACAATTCCAAAAGGTATGTTTGGTGTAAAAACACTGTGCATCACCAAAATAACACCACACCCACGGTGAAGCATGGTGGAGGCAGTTTTTCTTCAACTGGAACAGGGACTTCAGTCAAGGTCGTGGGAATTATGAACAGTTCCAAATATCAGTTCTGGCCTAAAACCTGTTGGTGTCTGCTAGAAAAATGAAGAGGAATCTTGCCTTTCAGCATGGCATTTTCAAGATTCAAAGATTAAAGATTCAAAGCGTTTGTCATATGTACATTAGAAAAGTAAATTTCTCTGTGCAAAGAAATTCTTACTTTGCTGTCCACACAGAAATGCCAAGGTACAATATAATGGAAAGAAAGAAAAGAGAAAAATGGAAAATTAAATACTTTTAAGTGTAATGTGCAAAAGAGCTTATTGTGCAGAAATGACAGTATGAGGTAGTATGGTATGATGTCCATTATTCATACTCCTGTCGGCTGTTAAGGAGTCTGATGGATGCGGGGAAGGAGTTAAGTCGGGAGGTTCTAGATTTCACACTTCTGCACCTCCTTCCTGAGGGCAGGAGTGTGAACAGTTCGTGTTGGAGGTGTGTGGGGTCTTTGAGGATGGAGGCAGCTCTCCTCTGGACTCTGTGGTGGTTGCTGCTCTGCAAAGAGGGCAGCGGAGTCCTGATGATCTTCTCCGCAGTCTTCACCACTCTCTGCAGGCATTTGCAGTCCTTAGCTGTAGTGCTGTTGTACCACCGATGTTACAGCTGGTCGGTGTGCTCTCCATGGTGCAGCTGTAGAAGTTGCTGAGGATTTTGGTTGACTTACCAAACCATCATGTGCAAGGATGTCCGTCTTTGGCAGTGCTGAGGGGGGAGGACCAATCCTGCCAATGTTGTGGAGAGAGACACCAGCATTACTCCTGGGGAGTGGGGAGCCATAGGGTATGATGTAAGGTCATCTCTGGTAGTGATTCAGGGGACCCTGATGGCACAGCCCTACATCAATGACATCCTGCGTCCACATGTCTTACCCCTCCTGAGACGGCACCCTGGTACAGTCTTTCAACAAAACAATGCTTTCCATACACAGCACATGTGTTTATGGACTGCCTGCATCATGTTGAAGTCCTCCCATGGCCAGCCAGGTCCCCCGATTAATTCTCTAATCAAACGTGTGGGATCAGCTTGGACATCAACTCAGACCCAGTGCCAATCTGCAGGATCTCGAAGGCCAGTCGCAACAGCTGTGGGCCGATTTGTCGCAAGAGAGGATGCAACAGCTGTGTGACTCCCTTCCACACCGTATCACCATATGTATCCCGGCCCGGAGGGGTGTCACACCCTACTGACATGGAACCAGCAGTGTGCCTATACTGCCAACACTGCTGTCCATATAATCTGATGATATAATAATTGCAATGCAGTCACATGACCTTTCACCATCTGCAGATTAATTTCATTCCCATTACTCCGTCTGGGTGCTTTTTTGTCGCCGAGTATATTTGCGCAGCATCTGTCAGCTATATGAGTAATTTGCACATTTGGGTCTGGCAAAAAAATAGCTGCTAATGAGCTGCTATTTTTATGAAATCGGTCAGATGTTAGGCCTTGCAATCCACTCGTGCCACCATATTAGTCTGTGTATTGAAAGTTTGACAGTGGGTTAATTTCTTCTGTACTGTTTCCGCTACACTACTTGTTCTGAAAGTTTGCCTTTAATCAAAATTGCTCCTTGGAATTTTTCATCTATTTTTATCCATGTCAGATTTATGACTGTATGGACAGTCTGGTGGCTGAGAATCCTGAACTGCTTTCTAAAATGACCATCGGCGAGTCATACGAGAAGCGTCCCATCCAGGTGCTGAAGGTAGCATGGGATGGCAATTTTTGTCTGTAATAAGTTTATTAACAAATGTGTGTGGATAAGCCATTTTGGTCTTTGGTCAGTTCTTGCTTTGTGTGTCCCTCCATCTCCAGTTCAGCACTGGCTCAAACAGAACCGCTATCTGGATCGACAGTGGCACTCATGCCCGCGAGTGGATCACTCCTGCTGTTGGCATCTGGACAGCAAAGAAGGCATGTGGCTTTCTAGGACTTTGAGACCCCCCTCCATGTTCCCTTTCACATCTTATTTGCATACATGCTACACTGTTAGCTTGTGACGGAGTTTGGCCAGGACCCTCCTGTAACCGCTCTGCTGAACAAGATGGACATCTTCTTGCTGATTGTCGTCAACCCTGATGGCTACGCCTTCAGCCATACCTTGGTAAGGACCACGCCTGAATACATGCTCTGCATTACAGGTTATTGACGTCAATACTCCGTACTATTCTGCAGAACCGCATATGGCGAAAGACCAGATTGATCAATGCCAACTCATCCTGCATTGGAGTTGATCCAAACAGAAACTGGGGTGCAGATTTTGGAGGTATGCGTCTGCATAGATTCAATAGTAGGTGTTCATGGCATCAGTGACATCCATTCAGCCATCTGATCTAGTGATGGGTTACAGAGGGGACTTCTACAGAGGTGATCCTATCCCGTGCAGCAAATCGTTTCATACTCGCATTCATGATGCGGTCTGTGTAAAATAGACTAAAATTAATTTTACATCATTTATAAATGTGCAGCACCTGATCATAATTTGTAACAATAAAACGGTGCAAAGAAAGTCCAAAATATTGCATCTACCATGGCTGCTCTTGCGTTATTAGAAGACATTGCAAATGGAAGCATTAGTAGAGAGCGTGTATTTAGGGATCATAGTGATCTCTTGGCTCATGATGATGACTGGCTTCTAAGTCGATTTAGATTTCCAAGAGCTGTGTGCTGAACTGCGGCCAGCTTTACAAAGGCAGACTTTGAGAACTTGCGCTTTACCGGTTCCTTTAAAAGTTCTGTCCACCCTCGGATTTTTAGCCACAGGAGCTTTGCGATGTGAACTTGTGGACCGATTGTCATCACTGAGTCTTGCCATGCCAGCTCTTTGGGATGGTATGAACCACTTGTCATCCAGATATAAATTTTCCTTATACTGTGGTTGGACAGGTAAACATTAAAGCACAATTCACAGCGATGTCCGATTTTGCAAATGTAATCGGAGCGATCGACTGCGCGCACATTGCTATAAAGGGGCCTTCAGAGAATGAATTCGCGTATGTAAATGAAATGAAAGAATTTTCACTCTATTAATGTGCGAATTATCTGTGATGTGAAAATGCGTCTCATTAATGTCGTGGCAAGATGGCCTGGCTCAACCCAGTAATCGTTTATTCTCAGAAATAGTAGTGTTGGGAACAAACTTTACAATGTTGTTTAAAATGGCTGGCTTCTCGGTAAGAAGACATTTTATATGTGTCTGTGGTTGTGTAAGTGTGAATGCGTGTGCTCGTGGGGGGGGGGGGGAGCGCTTATCAGCGCATCTGGATTTTACTCTCCTGGTATCTGCGTCTTTACAATCAATATTGGAATTTACAGCCCCTTCGTTCTCTCCATGTGGAGGAGAACAAAGCAGCTAAACTTTGGAAGGGAAATTTGGATTTACCAAGGACAATAGTCTCTTGTGTGGGGGTGGGCTTGTGCACCTCCGTAACATTTCGGGCTGATTGGGATGTAAGAAGGGAAAGAGCATAGAACTTTGCCTGCACACAGTTCTATGCATCTGGATTTTTTTTTTTTGTGTACACACATTTCTAGTTTTGTCCGCACGCCATGTTTTAGTGTGAATTCTACACACACTGTTATACATGAGGCCCCTGGTGTTCTTTTGGTCAGCTGACTGCAACCCCTGAATGCTAGCAGAACATGACCTCATGCTGCTTTGCCCATCCAAATGCAGGTTCTGGCTCCAGCATGGACCCCTGCTCAGAAACCTACAGCGGACCCTTTACCCACTCTGAGTCAGAGGTCAAATCTATAGCTGACTTTATCCTGGACCACAGCAATTTTAAGGCCATGATCACCATCCACAGTTATTCCCAAAGACTGATGTATCCCTATAGACACAGCTACAGTCCTGTTCCCAACAGGGAAGAATTGGTAAACAGTGAATCCCAATCATCTACTTTTGATAGGTTTGCTGTTGGCCACTGCTAAAGGCTGACTGTGTCATTTTGCTTTGAATTGCAGCATCTTCTAGCCAAACGGGCAGTGGATGCCCTCAAAAGCCTTTACGGGACCAAATACAGCTATGGAAGCATGATCTCCACAATATGTATGGGCTGAGTATCTCTATTCTCTTACGTAAAGGAGATTTAGAAGGGTTTAGACTGTTTTTGCAATTTGACATAATGGAGGACAGGGAAGCTTTCCATGTTTACAGTCTGTTTCATGCCATGGTCCCGGAAATGTTTGTCAGCCAACATTTGAGCTTTATTATAAACATGGCATCATCTACAACCTGCTGCAGATCCAGCCAGTGGCACAATGACCGATTGGGGCTACCTGAATGGCCTGAAGTACTCATATACCTTCGAGCTACGTGACAGTGGTCATTATGGTTTCCTCCTGCCAGCCAATCAGATCATCCCCACAGCAGAGGAAACCTGGCTGGCCTTGCTGACCATCATGGAGCATGTGCGAGAGAACCCATATTAAGAGAAGCACTAAGCATTTTATTGCTGAGATAAAGATCAACTTCAACACAGAACTTGAAATGATGTTTTATTTGCAATTTGTACACTACAGGGTATTAGTTATCACACATCTTTTGTCTCCTTTTTAAGACATGCACACATATAAAGGTGAGTGTGATGCTTGGGGTCTGAGCACAGGGTCACTGTCCATCCAGCACTCCTATATACTCCGGTACATACAGGCACATTGGAGTGTGTAAGCCATCACATATCCCATAATGCTCTCCTTTTTAATGCAGACAGACGTATACACTCACCTAAAGGTTTATTAGGAACACCTGTTCAATTTCTCATTAATGCAATTATCTAATCAACCAATCACATGGCAGTTGCTTCAACACATTTAGAAGTGTGGGCCTGGTAAAGACAATCTCCTGAACTCCAAACTGAATGTCAGAGTGGGAAAGAAAGGTGATTTAAGCAATTTTGAGCGTGGCATAGTTGTTTGTACCAGACGGTCTGAGTATTTCACAATCTGCTCAGTTACTGGGATTTTCACGCACAACCATTTCTAGGGTTTACAAAGAATG
>JAODKM010000058.1:30778008-30788259 GCA_026780845.1 Petrocephalus sullivani | reverse complement strand
ATGTGGATAGTGTGCTGGCGCTCATCTCCAGTCACTGCCTGTTTTAAAAGGCGCTACCTGCCAGCAAGCAATTTCACTAATTCTATTAGCCTACATTATCGGATCTATTTATCGGACTTCATTTATTTATCGGAGCAATAAAAATGTGTTTTACCTCATATCGGCCGATGTTTACCGGACCGGTAAACATCGTTAATCCCTGAGGACCTGTGCAATTATTATGACAATAGGATTTCCCCTTTGTGTTACCTCACATTTACACCGCAGTAAAACGCTAAATGGTCATAAACAGCAGTTAGTTCCTAGGTATTAAAAGTAATATTAAGACACTATTTTTTTCTTCAAATATGCAAATTTCTTTGGTTTTATATATAGATTTTGCCACATTTTTACAAAATAAACAGTTTCAAAGGTAAAATGACACTATTGCAGGAATTTATTGGATGAATATTCAGCAATTTCCCCAAATATCCGAGGGAAATTTGAATTATCCATACTGTATTAACGTTTTTGCTCCCTCTTGAGGGGTGCCAATATTTCAGGATTCTGCATTATATCTGCTTTCTGCCAACAGGAGTCAATGATGCAAGACTTCGCATGCCATTACAGAGAAGAATCTTGGGTGGTAGAGCGTTATTTTGACTATGTTCATGACTTACTAAACTCTAACACTTATGAACTGAAATCTGAAGACTGTGAATCACCCCCCTGTCCCTCATCAACCCCTCCCACAACTCCAACAGGTGAATATTTACTTTTTTTTTATTAAACAGGTGTGTTTATCCAGGTCAACATACAAATGAGAGAGCAGAGTCAGCCAGTCCTTGAAGCAGCTGGGGGTTAGCACCTTGCTTAGGGGCCCAACAGCAACATCAGTCTGCTGACCCTGGGATTTGAACCGATGCAGCATCATTACCCACTGAGCCGTGTACCTTCCCCATATGAATGTACCATAGTCACACCAAAATAATAAAGTTCTTCCTTAAAAGGAAGGAAAAAAATGTCACAATCAGGGTTCAAGGCAGTGTTTTGATCGTCAATAGTGTCAGTGTAACTCGGCAAAGGCTCTGGTCTGACTTCATCATTAATATGTCATTTCTGTAAGTGAATATTTGGTCTTCTGTCTGCAGGATCTCCTAACCAGGCTCCAAAAACGATCAGCTGTAACGTTTCCACAACAGACTGTGATAAACGTAAGAACATTCCCAATTATTTTTTTTTATTATGAAGTATTCACTGAATGTTCTATGTTAACATTTTCTCTGCTTACTGACAGATGCACAGGCTCAGTATATACCAGAAGTGGTTGGAAAAAGTCTCCTAGTCCTACTCCTAATTCCTACAGCTGCTGTTATATTTTTAATTTATTGGAAGGTAAGAAATTTTAAAAGAAAACAAGTTGATTAAAAAACTTTCTGCAAAGTGCTGAGAATTTCAGTTCAGCTCCTGGTTTCTTTGCTGTGGACTAAGCTGGTTCTGCTTCTTTTGGTCTGGCAGATCAAGCGCAGAAAAGAAGGACCTCTAAAGGGGCCCGCTGAGCAGGAGGGGCTGTTTGGTAACGTCCTACAAGCAGCTACGCCACCTATAGGCCAAGACAGACTGCAATAAAAGTAACCAGCGTCTTCTGTCTCTCTGACCAATTCAGATTCATGAGTTGAAAAATTTCTATGTAAATAAAATAATTATAATTTAAATGTAATAAATATGTAAAAAATTTAATTTATAAATCTTTGCAAGAATTCTGCACCAATTGTTTAGTTATTTATATATATAAGAAAGATGTTTCCCAAACACAAAATGACTGCATGTTTAATTATAATTAAATGGGATTTTCTTATGTAAAAGCCCAAAGAACAACACTGAACTTGTGTAACTAACTCTTTTCATAATAGTTAAACATTGTCTTTCATGCTGAACACCATAACAATTTCATATACCAGCAGTTCTTCCTTTCTTTCTACTGTGTGCACTTTAAAGAGGTTACTGGTGATTTATTATCTTTCTCAGTGAGTAAAGATAATAAGAGAATCATCTCCAAAGAAAAAGCAACCATTTCTTTCTGTCATTGCTTCTCAGGTGGATGCCGTAAAAACCGTATCTCTGCCAGAAAAGGCTGGTTTTGCCGCCTCATGCAAGACAGCAATTTCATGGCAGTGCATCCACATCTGATCTCAGGTCTGATACTGAAAAGGAGCGCTTTTAGACACGGAGAGCACAGACAGCTGGGAAAGAGGCTGCATCTGTTTTTAACTCTGCAATGAACATCCAGAATACGCTAAGACGATCTGGGACACATTTTTCTATGGGAACAATTAATGAACTCACTTCAAAAGTCACAATATAATTGTGATGTCACAATGGAGAGACACCATGCTGGTTTCTGTCCCTATTTTCAGCTGTCAGTGTTTTGGTCCGTGGTGGTTGAATGTGTAAGGCATATTGCAGTGAACACCATGGTCCAAAATGTTCCTTTCTGTCGGTATTGAAATATTTCCTTCAGTCTACTGAGCCCCTATCAATCAGAGCAGAACGCATAGAATATTCTAATGTCTTGTTGAAAACAATGTACTTCTTGATAAATCTTTCTGCTATAGTTTTAAAGAAATTTCTTTCTGACCATTGATTGGAGAGGCTTTCAGTAGTATATGATCGCAGGTTTTTGCTGTACTGGGGGTTAATTTCATACAGCGTGGTTTGTTCAGAACCAAATATTGTTGAAAATTATCCCTCAGATTATGTTTTTACTCAATGCTGGCCAATAGCACAGTATTTATATTTATTTAGGATATGTATTTCACAGTAAAGTGCAGTATTATAATAATAGGATATATGTTACACCAGATTTATACACATTGCTGTGACAGCAGACAGTGATACAGCAGCTTGCAGCATCTTCAGCATCTCCCAGCCTTAATGGCACAAAAGGAGCTGTGATTTACAGAGAAAAGATCAGCAGAAGCTTCTGCAAGTGCACTGTTACTTTACTTGCACGGCAGGAGCAGCGCGCCTCTGTCCACGCTTTTTACCTGCAGTCAGAATTAGTCTCTGGACTGTGTGAAAGGAGACGCAGGCATATTAAACCCCAAGAAGCCGACGTGCTGAGCTAATGCCAGCCTGGAGCGAACAGCACACTGTCCTGATGGTTACGCTGCCAGTCTTTTCTCAATAAACACGCTGCTTTTGTGAGATCTGCAGCAGCCATTCGCGCCGTCATGGCTAAAGAAACAGCTGCATATTTTACCTGTGTGGTGTAGCAGTATAAAGCACGCCACAGCTCTGTCAGGGGTTCCCTGATGCTCATCACTGGAACAGGAAGCGTGAGCAATGCAGATTGTAGTATGCTGCAGACAGTTGAATCTGCAACCTGGACACAAGTGTGACTTTCAGTCGAAGCTGTGGCATTCTTTGGAAGCATGTGATGGTGGTGCCGCGGTCATGTGACTGGGCACAACACCCCGGGCCTTCCTCATTCACAGGAACAGCTATGGCCCCTCTTATGCACTCACCACAATTACGTGAATGGCTTTCTTGTGCGAGGGGCCGTTCTTTGATCTAGCTGGATATGGGTGTGACCGGCGCTGCAGTGTCTCTTTGTTGGAACCAGAAAGTGGCGTCCTGCTCCTGATGGATGGGCATGATCCTCCCTGCTCAACCTGCTGGCTGTGAACCCTAGTCTCCTCTTTGGACTTTGTCACTAAAGCGTATTTATCAAACCTGTGGGAACAGGAAACATCTCACACAGTCCCCGCTAACATAAATATCTGTCATTGTGAGTTAGTGCTGCTTGAGAAGCGTGTATGTTTATTTGCTTGTTGAGTGTGTGTGTGTGTGTTTATTTCCATGTTGAGTGTGTGTGTGTGTGTGTTCATTGATTTGTCTTTGAAAGAGCTAGCCTGGGAAATAGAGAAAAGATAGAGACAGAGAGGGTAAGGCAGAGAGCAGTAAAGCAGAGCGTAAAGTGGAAAATAAGGCAGCTGTATACACTGTGTATCTATATCAACAGTCATCCGTTGACTTACGTCCCATTGAGTAATGTCCGCTCGTACTTATGTCCAGAGTCTCATAGAAGCCTTAATAAAATGTATCGAGAGACATCCAAAGCAGAAGCAGTGGACATAAGCAGATGTATTTTACCATGACTGCGGCATGCTGCAAGAACCAAAACAATCCAAGTGCACTGCCACTATACAGGCTTAATTAACTTTGTGTGATACTGTTTCTTATATTGTACAGTATATATCACCTCTCCTCTATAATGATTGAGATACATCCAGACTGACTTCCTTTTTCACTTCTGGAAGGTAGCCCCGATAGTCGATGGATACTTGTATATAAAATTGCAAACAGATGTACAAAAATATGAATAAAGTATGTTTATCCAGCTCCTGGTTTGTTTTACTATTTAAATGTGGCCTGAAAAAGTCAACAAATCAGTGTCATACTGAGTACGATTGTTGCGCTGCCATTAATATGGATTAGATGCTAAATTGAAAAATGCTACGTGAATCTACATTAATGCTTCTGTAGCTGTGAATGTAAATATATCATTAGTTCGGTATGGTGATGCACGAGGACAGACTAAATTCTGCATAAAGTCAGTTTTCCCGCTGTATCTTCCTCCGCAGCTGGCTGAGTTCTTGCTTTATTTTCCTTCTTGCCATGATGGTGATTTTAACAGGGATGCCCTCTGCCACAAGTAGTATTCAGTGCAAATGACGTGGATGTTCAGTTAAACTACGAATGCATTACGTGGATACAATCAATTCGACTGTAAGATCGTTTCTTGGGTTCTATTGTTTGATTTATTTCCTATATTTGCCTCTGGACTATTCAGAAGAGGAACAAACATGCACAGGATGCATGCCGTCCAAGCTGATGTCTATAAATACCCACACCGGAAGCTGCAACCTTTGCAAACAAAGCAAGGCGACTTTCTTAGCTCTGAGGACTATCAGGCTTGGCTTGATGGGTGAGTGACTAATGCTGAGAGCTGATGTTAATACACATTCCTTCAGTTAGTAACTGTTCCCGTCCCTGCTGATTCTGTCCCAGTGAGACACTGAGTGTGTCAGCTGCCCTCTTCTTTCTCATTTCCCCATGATGTTTCACAGGGTGAGGCATTGTGATTATGAACAGGTATCTGTGGTGGGTGGTTTTCTTTGTTCCTGCTCGGGTTCCTCCACTGTTCCTCCGTGGTCATGCGCACAGGGTGGTTGGCTGGCTGGCATTTATATCTGCAGATGCGGAGGACTGATAGCCACAAAAACCCAAAAGCACAGAGACACCCCAGAGCCGCCACGCTTTCAATGCCTTCCTCACCTTCCATTTTCCTAACAGCCTTCTGGCCTTAATGTTCCTCGGCCTCGACGCTCCCCGGTGACATTAGGCACGTCACCCTATCTACTGGCCCCTGCAGCATCACTAGGGTATGGGGGGGCCCACGGAGGTGGTCGATTGGGGAGGCAGCCTTTCTGAGTAGCTGAATCACAGCCTTTCTGAGAGGAAGCCCACGGTAACAAAAGGCATTATCTGCCTGAATGTGCAATGTCTGTGCTGTGGTGGGAACCGGGACGTCAGCTCGTGTGGTTTAAAGTTACTAATAGCCTCCACCGATGGAGTCCTTTTCGGCGTCATGCTCCGGCCCATGGGGGGGGATGGGCCCCCAGCTGTGGAGCGGAGCCTCAATGTAGCGACTCATCCCACGGGACGTAACCGGAGGCAGCGCGCCCACTTAGCTGTGCTCTAATACTCCTGTGAAAAGCCGCTAACACCATCTTCCCATGTCGATTCTCCCGGCCCTGCACTGAGAAGACGGCACGGGACGGCCCTGCAGGGCATCTCCCCGGGGCCCAGGCCCCAGTTTGGCACCGCATGGGACCAGGATGCATTGGGTGGGGTTTCTACTTACACCACCTCCTGGTCGCTGATGCCTCTGAAGGCTTCACCTCCCTCTTTTGCATGGGGCCCCTGAGATTTGGGTACCCTATTTGGCACAAACAGCCAATATGCTAAATCTATCTGGGATTTTTTACATTTGTGCCAGTGCAATTATATGATGATAAGCAGTTTCCTTCAGGATAATTTAAGATGTTAATACTGGTTAAAGAGGGCTCAGGGCAAACTCTACAGGGGGATAAATTATGAGCAACTTCACAGTGTCGTAATCCTCACCAGAAAGGTCACAGAGGAAGAATTAGCAAATACACACAGAGCCATTTGGCTGAATTTAAAAAGCTGTTTAGACTAGCTGGTTATACTGGCGAGTCAAATCACTGAACTGATGTTAAATATGAAAGACCTTTTCAGTGTATTTTGCATGGTCAGGTGCTTGATTTTATACACCTGTGTCAGTGGGTCTAAATGAAGCATCTGAATTCAACAATTAAGAGTCCCAATATTTCTGTCCATATAGTGTACGTACTGACCACTGCATAATGGGAACACCCCACAAGATCTGCTGTTTTGGAAACACTCTGAGCCAGTGTCTAATCATCACAGGTTAGCCTTTGTCAAAGTCACTCAGATCCTTAACTTGCTCATTTTTCATGCTTCCAACATACCAACTTCAGGAACTGACTGTTCACTTGCGTTATATATAATGGCAGTCTTGTCAGGTATCATTGTAAAAAGGTAATCGATGGTATTCACTTCAAATCTCAGTGGTTTTAAAGTTAAGGGTGATGCAGAATCTAGAATCAGAAAGCTAGAAGAATCTGCTTCGTAATCCTGCTGAAAGGTCCAGAGTGCTGAGCATTCTGCCGCTGCACTTCCTGTGGAAATGCTTCCTTTGTACTGCACCACGACCCTTGCAGATTCTCAGGGCTGCTTTCCCACAGCTGTGGCTGTAGTGTGCAGATATTTTTAGACTCATATTGTGAGACATATTTCTAAATATATAATGCATATTGCATTCACAGGAGGTCCTTAGCTAGTTAAAAATTCGTATAGTAGTGGAATTGTTTTACAAATTTACACTACTGCAGTTTCTCAATCCTCCTCCTGGAGGACCAGCTGCCAGAAAGTTTTTGGTCAAACCCACACTGCTTACAACCAACCACATTCATTATTAGGCCATTAAGAAACACCTGGTGCTAATTAAGGTTTAGGCTGGAGTGAAAACTTCCTGGCAGGTGGTACTCCAGGAGCAAGACTGAGAAACACTGCACTATTGCTTATATGATGTAGTAGTGATTTGATCCATCGTCTCCTGCCACTTATTCGGGGTCAGGTCGCAGGATGCCCAGACCTTGCTCTCACCAGCCACCTCCTCCACCAGGGCAATGCCAATGCGTTCCCAGGCCAGCCGAGAGATATAATCTCTTCGCCTGTCCTGGGTTTCCTTCCAGGAAAGGCCAATCCAGGTGAGAACCATGGTGTCAGACTTGGAGGTGCTGATCCTCATCCCAGCCGCCTCAATCTCAGCTGCAAACCACCCCAGTGCATGCTGCAGGTAACAGCCCAATGAAACCAACAGGACCACATCATCCTCAAAAAGCAAAGATGCAATCCTGAGGCCACTGAACCAGCAGACTCCTATGAACCCTCCAGTTATCTGCTGCCAGGACGACATCCACATAGTTTCTCCTGGATCCGAGGTTCGACCAATGGACAGACCCTCCTCTCCAGTAAACAGGTGTGTTTAAACGGAGCTGGCGTCTGTAAGGCGCATTTATACAGGGCTCATCTTTATAAGCAGCATTTAAACAGGGCTTGGGTCGTAAGGCAAATTTAAATGGGATTGTGATATGAATATCAGTTGGAAGACCAAGCTACCATGTTTTGAAAAGATTAGAAGCAATATCCATGGTTTCTCAATGCTTGATATATAGTATATAGATACACAAGTAACATGATATCAGTAAACAAATTATAGTGCTGCCATGAAGTGTACATTTTTAATTAATGTACATAAAGCATGATTGGGAAAAGCACCTTAGACCACAAATACTTTCAAGTCACTTTTATTTAAAATATTTAATACCCATAACCACTCATGAGCCAAATAACACAGTATAAATCGATTAAAAGACCCTAACAGTGCCATTCAGTTAAGATTGCATATCACCATCATAATGTCAGGAAATCTCTGAAGCACCTTAAGCGATAACTCTCAGGAACAAATTCAGATTTAATTAATGCACATGTATTTATAGTACAGTAAATGGCTATAAGTAAAAAAAATAAAATAAATAAACTAAATATGGAAAAATATGGTTTCATAAAGGGCAGCCCAGTGGATAGTGTCCAGCGTGTTTTGCCATTTTTATTTGACAAAATTATCATGGGTTGAAGATAAATTCCATTATTGCTTCAGTGCCAAATATTTACTTTTCCACATTGATAACTGAAAAAGCTCATTTTCATGGCGCTATTTACAAAATCTTTCTAGGCGTCTTTAAAACTGTTAAAGTGCAGGATTACGATTCCTAAGGAATTGAGGATTTAAAAAAAAAAAAGCACAGGATACAGTGATGCCAGCTAACAGTGCAGTGTGATCCACAACCAGACTGCAATGCTGAAATGTCTAAATATGACTGGGTGATGAGAGACATCCATATTAGGGCTACGCTGACAAAGATCACAGTTCTACACACGCACACTTTATATAAACCAGTACAAATTCCATTGTGTTTTGAGGCTTGAGAAAGCAAACTAACATTTATAGAGGCATGAGATAAGCAGGACAGTGCTGGTACACTGGCAGCACAGCAGTCAGTACAGCCCATGAACACAGGGATGTCATGGCGACTATACAGGAAGTGTGCTGTCTGAATGAATGAATGAATGAATGAATGAATGAATGAATGTGCAGCTGTGGACACGTTACTTCAGGTTCACAGACCCAGCTCTTAATACAGGCCAATTAGCTCCCTAAAGCATATGATACAAAAACATTTACTCAGGAAAAAAAAACCCAAAACCAACTCCAAACAAATCCAGTGATAAACAATATATCAGGAATTGAAACCATAAACTATAATACCATGACATTCTGAAATGGAAAAAAAGATCCTCAACGGAGTTCAGAGTTTTTGATAAATTCCATCCATCCATCCATCGTCTAACCGCATATCCATATGAAGATCATGGGTTTGTCCAAAAATTGTGCTTTTTAATTTCATGCATCTTTATTAACCCTTTCTGCTTCTTCTGCCAGTCAAACTAAATTTAAGCCACTGGCCCTTTCATGAATCGTTCTGCTTTGAGGTGTAGCAGCATGCATGAGTGATGAGCAAATCCTCGGGGACACTGGGGCTGGTCCATCAGCACGTTTGTAGCATTTCTGCAAAAGCAGGCTGCTGATAACCCAGGTTAATCACCACTTAGTATTCGTTCGATCTCCTCAAGCCTTTTGAGGGCTGCCGCCCGCTTCTTCTCAATGTCCTTAATTTCCTTTGATGGCTTGCTCTTAGTCCTCTTCTCTGATTGGCCACTCTCCAGCTTCTTTGACTGCTCCCCGGTCTTGGTGTTGCTTTTGGCTGTGGAGGATTTCCATGTATTCTTCTCGCTCACAGGCAAAGTGCTTTCCTCCCCAGGAGAGGAAGCCCCACCTGCGGGGGGCGCCAGGCTGTGGCCCGCTGCACTCATAGCTGCCATTTTGCCACGAACAATGTTCAGGTGCCTGCGGACATACTCCTCATGGGGCGCCAGTGTCAGTGTCTCCTCCAGGCATTTCTCAGCCCGGAGCAGGTCTCGTTCCTCAAAGTAGACCACACACAAGTTGTGCTTGCCTTGTATGTTGGTGGGGTCCATCTGCAGGATCTTCTCGAAGCACTCCCTGGCACCCCTGGTGTCCTTCTTCTGGTTCATCAGGATGTCACCCTTGAGGATAAGACCCTTCACGTGCTCAGGGTGATGGTGCAAGAGCTCATCGAGCACAGGAAGAGCCTCCAGCTCACGTCTCGCCTGCGAGTACAGCAGCGCCAGGTTGAAGAGGGCGCTGCGGAAGCCAGCCTGCAGAGCAATGGCTTTCTTCATCCACTTCTCTGCCACCTCATTCTTGTTCTCATCCATCGCAAGCATGCCCAGGTTGAAGTAACCATTAGCGTCTTCTGGCTCCTCCTCAATGTAACTGAGGAACCGTTGATTGGCCTCCGGTCTAAAGCGTGGCTCACCTACAAGCACGATGTGAGACAGTTTTAAGAAGTGAGGGATTGCTGTATGCAGGAAAACCTTGTACAGTCGGACCTCGCTAAGTCGAACCTCCTTAAGTCGAAAACCTCCCTATGTCGAATCACTCGTTAGTCCCCG
>JAODKM010000058.1:30752672-30765870 GCA_026780845.1 Petrocephalus sullivani | reverse complement strand
TACTGTTCTGAGACTTTTCATTTCTTTGTCAATGGACAAACTTAAAAAATCAGCGAGGGGTCAAATAATTATTTCCTCCACTGTATATGGCTTGCGCGGGGGATCTGGCCCGCCGGCTGCCTTTTAGGGACCACTGTTCTACTGTACATGCTCTCTCTTTTAGGTGGCTGCTGGAAGAATCTGCTGTTTGCTTCACCCTGGTAATTTAGCAGTTCATCATCACTACCCACCATTTCCATTGCGATGATTTACATTTGGGGCCAGGCAATGGGATCAGTGAGGCAGCCGAGACAGCAAAGACCTTCTCAGAGAGCTGTGATGAAACGTGAGGCTGTCTGAGGATTTGAATTCACCAGCCACTTGCCTTTGATATGTCGCCATAATTTACAAATGGCATTTGATGTATATGCTTAAGTATGTATTTGTATGGTTCTGTATGTGAAACAAATAAACAATACATGTAAATAAACTACAAAAAGCATAATTTCTAGCTACAATAATTAGACTGTTTTATGTCAGCTTTTCTGTATGTAATATGTAACATCATGGACAGAAAGGATAGGTCTGACAATGCCAAAGCCACCCACCCAATGCCATGTACTTCTCAGTGGGGGTGGGGGTTTCCTCCACCTCGCCATGAGAGCTGGTGGAGAATGTGCCCTGGGGAGCTACCACTTTTTAATGTAGCTAAAAGGTAAATCTGGCTATCTAGCTTCCAGGCATAGGCTACCAGCTACTTGAAAGGACAATAAAACATTCCACTGTGGCCTACAGAGTTAATTCTTGTCTAATAAAATTAAGGTGGATGTAACTATATAACTATTGTGTCACACCTCTGGGACCAGCATTGAAGTCTCTGCCATGGCTCTGTGTTTGTGGAGTTAGCATGTTCTCCCCATGAACAAGAGGATGAAAAATTCAAGAGCAACAAAATCTGAGCTTTACATGTCAGTAAAAAGCCGCAATGGATTATGAAATTCTTAATGAGAGATGTCAGAAGAAATAAAACCTTTCATTTTTAGTGTCATACAAGACATCCCCTCCTGCTGGAAATTATATGAGATGGTGGATTTAGTACAGGATTGTTTTTTTACTCAGTTTGTTAACACCCCTACCAGGGTAGATGCCATTCTCAATCTTGTTTTCTCTAATAACCAGGACAGGATTGGAAAATTAGACGTTTTAGAACCACTTGATAGTAGTGGTTAGATGCTGAGATTATACAATTCCTTGGTAAGACCACACCTAGAATATTGTGTGCAGGTTTGGTCAGCTATCTTTATTTCAGTAGGACCCATCTGTACTTTATATTTCTGCTCCCTGCATGGATTACCTTACATTTGTCTACGTTGAATTTCATCTGCCAGGTATCAAAGTCCCCTTTTTTGAAAGAGAACCATTTGTGATAGATGTTTTATGTGTAAACAGCAAACCAGGTAATCCCAGTCAATAATTTGCTTTGACTTTGCTGAAAAGATTTCCACTCTGGAACAAGAACTTACTGTAGCTGAGAGGATGTTTCTATTGTCCCCGGATTACTTACATTTGTGGCTCTAGCATGGGCATTCATAAAACAAAGAAAAGGGCCTGGGTGCTAAAGTGTATGTGATCATTGCATTCAAGAGGGATCTTATGCGAAAGGTGAATAATTGTCATTGTTGACACACCACAGCACAACAACAAAATGCATCCTCTGCATTTGACCCATATGTGACATACAGATGCAGGGCACAGCTAATTCAGATTCCAGGGAGCAGTGCTTGGTAACGGTACCTTGCTCAGGGTGCCTCAGTGGTACTTGCAGGTCGGGGACTCAAAGCAGCAACCTTTTCATTACACAGTTGTTTCCCTAAACATCACGCCACCACTGCCCCAGTGGGGGACAAAATGATTTTTCCTGAAATACATGCTTCTCTGAGAACAGATGATATTTGCAGAATTGCTTGGTGAAAATCATAACAGAGATCATTCAATACTCAGTAAACACAAATTGTGCTAGACTGTATGCATGTTGTTTGCTTTTGTTTCACAAGGAAGATGCTCAAATTTTTGATCAAAGGAGACCAGAAGTACAGACTGGGTTCCCTTAAGATCAATACTATTCTCCAGTATGCCCAACTGTGCACACAGTTTGCCTAGGTGCCCACAGTATGCCCACAGTAAGCCCACAGTGCGCCCACAGTGCGCCCAATGTGCCTGCCGTATGCCCAAGGTGTGCCAAATGTGCCCACAGTATGCCCACAGTGCGCCCAATGTGCCTGCCGTATGCCCAAGGTGTGCCAAATGTGCCCACAGTATGCCCACAGTGCGCCCAATGTGCCTGCCGTATGCCCAAAGTGTGCCAAATGTGCCCACAGTATGCCCACAGTGCCAGCTTTGGGAGAAATATATGGTCACTGCAGGCAGCTCACAGTGGGCCAAAAATGCAAGGCATGCATGGGTGTGGGTGTACTATGCAGCCAACACGTGGCCCATATTTCACGCCACAGCGCATGTTTGCTGGGAATGTGACAAGGCTACATGTGCAGGCACTTATAAACTCGGCCAAAAAAAGTCATATAATGTCATCAACCCCCAGGAAAGATTGCATCCATTCTATTATACTGGCTCCTGGTGGTTATATACCTAAAATACTCATTCATCAGTCCCAAAACCCAGGGGCGTATCAAGCTTTTTAAACGTGGGGGGGCTCTATGATGAAGAAGTAAAACTCCCCTCGAAATTATCGCAGCCAAATTATAATATAATTATAATCACGGCCAACTATATACAACTATATTATTTCATTATATATAACTATATAACTTCCCACATTTCTACATTTTCTTTACATGTACACTATGCAAATAAAAGGAGTTTATCTTGCCCCACCTTTTCATTTTGTGCATCCTAATATTGCATGACAAAAAGAGAATGATTGCCTCAGGACACAGCTCTATGATAGGAACATATGATGCTGCATGAGACAGACTGGGAAAAAAATAAAAACACGGTGGTACTTGCCTAACGTATATACTATGTTACGTTACCCCCTAACTAGTCGCTATAACGGTAAATGCAATGCAAGGGCTCACAGAGATAATTAACCTTGTCCAGCATACATCATGTAGAAAACGCTGACATTACGACGTTGTGACAGCAATTGTGAATTTTGCTTTACTTATCTAGCGTGATGCAGTTTCAGATATCACTTTCTCAGGGACGTGTGTTCAGGTTATAATGAGAAGTAAAAAACAAATAATGATAAAATTAAATGTGTATTAATATTTCTCTATAAATGTAATTCTTGTATAAGTCCAATCATTTAAATCAATTTCTTAAATCAAAATCACTGAATTTGATCTCCTCTTCAAATACCAAGGAGCCTTATCTCCCAGTGCACGCTCCCTCACTAACTGCACCGAGTGCACGCCATCTGCTTTCTCACTCTATATGGCACCAGTGTCATGTTTGCACACACCTATATTTTATGTCCATAGAACAGCTGATGTATTTTGCATATGTGTATAGCAAAGTTAGTCTCGCTGATATGATATAAAACCACAGCGAAAATGCAAGAGGAGGCAGCCAGTACCTCTGCCTCACTGAAGAACAAAAAGGCCCATGGGATTATTATTTCTGGTACGATGGCTGAAAATTAAAAAAATAAGTTTTTTGGTCTTATTATTATTATTATTATTTATTTTTGTTCTGAAAGAGCCAATGCCTCAGGGGAAAAGACACGCAGGGCGGAGCTGAGCGTGACACAGTGCATGCAGTACGATACGTTGGGACGCTGCTGGGATGTACGCATCTTTCGTCTTTTGAGATGCCTCACTCTCGGCAGCAATCGAGAGTTAAGTTGTCTTGGTGTTAGAGCACGTATTTATTCTGCGTTTTTGGTGTTTCGACTTGATGATATTTTGAAGTTACAATAGGGTCATCAGACCGTATCGCCATTGTAAATATATACTCCTGCAAATTCATAGTTTTTTATCATTATTATTGTTCTTCTTATTGTTGTTTCTTCTGTTTACATTTTCTACAACTGTGCACATTTAAATTTTTGTCCTGTCTTTATATTTTGCACATTTAAAAAAAAAAAATTGTTCTATCTTTAATTTTATTTAGAGACTTATTTGCACAAAGCATGAGCGGTACAGGATTCATTTCACTGCGTGTTGTACCTGTATAACGACGTATGTGACAAATAAAGAATCTTGAATCTTGAATCATAAGTCATATATATATATATATATATATATATGTGTGTGTGTGTGTGTGTGTGTGTGTGTGTGATCTTACTGTTAATCAGTTTTTAATTATCAAAGGACTACCACCATAATGCAAGAAATGCATTACACGAGACACATCTATTTCATTATTTAAAGATTTATTATCATGCAGGAGAACTTTAACTGTTATTAAGAGGTTGTGAATTAATGTCTATTGATTATATTATATAATATTTGCCTTAAGAAAAAGATAGAGCTTAGAGTACTTCAGCTGTTTGGTAGCTACACAGGCCGGTACACAGTCATACTGGCAGTGAAAGAATCTGGTAAAATGCCTTAAACTCATGTGACTGAAATATTTACAAGCTGTGCTATATGTGTGAGGAGGGAGCATTCTCAACCCAATCAGGTTGTAAACACCCTGACTAACTGGCCCTAAATGATTTAACTTCTGAACAATAAGCATAAATAAAATTATTGTTTAATTTTGTTTTTTATTTAATGAGGCAACCGTTCTAATTTGATTAAATGCATATAGTTTGCAGCTCGATACATTTTTAATTTTACTAAACTCAAAATAATCCAACGTAACTATTTTGAGAAAGATGGCTTTTCAGCCCTTTTTATTTCCACAATCCATGTCAGTAATAACAAGAAGATGCCTGGGAGATTAAGGGAGAGGCCACACTTACAGATGAGAACCTGACAGCTACACACATATTACACCAGCTGGAGTGTTAGTACCGTCTGCTTCATTTAAGAATGTAAGGCCTCCTGGACTTGCTACTGAGAAGGTGCCGTTTCAGGATGGACGGTGACTTCTTCTTTAGCCAAGACTCATTGTTTTCTGTCTCGTCTGGATCGATGTATTCTAGGCCTTCCTGAATATATCACAATGAAATACGTTCATTAATTTATTACTCTGTAATATGCACACTACTTAGCAGTAGGCACTCCAAAAATGTCTGAATGAAATACAGCCATTAATGAACACTGATTAGTCTATAAAATGCACAGTACTAAGTATCATTCTAAAGTTAACTACTAATGTTTGTGTTTATTGAAAGTTAAGGAATATTCTGAAGTAAAACTATTATGAAATTGATGTTTTAAGTAAAGTTGAATAGAGCCACAGTAAAAATAAGCTCAGGATCAGCAGTGTCAGTGGGGGGTGTGGCTGTCAGGATCAGCAGTGTCAGTGGGGGATGTGGCTGTCAGGATCAGCAGTGTCAGTGGGGGGTGTGGCTGTCTGGATCAGCAGTGTGAATGGGGGCGTAGTACTGAGGCTCAGCAGTGTCAGTGGGGGTGTGGCTGTCAGGGTCAGCAGTGTCAGTGGGGGTGTGGTGCTCAGGCTCAGCAGTGTCAGTGGGGGTGTGGTGCTCAGGCTCAGCAGTGTTAGTGGGGGTGTGGCTGTCAGGGTCAGCAGTGTCAGTGGGTGTGTGGTGCTCAGGCTCAGCAGTGTCAGTGGGGGTGTGGTGCTCAGGCTCAGCAGTGTCAGTGGGGGTGTGGTGCTCAGGCTCAGCAGTGTCAGTGGGGGTGTGGCTCCTCACCTCTGAGGGGTGCAATGCTCTACAAAGGTTTTGTAGTTTGTACTGCCCTCCTAGAGCCTCAGGAAGCAGCAGGAAGTACTTCTGAGGCTGAGGGGCCTTCTCGCCCAAGAGCAGCCCACTCCAGAGGCTCCTCTGGCTGCAGACATCCCTCAATGTGTCCTCCCAAAATGGACGGGTGTGTTTGCTGACCTGGAATCATCAGCTTTAATATCACGTGCCATCATGTTGGAATGTGTCCACATGATCCCTTTTGAAAATAAATCAACCCCCTTAACTGGTCTATGTAATTATCACTCACAAAAGGCTAAATCTAGCTCCAGCCTCTACACCGTAACACAGTTTACTCTGGACCCTCCTCACCCCGGCAGCCAAGTCTGGTTATTCATAATTATGCTTTTTTATACATATACACACACTACTTAGCAGTAGCCTAGCAGTACCCTAACCCAAACCCTGTTTACATATATTATATATTATATATATTATATATTACTGTACAACAAAGGGTCATCAACATTGCCCAAAAGATCATTGGTCACCCTCTTCCCTCCCTGAAGGATCTATACACTACCCGCTGTCTCAAGAGGGCTGGCAGTATCTTACGGGACAGCACACACCCAGGGCACCGGGTGTTTCAGCTGCTGCCCTCTGGCAGGAGATTCAGGGCGCTGAGGTCAAGGACGAACAGGCTCAAGGACAGTTTTTATAATAGGGCTATAGCCCTAATCAATGTAAACACTTGACTTGATTGTATGATGATTAGCTACCTCTCTGGACAGTGGGCAATGTGCAATGTACATTATTTATAAACATATATATATATATACACACACACACACACACACACATATATACAGTACTGTGCAAAAATCTTAGGCAGTTAAAAAAATGATTTTTAAATTACCTTCATGTTGGTGTAAAACTATGATGTTTTTTCTGCCAAAGATCTGTCAGCTTAATCATTTCAAAGCTTCTCCTAAAGTCACCTCAGTATTTACAGCAACCATCCAATATACTCATGCATTTTTTTACTTGACCACTAGCACACTGGTATTTAGGGCAATCAGTACCTCATTGAGTTATTAACTAATTACCTTAATGAATTAAGTGAACTGGTCGTGAAATTTAATGAACACATGGAATGGCAGAGGTGCCCCAGAGGAGAGGTTTGGTATTTGAAGCGGTGTTCATCTAGCCATCAAGCAAGATATCAGTGACAGAAACAGAAGATATTCCTGTTCATTTTTTGTTGTGTTACTCTTAATTTGCATATGCTCTAAAGTTAAATGGGGTTTTTGTTTAGAGAAAATATACACTTTTTCACACAGTATTTATATTTTTACACAGTTGTGTTGGGTTTAGTGCTGATGTGGGACAGTATTTTGTTGTACTATTGTACAAAGTGTGACTTAGTAATGACAATAGTTATCTTATCTTATCTTATATGTATGTATGTGTATGTATATATGTATATATGTAAACAGGGTTGTACAGCATCCACTGCAGATGTGTTTAGCAGCTCTATGAATTAAGAGCTTTCGGAGAAGCTAATCTCTTATGCTAGGCTCTGACTTTAAGCCCTAATACTATCCTCCGATTATCTCATTCTATGCCCTGAACCTCAACAGGTAGGGGAGGCTACCTTTGAAGAGACGATTCGGTTCAGGAACTCTTCCAGCCTCTGCCTTTCATCGACATCTGTTAAAGAAGCAAAGCAAACACCTATACTCCTTAAGGGTGCAGGTCTATTTTTTAAAGTTATACAATATTTTAAAAAGCAGCAATATTGTAGCATATCGAAATCTTGGCAATGAAATTCGCCAAGTGGGCGGGTCCTGGTTTATTTTCAGGATTCCAAAATATGGTGGTATGCCATATTAACATAATATTGCTCAAGCCTAGGTTTATAACTTTAAAACCGTTCATAAAATTTTACCCATAAAAATTTTCATTACACTGCTTGTATTTGTGTTTGTTGCAATACATCTGCTCTCTCCTGGTCCAGTGGATATCACTGCAATATGCACCGAGTGACCGTCTGCATCCACAGCCAAATACTGTATTAGCACAAGCTGCCACAGGCATAACTGTCCACAGCTTGAAAGCGCATATGGAAGTATGAATAGATCTTCAGGCTGTTTTAGTAAAAATAAAACCTATGCCTACTAAAACTACATGCAGCAGGGTGGATGAGCAGTGAGGCATTCAGCTGTAATTATAATAAACCATTATAAAAAAAGATCTTGAAAAGAAGTTTCATTTTCTAAGTAGGTGAAAATAAAGAATGGTTTTCAAGTCTTCATTATAAAATTTCAATTACTGCTTTTGAGTACTGCTTTTGATATTTGTTATTAGATAAGAAAAGACAGTGCCTTGTCTTATTGTTCTAAGTCACTTTTCTTATAATAGTAACATCCAGAAAGTACTACACATTTCTTTAAAAGGAAAAAAACAGGAAAATGGAAAACGTCAGTATTTTGACATGTAACATTTATAAAGTAGAAAACGTGCAATAGATACATTCAGTTGAAATGGATGATCCTAGCATTCAGTTTCAATTCATTGTTTGTTTGAATTGAATACTTATTAAATATTTTGTTTTCTGTTTAATTTTGGTAAAAATTTGTAAAATATAGCAAATCATCCCAGTTCTTGATTCAGTGTTTAGCAGTTATAACTATAACTCATTTTTGTAAAATGTAGTAAAATATAGCAAATCATCCTGGTTCTTGATTCAGTGTTTAGCAGTTATAACTATAACTCATTTTTGTAAAATTTTGTAAAATATAGCAAATCATCCTGGTTCTTGATTCAGTGTTTAGCAGTTATAACTATAACTCGTTTTTGTAAAATTTAGTAAAATATAGCAAATCATCCTGGTTCTTGATTCAGTGTTTAGCAGTTATAACTATAACTTGTTTTTGTAAAATTTAGTAAAACATAGCAAATCATCCCTGGTTCTTGAGTCTACTTTTTGGTTCTACTTTCTATTTCTGGTTTTATTTTCCAGAAGTATTGTTAGTAAAACATTTTTGTAGCTTCCTCATTTTACCACAAACACATAATCATTCAGTCTATTCATCTTATCAAAGCATCATCATTGTGTCTCCAAGCCCTCACGGAATCTGCACGAAGTCAGGAACACAGTCTGAGACACCTACCAGAAAACTCTCCACCATTAAGTGAAAAGAGGAAAACAACCCAAAGCAGGAGCCTCATCTTGCCCAGTGTTCAGTCTCCGTGTGTCTAGGCGGTGAGCAGAGGACCACGCTCCTGGCTCTGCCTGGTCCAGCCCGCTTGTTTTCTGAATGCAGAATAAGAGAGTGAAGAGTAAATGCCCTGTGTTTATAGGCAGCAGAATGATGTCAGACCTTCACACCACCTCCAGGACATCTTCAGCTGATACCTATGGATGATGCCTTGTGACGCCTCACTTCACAGACTCACTGGGACAAACATTCGTCACACATCATAGAACCGGTCGTAGGCTAACCTTTGAAATTTTGCTGTGATTGTTTTACAAATTGATTTTAGTAGCATCTCTACCAGCACAAATAATGGCCTGGAGTACCTGGCACTTTAAAGGTTTAAGGAAATGTAATAATTGTAATAATTGTTGGCATTTAATAATGTAAAGAAATAGCTGCTTACAGGCTGGAATTTCCTTGCTATTGTGCACCCTCAGTATTTCAAATTTAAAAACTACATTAACCACATTAAACCTGTTTGTTACAAATAATTTGAACTTGCTCAACTTAAAAATTCTGCAGCAATGCTTCAGAATGTTAACCAGCGAGTTTTCTCACGCATTCACACACACACACACACCATGTATTCCTATCTTTATGGGGACACTCCACTCATTCCTATGGGCATAACCCTGATCCCAACTATGACACCTTTAACCCCTACCCAGCCCTAACCTTAACCGTAAGTAACCAAACAAAATATGAGATTTTTGGCATTTTTAGTTTTTTAATTGCAGAAAAAGATTTTTATAAAATTGAGGTTATTCTTATGGGGACCAAAAACATGTCCTCACAAGATAGAAAATTGTTTTTTATCGATTGAGTCCCCACAAGGTAATATAACTATGTCCACAAACACACACGCACGCACACACACACAAATACACGGCACACACTGGGTGTGGTTGCTTGTCATTTAGAACTGAGTGAGCACAGTGTGTGGTTGCGGAGGTGCTGCAGCTAATCACTTGCTATTGCTAATCACTGGAACTCAAACAATGGATGTTAGAAGGATAGCATGTGGCGCTGAAGAACAGACTGTTAAAGAGTGCAATTTATACTCCATATTGATGTTTAACTCTTATATTTTACTTTTTTTACTTTTATAAGTAAAATAACTATTTATAAGTTTTCAACCAAAAATGTATTTTGTTCATATATTTGAGTAGAATGTATTTGCTCATATAGTTCAATATTTTATTTATTATTTATTTTCTCTGTAAAATGTCAGTGATAAGTTTATCAGGATAATAAGACTTGAACTGTGGCATTTAATAAGGTTCCCCCAGAACAAAGATAAAATGGGCTGGTCTAAACTCCCAAACTGAAAATTAACCTATCTCTGTTCCTGGCGTGTGCCCTGCTATGGGCTGGTGCCTAAGCTAGGGTTAGGGTCAGGCGTTAGGGTCAGGGTTGTTCCCTGCCTTGTGCCCATAGCCTCCTGGATAGGCTCCGGACCCTCATGACTCTGAACAGGACAAGTGGTTACAGAAAATTAATGGATGGATTTTACTATGTAATAAAGCTGTAATGTATACTTATATAAAAATATACGGTTGTCAGCTCTGTATTTAGATTTTATGTTTCTGCTTACGTTCTCATTTTCATACCTCTAACATTTCTCACCCCAAACATCTTAATATTGTACAAATTATTTTTTGTTTTTCCACACCAAATTCACCCAACCATGTCTTTATAGTCCTTGCTTTGTGCATGGTGGCACAGTCACACTGGAACAGAAAAGGGTATTTCCCAAACTATTCCCACAAAGTTGGAAGCATAGAATTGTCCAAAAATATCTTGGTATTCATACCTATATGCATACCTTGATATGCATGTATAGGCCAGACCAATCCCCCAAAAACGTCCTGATTATGAACAAAGGCTATGCTTTGAGATGTGCACCAAGCCTCTAACCAGCGGTTTAGGGAAAGTAGGCTACTATAGGTTAAATCCCCCCTGTAAATGATTGGTAAGGGACCAGAGACAACTAGATTCTGACATTTTGCTTCTGTACTGCAAGGGATTACTCTAAGGCTACAATGGAAGCACAATTTCCCTCACAAAACTGCTAAAAGAACTGTCAATGAATCAATGTAAATTAATTTTATTTTATGATTAAAAGTGTAATCGCTTTTACTAATTGAACAATAGCGCTGATAATTTCATAGTGCAACTTTCACAGGAGTTGCTTTTCACAACATTTATACTAACTTTCCTGAAACCAGGATACATACAGACCATAGATGCCCATTCATGTCATGGTTCATTTTTGTAAGATTCTTATATGCTTGATCCTAAGCGACAATAGACAAAAGCTTATTGGTGAATATGCTTCAATGACAGGTTTTTGGAGCCCACCCAAACACCATGCTTCTCTGGGAGTCTATGAGACTTTCATATATAGTTTTTGATTAGGCAACGTTGATTGGTCAGATATTTTAGACCCACCTGGAAGCCAGGCATCTCAGCATGGTGATTGGGTGATATCTTGACAAGACAGGATAAACAACCAATAACATCAATGCTCATGACTGAAAAGTAACAATGTTGGAGGTATTGTCTCATTGTATTCGTCCACATAAAAGGTGCACAGAAGCATTTTATTGCAACCCAGAGTGGCAGGATAATAGATAATTTCTAATACATAGAAAGGAGAGTTTGGTCATACTGTTAACCAGGGGTGCCCAACTCCAGTCCTGGAGGGCAGGAGTGGGGAAATATGCAAACTGTGTTGGATTCTGGTCCTCCTGGACTGGAGTTGGGCACCCCTGCCATTACTATACCTCCCCCATTTTAAACATCACTATCTGCCACTGTTTTACATACATGCAGATGAAGTACCCGTTTAAAACCTCAGATTGTGAGGACTTTATATCATTAGTTCCAGCATGAAAAACCAAGAAACTTCATTGCTGGGAAGGAAGTCAAATTTTGCCGCAATGTTGTAGGCATTTTAAAGATACTGCTGATTTATGATAGTTAGAAACTCTGATGTTTCTAATTATTGAATCTCCAGTTATGAGCACCTTCTGCTTCATCAGATGTGTCCAGATTCTTGGACATTAGTTTTGAAATGCACACCATATTGCTCTTTTTCCAGTGATTTTATCCAAAGTGATACACATTTTTGAGAAAGTGGGACTTGGACAGTTCATGGAGCAGTTGGGGTTCAATAGTGTCCAATAGTGACGTCACTCTGTTGACCCTGGGATTTGCACTGGTGAGCACATAGGCACAACATCCCCCCCCCCGCCAAAGGACTTTGCTTCCTGTGCTGTTGGATGATTCTTCCCCAGCCTCATCTTTACCCCCACCCCCCCAGAAAGGCTACACTGTCCCCACCAAAGTACAGCATGACCTGGCCTTGTTTTCTCACTATGATGTTAGCTGGAAGAAGGAGGTTCTTTCAGCATGACTGGGAGTATCCAGAGCTGCAGTAACTTGAGTAATGACAGTAATTACATTGAGAAGATGGAAATCACAGTTGCTCTTCCAGTAGCATCCATGCAAGCAATAAGCAGAACCCTCTGCAATAAGCTTCCATCTGAGCCATAGCAGGCCTGGGAGTAAAGCCCAGCCCTCGGCAGTCACACCATGAACCGCCATTGTGCTGCCTTTCTGGCTGGCTAATGCCCTTAGATTGTGTACCAAGAGACATTCTGTAATGTCACTTTTATTTCATTTATAAAGCATTCCTTTCTAAAGGTGTCCTGTTCTGGAGAAAAAGAACAGGCATCTTGATGACAATGAATGCTTTCCACTTACATTGCAACCCATTTCATGCACACAAGAGGTGGCGGACTGGACAATCCTGTGTTCCCTCTGACCTCACTGAAGTTAGTCTCTCTGTTTTTTAATCAGAAAGTGTCAGAGAGGATCCAGAAAAGTATGCCTGTGTCCAAGTAAAAGTTCTGATTGCAAGACAGTGTAAAACTTTCTTGGTTAACAATCAACAATTTTTTTTTGTTTTAATCTGCATGACATATTTTTATGTTCTTTTATTCCCTTTTGTCTTATTCTTTTTTTATTTCATTTTATTGGCATTTCACATGTATAAAATGCTCTATACATATGAAATAATTAGTATTATTACACTGAACAAAAACATAAACGCAACACTCTTGTTTTTGCTCCCATTTTTCATGAGCTGAACTCAAACATCGGAAAATTTTTCTACATACAC
>JAODKM010000058.1:30720216-30732052 GCA_026780845.1 Petrocephalus sullivani | reverse complement strand
ACACAGCTCAGACAATAACCGACAAGGGGAACAGGACGCAGACTGACTGATATAGGGCAGAACATCAAGGAGTAAACAGAAGGCAGGTGTGCTGGGCTAACAATGGGATTGAAACACAAGGTAAATCTTAACAAGACTCAGGTGAGGCTAATCAAGCCACGCCTGAGGGAAACACAGGGGAAAAGACACGCAGGGCGGGGCTGAGCGCGACACTTAGTCTATTCCTGATTTTTAAATTTATATCCCTCTACGCAATGAGCAACACGTCATAAATAATGTAATAATATACAATATCTTAGTACTGAAAGTCCCTTTTTATATTTGTATATTTGTACCGAGTTGACGCGGTATAAAAATGCATGTATACATTTGTAAACAAAAGTTTGTGTTCCGTAGCGCTCTCTTTAACGGAGCATTCCCATTTTTTTGCGAACGGCAGTGGCATTGTAGCCCACTGCCACCGAGAAAAACATCCAGACTGGCGAAGCTCATCTCCAGTCACTGCCCGTTTTAAAAGGCACTACCTGCCAGCAAGCAATTTCACAAATTCTATTAGCCTACATTATCAGATCTATTTAATTTATTTATCGAAGCAATAAAAATGATCTCATTTTACCTCACATCGGCAGATAGTCTATCGGTCCGATAAATATCGTGCATCCCTAATTATTATTATTATTGTATGCAGCACTTCCTGTATATTTTTGTGGTTTTGTTCTACCCTTGTTCACAGCGACCAAGCACAGCCTTATGGTAGCATTGTTCAATAATATATCACTGACAGAGCAAGCAAGCACAGCCTTATGGTAGCATTGTTCAATAGTATATCACTGACAGAGCAAGCAAGCACAGCCTTATGGTAGCATTGTTCAATAATATATCACTGACAGAGCAAGCAAGCACAGCCTTACAGTAGCATTCTTCAGTAGCACTGACCGATAGACATAACTGTAGGTTTGCACTACAGTAGCATATTTTGAGTGGGCAGCACGACTTGGCAGAACAAATCGGGCAGTGCCAGAACATATCATTCAGTGCAGGTATGCTTGATAATGCTGCGTATGTGTACACATGTGAGCCATAAATCAAGGAAATGGTACGGATCGGGTAATAAATTCATGCCATTCGTTCCTACACTATCAAACTTTAGGTCTTCTGGGGAAAAATGTTGAGACTACAATGGAAAAATAATGCCTCAAAATATCACACTTTTAATGCTTTTCAATGGCCTTAATTTTTGCGAAATTGATTTATCACTTTTCAGTGCTTTTTAATGACACGCGGATGCCCTGACTTACTTGTACATATGTGTGTGTGTACATTTGTCTTAAAAGAAGAACAAATATGCAAAAACTCACAATTCCTATGTACCCATAATCATACTTGTGCAAATGGTAAATACAGTATCATTTGATTTCTCTTCCTCACTCTTCTGCTCCCGACATCTAGAAGCTGTAACCCTGATCAGCTCTCACCTCTTTCCTCTTCCGGGCTGCTTTGCAGAGGAGGCTCTGGCCGGCAGTGGCTGGCAGCGCATGGTCGTCATACAAATCTAAAATGCAGAGATCATAGGCAATTCAGGCAAAGGCTGCCAGCATGTCCCCTTGAGCCACACTCAGTCCCACAGCCATGATCCGACTGACTCCACAAGCCGTAGGTCACTGCAGAGAAGTAGCAGTTTTCCAGGTAGTAGTGGGCAGGTTAGGGTGTAGACACTTACTGAACTTCATTCGGATGTATTCATATGGATCCTCCTGCCAGAGCTTCTCATCCTCATCCTTATAGCACATAAGTGGGAAAATGACCTCCTGACAGATGGCCTGGGGGCAGCAATGAAAGAGGTCGCCGTAAGAGGTGGCAATCTCCAGGCATTGTGGGATTCCTCATAGTTATAATGTTTAAGTGAAACAAGGATACAGAGCTTTCCTCATACTACAGACAAGCACTGCTGATCCCCATCTTTATCCAGAAAGGAAGGGACACACAAGACAGCCCCCTCCACTATGCCCCTCACTGTGCACGGACCTGCATGTGGGGCTTCATCTGCTTCCAGGTGAGCGAGTGGGAGACACCATGGTTCAGGTAATTCAGCGCTTGTTGGAGGACATGGGGACTGACATACTGCCTTTGCCTGTGTTGGTGCACCACCTTAAGCAGAACCTGCATGGAGGAGATACCAGGGGAGAGCAGGCAGGCAGTTCATCTCAGACATTTGTATTCATGGCATTAGCATACATTACATACCCCAGCCCACTTATATTTACACACGAAAATGTTAACATACAGTGATGAGGGAAACAAAGTTAGAACAGTCTTGGTTCGGTATCATTGAACTGTGACCTGCAGTATGCACTTCAGCAGTTTTCAGTTGAGTGTGAGGCGGCCAGGATGAGGATCAGCACCTCCAAGTCTGAGGCCATTGCTCTCGACCAGAAAAGGATGGATTGCTCTCTTCTAATAGGGAATAAGCTACTGCCTTTAGCTTCTCGGGGGGTATTGTTCACAAATGAGGGAAGAAGGGAGCGGGAGATTGAAAGGCAGATCAGTGCAGCATCAGCATTAATGCAGACGCTGTACCATTCTGTTGTGGTAAAGAGACAGCTGAGCTGGAAGGCTAAGCTTCCAGTTTACCAATTGAACTATGTTTCTACCCTCACCTATGGTCACAAGTTTTGGATAGTGACTGGAAGCATGAGATTGCTGATACAAGGGGCAGAAATGAGCTTCCTTCACAGTGACTGGGCTCAGTCTTAGACATAGGGTCAGGAGCTTGGACATTCAGGAGGAGCTATTTTTGGATGCCTCCTAGACGTATATTTGTGTCTCCATTACCAAAACTCAATAAGAATTTAATTTCTTCTTGACTTCTAAAAAAAATATATTTATCTGATCTTACCAATGCAAAGATGTTAGAAATTATGCATCCTAAGTTCGTCCCAAATTATATCTGGCACACATGTCTTTAAATTGGGGCAATCGCATTATGAACTTGTATGCCGATGCACCAATGTGAAGCAGTGAATCTTACTATCCGTATCATAAACGTAAAAGTAAATCTTGAGCAGGACAGCTGAATTCTCTCGTGTATGCATGTATGATGTGACAGAAATATTCATTACTTGAAGTATTTTGATAGTAAAGAGACAGTGGCTGATATACCTACAAGATGATGTATAGGACTGATCAACGGGCAAAGTAAACATTTGTTTCAAGTTATTTCTGCTAAAGAAGGTGATACCAGTTACTAAATGTTATTTCAAAACTTTTTCCCACATCAAAGACACTGCATGGTGGATCAATGTGTTGCAAAAAATATGAAGAGAGCATAATTTTTAATATATCAAAACCATTTTCAATCAATGTAATACAGAAATATTTAAAATATGACAAATATGAATTCTCTCTCAATGTAATGTGCAACTCACCCTAAATTACAGATAATAGTAAGTTGCTGATAACTGCACCCTAAACATTTTTAATCCTATACCTGTATGAAGGTCCCACATACATTTTCCATGTGCAGATGCATGTGCACACAGATACAGACACACACACACACACACATTTTCCATCTCTTTTGCTTCATACCTGCTGGATCCCCACCGCATAGGTCTTGAGAAAGAAGTCTGCAAACTCAAAGTACTCCTTAGTCACATTGCCAGGACTTCCATACCTACAAAGAATTTCGTATATTTGGAAATAGTTTGATGATACTTAGTGGCAAACACAAATGACTCCCTCCCCCCAAGCAGTTTACCTCTCAAACAGCCTGTTAATGATGTGCAATGCCCATTTTTTACACTTCCACCAAACAAGATCGGGACGGTCATCCTCATCAACCTCCAGTGTCTCCTGAAACCACATACACAGGACAGTCATAGGAATAATACCTACAATAATGTCTGCAGTCACAGTCCTCAGTCAGCGCTAATACCTACAATAATGCCTATAGTCATAGCCCATAAGCAAGGTTCATATGACACTTTTCCACATGTGGGTTAGGGTCAATTGTCCCTGTACCAGCTTATGTTCATGCCGCATCTGGCTGCAGATGCAGATGGTCACGGTTGGTGCATGCATACATCAGTGCTTCCATCAGACCAGTACAGTCCAGATGAATTGCGACACAAAAATACAAACAAGTGTAATGAAATGGGTAAAATTTTATAAACAGTTTTCAGTCAAGACTTGCGTGGTATTACGGTAATAAGGCATACCACAGTATTTTGAAATCCTTACGACAAAATTTGCTGGGACCCCAGCCTCCTCCGCGATATGTTGTTACCTCCATCCCTCCTCATACAGCTGCTTACCATAACTACTACTACAACTATTCTTCCTCTTCTCTTTTGTCATTGACCACTGATCAGTGAGACTCCACGCTGCCACCTACTGGAAATTATGGCTGCTGTGAATAGTCAACATAGCCGACAATGAAAATGCCTTAACATCAATAAGTCGTTTTTTATGAACTTACCTTTTTGATTTCCAAAACACTTAAACTCATTACAGTAAATGTTTTCCTTCAATTCCAAATGTATTTAGGGGAGTAGTTCCAATTATCATAAAACAAAATATTGGTTTGTACACTGTGCAAAGTTCGAAGTCATACCTCCTCAGCACTTGCACTATGCATGAGCACCGGAAGAGAAAACCCACAGGTGTTATTCTGGATGACGGACTGCCAGGGTAGGCAAAACCACTGTAACTGTTACCACTGTAACTGTTACCACTGTAACTGTTGTCTGTTCATTAAATTACTATTATGACGGACAGCTCCATGGGTGCACTTCAATGTGGCTGCCCTTCACAGCCAAGCTTGCTCTTAAAGAGCAAGGTTGGGGGAGATGAGAAGAAGACAATTTTCCCACGGGGATCAATAAAGTATTTAAAAAAAGAAAAACTAAAACTGAATAATAAAAATGAAAATAATAATAATTTGTGAACTAAAATGAAAATTCTATTTACCTAGAAAATGTGCCACAAAAAGTATCACCACCCAAATATGTCTTTTTACCTTGTTTAACCACAGTATCTTCTCTTTTAAAAGACTTTGCAAATGCTGAGATGTTCCTTTTTTCTCTGGCACTTAAGTACGTATCACTTCCATGTTATGGCGTGCTCTGCTAAATGAATGTAATAAACATAAAGGTATGTCTTGGGTGTTACAATATGCCACTCAGTAATACTTCTACTAATCTGCTTTTCTAATTGTGGACGTAAATAACATCTGTATAGTGTCAGTGAAAATAGTATGTTGAAGTTTTTTGGGTTCTTGACAGTGGATAGCAAAGTCACAGTCAAAGATAAGGCTGTTTATCAACTTTGTAAAAGGCAGTTGCCTTACTTCTCCACGACAACAATTCTTCAGGCTACCTGTTGACTTATCACCCCAATCAGACAGCAGAGACTGAGGCACAGCAGACTAGCGGAGCAGCGCCAAGCGACCGCAGTTTTCCAAAGCTAACCCTCCCATTACAAAATTTCCGTCATGTCCCCTCATCCACGACCGAAAGTGCACGCAGAAAAGTAAAGTGTGAATTGGCATTTAGTCAGAGACTATACATACGATAATGGCTACAGTCACAGCCCTTAGTCAGGGCCAATACCTACAAAAATGCCTACAGGTTACAGCCCTTTGTCGAGGATAACGCCTACAGGTCATAGCCCTTAGTTAGAGATAATGCCTACAGGTCATAGCCTTTAGTTAGAGATAATGCCTACAGGTCATAGCCCTTAGTTAGAGATAATGCCTACAATAACACCTATACTCACAGCCCGTAGTCAGGGATAATACCGATAACAATGCCTACAGCCACAGTTCTTTGTCAAGGATAACCCATACGAGTCATCCCTGACCTGAATTTTATCCCTAGTCAATCTTACGGAAATCATGCAGATTATGTAATATGTAGTATAGGTATACAAGCATAACAAAGGTTGCACTTACATGAGGAATATCTCGGTCCAAGATGGCCCTGAGCACCTCCATCCACTGGGTCAGAACCATGTTGTTCACCAGGCTCAATGGCAATGAGTACTATGCAAAACAGAAATCTCAGATGTCAGCAAGCTCAAATTCTCAAACCACAAATTTCTTAAAATCCTTCCTGTCTTCTGGTATTCAGGTGTTAAAAATGTTCTTTTAAACAATGGAAGAATGTGGCACATGACAATTTGTATCAAGATGTTTTTGTTCCTTTAATGTGAAATGAGTATGGCTGTCCTTCCAGATACTCTCACCTGCACCAGCGCATGGAAGATTTTAAGAATCTGCTTTTGGATCAGCACTGAAAAAACAGTGGCATCCGGCAGCAGCTGAGTGATCTGCTGCTGAATTTGGGGCAAGAAGATCTGCATGGCCGCCAGGAGCGGGTCCCTCTCCTCTGCCTTCCTATATCTAGGAGACAGGGCACACGAATGCACCACTTACAACACAGACACTGAGAACTTGCTCCCCTACTTCTGATAAGGGAAGCACAAACTTTACTAAATACATCACTGCAGAATCTCAAAATGTCTGTATAAAGACTAGAATAAAAAAGGCAGCAAGCCTAAGAATCACTTCATTCATTATGATTCAACAATAATAACTATTAGATCAAAATTTGATGCTGCAAATCACTGTGGTCCCTCTGTGGGTAGCTGAGCATGACACTCACTCGTAGGTCTTGACCAGCTGGTAAAGCGCCAAAAGGCTGCCATACCAGCTGGTACTATTCTGGGAGTGCAGGTACAACCGGATCTTGTCCACAACGTCAGTCCAGCGACCAGGGAAGTCGTGCTTGATAATGACACGAAGGCACACGTTCAACTGAGCCCTGTGAAACCAGCAGACAGCATCACTCACAGCACACACAACTAGCACAGCACACACTTAATGAACACTCACTACATGAACTGCACAGGCACAGCCCACCATCAGTGCACAGCGACACCATTGAACACTCATGAGATGGAGTGCACAGGCACATTCCATCCATCAATGTTGAACAATAATGCTTACTAAACACTCACCAGATGGAGTGCACAGACACTCTGCACATAAACTCACAGCATAACCAACCGGTACATCAGTGTTCACTATGGGTGCTTTCCCGCAGCGCCAGGCACCGTATTTTTGGCATAACAACTGATACTGGCGCTGAATGACACCACAACGTGAGGTGGGGCTTTTTTGTACTGAATTCGAATAATTTGAAAAATTATAGTGCTGCACAATGTGTGATATTAATACCAACGTGGTACGCATATGCAATTCTAACATCAGAAAATAGACTATTTCTTAACTTCAATTTTGACTGGAAAAACATTTGCGGAAACATTTTTACTCTGTCAAAAAAAGAAACTTAGCAAGTTTTGCAATTTTAATGGATTACTCTTTTTCAAGATATTCTAGTACACATTTCAAACTCAGTTTAAAGTTACACTGCTTTTACACGAGTGCTGCATGCGTTCTCCGAGACAGTCATAATCATTTTCATCCATGCGGTTTAAATCACTCCTAGATGGACCAATATTTAATGATTAATAAATACCCCAATATTTATTAAAACAATTAAAGCTTGCATGTCTTTATTTGTCCACACATCTGTTATTATTACATTATTTTTTCCCCACTTTGTTCATTGTTTTCTGAATTCACAAACCTTTTGAAAGCGGCGACTGTATGTTTCAGAGGGAGGCTATTTGCATAACCAATTGACAAAGGAAGCATCTCAAGTCCCCCCCCGAAGTACCCCGGTTAGTTTGACACTTTAGGTACTGGAACTATGGGTATTTGATGGGAGGTCAGTAGAGAAGGGAAAGTACCAAAAGCACTGTAGCTGCTGCAGTGGAAAACCACCCTATGTCCCTCATGCACAACACATCAGTGCTCAGTAATGCTACTGAACACTTACCACATAGACTGCATAGGCATATTATGCCCATCAGTGCTCAGTAACACTAATGAACACTTACCGAATGGACTACACAGGCACGCAATGCCAATCAGTGCTGAAGTAATGCTTACGGAATACTCACCGAATGGACTCGGGACACTGAATGACCCCCTCCACAATGTTGTCCCGGATCTGCTGCCGGTCGTTTTCATGGATGTTGAAGGGAAACACAAGTTCCCCGTGGGAAGGTTCCCGGTCCGGCCAGTACTGGCTCACCATGTTCTTCAGGTAGATGGCAGCTGGGCAGAAGAGATACATGTAAGAGGCATCTATCACCTTGTCAGTGGATGGAGCCACCAGCACATTTATAAATCTTGCTGAGGCATCTGCTGGGTACAACAGCACTCTTCACGGTATATTGAAAAAGACGCACCATTATTTTAGGTTATTTACCTGCTTGGCGCACTGGAAACTCAACATTATCTGATACAATGATCTGGAGTAAGGTGGGGGCAAAGTTGATGATCTTGTAGGACTGAAAAGAAAACATAAAAGGAAATTATTTTCATTGTGTAAAGTCCAACATTACTATTACGAGTAATGAAGAAAATCTCTTTGTATAACACAATAAAAAATTGCCTTTACATATTTTAAATGCATAAATGGGGGTTAAATGTACACTATAAATACCACATAATATGAGGCTGTAACTATTGAAATTACATTCCAATAGTTTCAGTGGCATGCAAATTGATGATGGATTAGCAAAGCAGATTAAGTGAGCTATGAAGTTCTTTTGTGACGTGTAAGGGAAAGTATATGAGCTTATTTATAGTTCTTTATAAAATTTTTCACAAAGCTTTTTTATATGCCAATGATGAGTGTATGTAAACTTCTGACCACAACTGTAAAATTGAGAAAGCAGGGTCAGACAGTTCCTGGAGCAATTGGGGGTTAAAAAACTTACATAGGGGCTAAATGGTGAAATCACTACCAACCACGCAATTTGAACTGGCAACCTTCCAATGACAGGTTCAGTGTCCTAACCCACTAAGCCAAAATCCACCCCCCCCCCCCCCCCTCACAAAATCAAAATAGTTAAAGAATCTTTAACTCTTATTTGCACCAACCACCAAAGCAAATTCCTTGTATGTGACAACGTACTTGGCAATAAACTCCATTATGATTAGTACTTCAGAGAATTAATGTAGAAACAAATAAAATCCATAAAAATCAGGTAGAACAAAAGGGATAACACAGGTTTACAGTCCTCTGACCATACAGTGGACTACAGCTGGCACAAAATAGTTCTGCAGTATTTCCAGTTTTAGTTGGCACATGTTTTCAGCAGAGTTTGCATTACGCAGCAGACTTTAAACTGTCAAAGTACCACTATAGCACTGATGTCTTTTTGCCTTGCTTATCCACAATATCTCCTTTTTTAAAGAGGTTGATGTTTTTTGATGTTGTGGATGTTGAGCTATTGCTTTCTTCACTGATACTTGAATCTTCCTCTTAGGGAGTGCTCATACTTCCATATTACAAAAACAGCAGCGTGTGGCGTGTTCCACTAGCTCAATAAAATACTGCTTGATAATATTCAGAGAAGAGTGCCTCCGTTTCCATCAGTTTTATACTCCGTCCCATATAAAGTTTAAAGATTTTTTATTTCACAGTTACTGTCCCATAAACAGTGTAAAAACTGTTTTCAGTCAATTAGTGTTCCAAATACGGTGTAAAGATTAATTTCACAGTTTCTACCCCGTATAGACTGCAAAGATTTTTTTACTTCAGTTATCAACTCATATGCAATGTAAATACTCGCCATTGCTATCCCATAATGAGCGTAAAAATGGTTAATCTCACGGTTACTGTCCCATACACAGTGTAAAGATTTTCGGAGCTATCGAACCAGTTCAGCCATTTGAGTAACATTTCTGAATAAAACGATAGAAGATTGCAGGGAATAAACACAAAGAAACAAAAAAGCGCCCCGAGCAGCAGTCACAGGTGTCAGAACCGCGACGAACCGAGCCGACACGGGCCGCATCTCCGCGCACGGAAAGCCAGCCTCCCTCAAACAAAAACAAAGTTGCCATGGATCTTACGGCTCACCTACCTGGTTGAGCTCATTTTCCGCGGCTACTCTCAGATTAGGGTCGATCGTGCCCTTAAGAGCTTGGATGATTCTGTTAGGGTCCATCTGGCCCACCGTGTCAAACTAAAGTTATTGCTGTAACAGTTACAATGTTATAAGCAGGGATGCCAGACAGCCCTGCCCCATTTGGCCGGCGATCGGAAGACGGCGACACAAAGTGACGTAAACAGCAGCATTTTACGGCAGAGATGGGGCAGCCGCTGCTGGCGCCTTTGCGGCGTGGTGCAGGGAAGCTGACTGGTAGTGGTTTCAAATGATTTAAAACCATAAGCAGGTTACTCAACATTGAAATTAGCGACATGTTAGGTTGCCTGATATTCCTGCAAAAGTTATCGAACTGGTCGGTAATGTAAATAGCTACAACTTACCGCTGAAGCGGCGCAGCTCGCTCTCAGGCTGTGTGGAGCGGCCGTGACGTCACCACGTTTTGCAATTATTTAAGATCAGCATCAGATACTTAAAATCGTGATTCATTCTCTGCTCTTTTTAGCGCTGCAACATATAGGGTCTAAAGACCATTTACGTGAACCACACTATGAATAGATGAATAGAAACGATACTAGCTTTTACGTGTATATTCAGATATTATGTCATAGAAAAAGTACGTTCATAGTTTAAACATGTTAATTGTGTCTTTTATATGGAAGCCCAAAAATAACATCCCGTAAGTCATTATAATGAGATACTATCTCGAAATAACGAGACACTAAGTGGCAGAACAATTCTAGCCTTTGTCCAAAATGTTGAGCTGATAATTTTGATGAAAACATACAAAGAGTCACTGGACTCTCTGATGCATTGGTTGCACTGGGAAACTTATTTTGGGAGTAATATTGTACTGTGTTCAAGCATGTGAAATCGAAGCATTGCTGTTATTAATTGTTCTGTTTTGCCTTAATAAGAGGTCAAGGTTAATAATGTTCAAATAATGTTCAAAGTCTACATGTAAAACTCTTTGATGTGTATATTTTAATAATTTGTTTTATATTTTGTTTTATATATATTTTTACCTACGTTTAAATTCTCAGTTTTGCACAATTTCATGTTGTATTTTTTTGTTTGACAAAAAACTAACAAAGCAATGCCATTTATGATGGATGTGACTACAGTGTATAATAACGTCTGCTTCTAGTGTTGTACATTGTCAGTTTAGCATACCTGTGATCCTGTGTCCATTACATGATTGCACAACTCTGCCTAGTCCAATTTGGCTTAACTGACATGTCAGGTTTGAGATGCAAAATTAAGTTATATTGTCCTCCGTGTTGATGACTTCTTGGTCCAGCAGGTGTACAAGGGCCTGTTTCAATGGGTAATTCACTCGATTGTACACCTCTGGCCAGATACTTTCCACTCGAAGATTCTGTGGCTCTCAAAACATTTTTCTCAATGGTATGAAAATACAACAGCTGAATGTAATTGTAGATTATAAAACAGTTTCTCAAAAAAAAACATTACTAATGATTTCAGTATTACAAAAATCTCACCCTTGTTGATGTTGTTTGGAAGTACAGTGGCCTGCGTAGGTCGTGTCTGTGTCTTGACAGCTTTTCTTGCACGTACAGACACATGAAAAACTCCCTGCCATGATCAACCTTGAGCTGGTCTCACATCCCATGGTTGATCACTGCAGGTCTGGAATAAAAAAATATGCACAAGGCTATGATGATCTTAATGATCCAATAAGAAATAGGAATTACATTTAATTAAAAGATTAAAAACAGAGCACATAAATGAAATGAATAACTCACCTGTAAACTTCATCATAAATCACAAGGTTGTTTTTCACTGGCAT
>JAODKM010000058.1:30669859-30682551 GCA_026780845.1 Petrocephalus sullivani | reverse complement strand
TTTCTAAAGAATGCTTTCAGCACCTTGTTGAATCAATGCCACGTAGAATTAAGGCAGTTCTGAAGGCGAAAGGGGGTAAAACACTGTATTAGTATGGTGTTCCTAATAATCTTTTAGGTGAGTGTACAATACAATGTTATGTATTGATTTTTTTTTTTTAGAAATTTTTTTACCATCTTTAATTGCTGACCATTTGCACAGAATATTAAGCACCACAAGATCATGACAAGCAGCACATCCAGTCAGTATAATACGCCGCGCTGCATAGCAGTCAAGCTCCACCTCGGTTGTAATGATGTAAATTTCCAGTTGAGTGAAATTTCTCTTTTTTTTGCCGGCTTCCATTCTTCAGTGTTGCAAATTCTGAGAGCGTGGCCACGTGAACCATGAATAAATATGGGAGCGCCACGTGAAATGCGCTTATTTCCAACCACCAGATTTTTCAACGTACATAAGCCGGAATTGGCCAGATTTTCATAAATCACACGTCATACAGCGTTTTTTTTGTGCCGGAATCTCTTGTTTTGATAAATGAGGGCCCATGACCCTACAACTCCCAGGTCTACACGGGCCCCGCCCAGCCCCATCCCAGGCCTCACCGCTTGCGCAGATCCCCTTCAGCCCTGCTTCTCCCTCTCTGCAGCTCCTCTCTGATCTTTCTGCGCAGTTCCTCTTCATTAACTACATTTCAGAAAAAGACAACATGTGAAACATCAATGGATGGTGACAAGAGCATATCATCAAAAACTTGTCCCGTTATTTTATTATTTTACCTTATATCATACCTACAGCCACAGAAAAAATTAAGAAACCACAGCACAATAAAAAATAAATTAAAATCTGCATTTTTAAATCCTGGTTTAATCCTGGTTCTGCTGGCAGAAAGCTACACTGAGGCTACTTCCAGGTTCAACGTTCCTAAGACAGCAGGAGCCTACACAAGAACACACTGGCAATGACCAGAAAACAGCCAGGTAACGGGCAGAAGAGACTTTCTAATGCCAGAGATGACTGTCAGCTTATCCTGCAGTGCCTCATGAATCGGAGGATGACATGACTTTCATAAGGAATGGGAAACATTAAGTGGCGTGAAGGGCACTGCTTGGACAGTTAGTATCAGGCTCCTAGAAGCATGACTGAAGTCCCATAAAGCAAGGAAAAAGCACCAAATTAAAGAGAAACAGAAAAGAACCAGGCTGAAATTTGAAGAAAAAAAATGGTCTATTTTACACAGATGCATAACCATAAATTGTGAAACAAAAAATTGTGCTGCAGTCTCTTCATTTTTTCCAAGGCTGTATATGCTATATTTAACCAATATAATTCAACAATTAAACAACACCGTAAAACTTCAGTTCAAATTCTTTGCGATTTACCACCAAGGGGTTAGACAATGAAACTGAAAGACCTGGTTTTAGACCACAAGAGGGTTGTCACAATACCAAAATAATTACTTGATACTTGCCATGATACCTGCCTAAAATATTTTAATTCCGATACTGAAACAATACCTCAAAAATACCAATAACAGTCAACATCAGGAAACTCAATGGATAAATAGGCCCAGCAACATTTTGTCAATATCTGTCACAATAGATAAAATATAGCCTATGTTATCAAAGATGCAGAATGATATTGAGCACGTTTTAACAAAACTAAAAAATTATTCAGTTACAACTGATGAACTATACAGCCATTGAACATTAAACTGTTCACTATAAAGTCTGGGGATTATTTTGAATAAGTAGTAAGATTAAGATAAGTAAGAAAATGCTGTTGAATTTTTCAAATGTATTTTTGGCACTTTAAACACCACAGAAACAATGGGACTGAATGGCATTCTATTAGAGAGAAGACCAACATTTCTACAGCCAATATTTTTTAAATGAATATTACACTTATATTTGAGGGTCAGGCCTGATACTTGTTATGCATCACACTTGCTAACCTGTGGCTCTTTAAATTCTTCACCTAAGTTGGGATATCAGTCAGCAAGATTAATTGCCCATTTCAATGTGTTGACTCCCTTTGTTTTCCTGATTCCCGAAGACATCTTTTACACAAAAGCTTTGCGGTTCCTGTGAGCTTGTCCTGACTGTACATGTGCTTTGTTGACAAGCTGTATACAGTTGGCAACAGCACTTGAACTTGCAGCCAGGGTTCTCCTGTAATGACATGACATTTGCGAAAGAGTCTCTTACAGGAAGTATACACTCAGGTTCACTTCCCGACAAAGATTCCCTCCTTTCCTTATTCTGGATGTCCTCAGAAATACGACAAGAATGCTGCTTCCCTCCTTGACTAAACTTTATATGGTGAAAGTGAACAGACAACAGAGTTGGTGAGCTGATGAACAGGCTACTGAGCGAGAGAGCATACCTCGGTCGTGACTAAAATACACCATCTACAGGTGCAGTATATATCCTACCTGTGCAATGACTTCTCATATGCTAAAACTGGATATAAGAGAAGCATAATTTTCATGATTTAAATGTTAATTTTATTTTTTTTATGATTTTAACCAGTTTGTTAGCTGAACATGCTGTTAGGTTTGCATTTTCAACAGCTAAGTTGAGAGACTTGGACTATAGTTCAATAAATATTTTTCTCAAATGACATGACAGTGCTGTACTCTGGGCGCACCACAGTCTGGGTGGTAAGCCTCTTTGGGGATTCTCCTCACCATAACTCTTACAGATGTGGGAAAAAACAGTGAAGATGGACTCTTCAGAGAACAAAACATTTCACATTGTCCATAGCCCAAGACTTGTGCTGCCAGCACCATTAAAACGCCTATGGGGCTCCCAATGAACAGTTTTGGTGGAAATGGGAGAGTTGGGGCGTGCATTTCCTTCTGCAGTGAGTTGGGCAACTGTGGTTTTATGTTTTTTGGATATAATCCAGGTTAGTACCCGGACATCCCTTTCAGACAGCTTCTTCTTGCAACCACAGTTACTCCTGTTGGATGTGGTCTATGCCGATATTACTGTGGCTCGCAATACACCACAAAGATTTGCCGTCTTGGTCACAGAGCCAACAATGCGCCCTCTTGTGTCTCCAATTAAGTTCTATGGACTACAATATTTTATGTACAGCTGGGCTGTTGCTCTGCTAATTCAACCTTCACACACTGTACTTTCCACAAATAAGAGCAATCACTGAAGACTAGGAATGGGTACCAAAACCCAGTACTAAAAGGGCCCCCAGGCTAAATTTCTTAAGACCAGAGTATCGATAAGCTTTGACGTTAACAGTATTTGTCTTGGTACTGGAGAAATGAATAAATCAGTTTTTTCGTTTCTACATAAGCATAATATTTCCCAGTTCCGTTACTGATTAAAACATTAATCTACAACGCGTTCTCTCTCATGCGCGATGCATGGGGAAACTATCACGCATGCCCACAGACATGCCACAGTGTTGCTGCCCGATCTGCGTGTGCAGGCACAAGGTTCTGTTCTGCTTATGGCTGTTTGATTTTTATACTGACATCCGCTGGACCCGGCCTGATCGATGAGAGTATGTATTTTAATTTTAATACATTGTAAGATATAAAGCCATACTTAAGCATCCATATGGATACTTAATATCCTCTAGTAGACATTAAAATATATGACAAGTACAGCCTGCCTGCCAAGTAAATACGCAGCTTTTAATTTTATGGGATATTGTTAAAGACTTAAATAAATGCACACAAACTCATTGTGGACTGTGAAGTCGTTAGAAAGAATTAAAACTAAAAAAAACTATTATAATGATTTCAGTAATATTGTAACTGCCATGCAAGAGGAGTATGTGTCAGCTTACTGTGTTGATGGTATTGCTTGTAAAGTTTGTTTCTGCGTTCACAAATAGGGCAGAGATCTTAACGCATTGCAATGCAATGCAATTTTATTTATGTAGCGCATTATCACAACATTACATTGTCTCAATGCGCTTTACATTTCTGCCACATGATCTGCATTGCTATGCAGATCAGCAGTACCGTAAAACCTGCGCATGTGCAGGCAGATTGGGCAGGGACTGCAGATGTGGCAGCCGCAACTAGTGATGATGGTGGAGAGAGAGGCAAGATTCAAATCATTTATTAGGTTTGTTTTACATTTCCATTATTTGTATTTATTTAAAACATTACCATATTTTTTGTGACATTTTATTTTGCATTATTTTGCATCATAATGTTAAATAGAAGCAGCTTCTTTAAAAAGCTCTCAATCTTTATGTACATGGTTAGTCTGGACAGCCCAGTAAAACCAGATATTAGCATATATTTTTCAGATCCTAGCCCCTGCTATGCACTCAGCTTCTCTCTGTGATAACATATCTCAGACAAACCAGCTATAATTGTGTCCTTCAGCTTCAGCAAAATGGAATATTAATTATTTAATTACTTCCAATTTCTTGACGGATATTATGTCAAAATACGAACAGATATTTCAATGTCTACTAGAGGATATTAAGTATCCGGTTAATTGTAGGTGATTCTACAATTCATGTCTGCTGCACATCAAGCCATTAGTCAAAGACTTCTTGAATCTCATTGAATCTTTTGATCTTGTGCAGACTGTATCAGGTCCTACTCAGGAATATGGTCACACTCTAGATTGTTTTTCATATGGTCTATCCATTTTTAATACTGATATTTGGGATGCCATTGTTCTCTGATCACTCACCTCTCCTATTCCAGATCTGTCTAACCTGTCATGTTCCTAAGACTTGCATAAAGGCCCGTCGCTAGTAACCACTTAACTCTACTACTCCTACTCAATTTGAAACTGCCTTTAATAATGTTGTTGGGTCGTTTTCAGAGCACACTTACTATGTTGACACTGAGGAGCCAACCTCTCTATTGTATTCCACCTGGCAAAACGTCTTAGATATTGTTGTTCTTTTCAAAACCCTGCTTTCGAAACCATAATCAGAGCCATGGTTAAATGATGTCACTCGAGCAGCTAGACGAATTTGCAGGAGGGCAGATTGCAAGTGGAGGAAAGACAGGTTGCAGGTGTCCCTGGATATTTTGAAATAAAGCTAGCACAATTATAAGTAGTGTTTGAGTCAAAAAGATTTAGTATTGTCAAAAAAAATTCCAAAAAACCCGGTGGCCCTTTTTCTACCATTAACAATGTTATCAATACCCTTGAACCAGTCTGCCTGGATGTCTCCCTAGATATCTGTGAGAAATTTCTAAATATTTTTGTGGATAAGATTGCAACTATAAAAGCTTGCACCTTTCCAACCTTTTATGACCCATCTATTACCATCATTTGCTCAGCTGTTTGAGCCTATGTCCTTTAGCCAGCTTAAGCTTCTCATTGGACAGACGAAATTATCAGCAGGTCACATCGATCTTACCCCACTTTGTCAGTTGAAAGATATCGTAGATACACTTGGACCACTTATTTAAACCTTTGTAAATAGTAGTATGGCTAGCAGTATTGTACAGAGACAATTTAACCAAGCAATAGCGCAGCTGCTTATTAAAAAAATCCAATCTGGATACAACAGTTTTTCCCCCAGCTATTGACCAATTTCTAGGCTCCCCTTTCTCTCAAAAATCTTAGTGAAATTGGTTCTTACACAGCTGCAATATTTTTTATACAAGCACGACATTCTCAACCTGTTTCAGTCTGGTTTTAATGCACTTCAGAGCACAGTCTGCACTTTTAAAGGTTTTCAATGATTTGCCGTTGACCACAGATGCTGGGGATTCAGCTGTACTTTTCCTTTCAGATCTAACTGCAGCATTTGACAGTGGTCAACCACAGTGTTTGTGGGTATAAAAGGAATGGCGTTAGAGCGGTTTACATCTTATTTGTCTGACAGAAGTTTCTCAGTTAGCATAGGTGATTCTGTCTCCTGACCTGCTCCTTTCTCGTGTGGAGTTCCTCAAGGTTCCGTTTTAGCACCTATCCTTTTCTCTAGTACATGCTCCCGTTAGGATCCATATTTAAATAATATGTAATTTTATTTCACTGTTATGCTCACAACACCCTATCTTCCTTTAAAATGGAAGAAATTTGTTAACACCATTGCTGGACTGTCTTGGCGACGTTAAAAGATGGATGGCATTAAACTTTTTAAATTTAAATTAGAATAAAACTGTGGTTTTAGTTTTTCCCCCAGTACACATGATATCCACAATATAGACTTGGGTCCTCTGGAGCCATTCATTAAGCCCACTCTAAAAAACCTTGGGGTGATAATGGACAGCAATTTTAAACTAGGAAAACAAGTAAATTCTGTGTTCAAAAAGAGTTTCCCAGTTGAGGCTTTTATCAAAGGTTAAGCTCTTCTTGCCCTTTGGCGACTTCATAAGGGTCATACATTTATTTCCTCCCGGCTTGATTACGGCAATTCCCTCTATGTTGGTGTAAGCCAGGCATCTATTTCTCGCTTACATTTGGTTCAAAATGCATCAGCTCAACTACTAACTGGAACGCCAAAAGCATGATCATATGTCTCCTATACTTCCCTCTCTGCACTGGCTTCCAGTACATTTCAGAATTGATTTCAAAAATAGTAATATTTGTATATAAAAATCACTAAATGGCCTAGCTCCATCCTCTCTCTATATGCCCAACAACAGCAATAAGATCAGTTGACCAGTCCCTCCTTATGGTTCCGAAATCAAGGCTAAAGCGTAGGGGAAACTGGACATTTGCAGTTGCAGCTCCAAAACTGTGGAATGAGCTGCCACTCCATATTCGTCAGGCACCAACACTTTCCTTGTTTCAAGTTTATGATTGTACAGCTCATTGTTTCAACTTGGTCTGGGTGAAATGTGCAATAGAAATTAATTTGAACTTGAAAAGTGAGAAAGTTCCAAATGAGTTAACCACATCAAGAACTAGGTAACCATCTTCTTAACTGTGTCAGGTCATTTTAAGGACAGTTTGAAGTGGTAGTTCATGTACACTAACAACAGCAAAATACAATACAATTGTCACTTATTTGTGAAAGGTTTCATCTCATTTTACACCCAAATGCTGCACATGCCTGCAGCACTTTTCCAAGCAGTCTGCCATCAGTGACTCGAGTGTTGACCACCCCAATATAACAGAACTAAATCCAATCGCAAATGGGGTGGGGCAGTCGGTGACTAAGGGGGTTTTTTGGTACCATCAGTATTTTTGGGACTTTCGGTACTTCCTTTGTGTTGGTTTTTCACTGGCTGGTATCGGCAACATCATCAGTAACCATCCATGAATGACACCACCAGTTCAGTGCTTCTTTTGTGTTTTCCACTGCCATAAAAACTGGTACCGGCCTTGAATAAAAGCACAACATGAGACGGAGCATTTTGTACTGAATACGAAAAATAGCTGTAGTGTACAGCTGGACGATGTTGGATATTAAATCTAACATCGCATGTTATGCACATGCAGTTCTTACATCGCTTACTTTCGTTTTGATACAGACATTATGGACGGCGCAGGGCGTTAATGTTTTGCTAAAACATTTTTACTTTGGCATAGGGAAAAAGCTTAGCCACTTTATTGATTATTTCTTGCAAATATTATATTTATATCCAATATATGTTTTTAAAATCAGCTTAAAGTTTACCTCCGTTGCTTTTGCTTAGGCGATGCATGCGTTCTCTGAGACAATCATAATTATTCTCACCCTTGCTATTTAAATCACTCCTATACCATCATGGCGCTGCTGAAGTAGGCTGCCTCGCAGGTTGCTCCGACCCTCCCTATTCCTCCTCTTATCTTTCCCTGCTTGCGCCTTCGTCTAGTCTACTGTCTTTTGCACTCCCTCCCTCCCCCCATCCCAAGCCTTCGCCGCTTCATACCTTCAGCGGAAACAGGCGGGTCTGTGACCAGCGCTTCTACGGCTGCAGGAACGGATGACTGCTTGTCTATGCTGGACTATCTATCTCCACTTCCCCATTCCCCTACCCCTGTTGCAAGTCCTGTGACTATGTGCTTATGGTGCTGAGGTGTTTTTTTTTCTGTTCCCACAGTGTACTCCCTACTGGAGTACAGTCAGGGTGCTGTTTTTTTATTCGCCTCCTCTATCATCATGTATATGATTAAGTCGGTTACTGCACTGAATTTCCCGGAGGAACCTTCCAGAGGGATTAATAAAGTACTATATCTATCTATCTATCTATCTATCTATCTAGACAGGTTTGTGAGAAATTTATGTTAACTAATTTTTACTTTTATGTTAACTAACTTATAAATACCCCAATATTACAACAAAATCACATTGCTATATCTGGAAACTCTCCAATACCGTGCTGCAGTAGTATATTAAATAAAATTTTAAATTGCTTGTTATGCCATCCTGATTTTGTTGTATCCGTTCTTTCGACCAGATCGCAATTATTATTTTTTACTTTGTTTATTGCTGTTTTCTGAGTTCATAGTGTTTTGTCAAGACGGCGATCGCATTGTGTTTCAGAATCAGGCTATTTGCATAACCAATCGACAGCCAAAGCTTTTTAAGTTGCGCCCCAAAGTACCGAAACTGGTTTGGAACTTTCGGTACTTGACTTTTGGGTACTGGTACTCGACCGGAAGTCAATGGAAAAGCGAATGTTCCGAAAGTACCAAACTTCATGCGGTGGAAAAGCGCCCTTAATGGTTAGGGAAGCGCACTTGTGATCAAGTGATCAAAAGGTCGCTGATTCGATTCCCCAACCAGCAAGGAACTACCCGCTATGTCACTTTATTACATATGGGTTAAAGGCAGAGGACAAATTTCATTGTTGTGCATTGTGGTGTGTCAGCAATGACAATTTTCACTTCAAATGCAGTATCTGCTTTTTTATGACTATGATCAAAACTGTGAACAAGGCAGATGAACGTGATGGCGAAATGAGCTGGTCATTTTTCAAAATAAAATACCCTACAGTCTCCAACAGTCAAAATTGAAATAAAATAGTATTTAAAAGTTTATTATTCTTTCTGTGCACCGCAGTACAAGAAGTTGAGGCCCAGTGGTTGAGGACTGCAGTTCTACAGTAATGATTTCAACTAATAATAATTTATTTATTTTATATTTCTGAGTCCAAGTGAATTTAAGTTTGCCCTCTCCCCACCTCTTAAGCATAAGACATTTTAGAAATAAATTGGGGGGGAAACAACACAGGATCCCCTACACGAGCAACTTGTGTCAAGGAAATAAAAGTTGTTTCACACAAACGAGAAGTCTCAAGAATGTGACCACTTAAAAATCAAAATAATTATAATGCAATAATAAACACATTTGAGTGTGCAGAAAAGGGGGAGTATGCATATGCTTTGAGTGTAGAATGCCAGACCTGACTCAACTGTGGGGGGAGCCTGATGTGTTGGCAACTGGGCTTCGGAGCGTTCAGAAACAGGTGGCGATGGCAACAGCGGAGTCAAAGGCTGATTGGTCTGCGGAGATGGGGAGGCCCGGGATGGTTGTCGTGGAAACCTTGGAGAAGGGGAGTCTCTCATGCGGTTGATAACATTCTCTGAGAGCTGATCAAAGAAACAATGAGACAGAAGGATTAATAAAAAATAGGAAATGCGTGCGACAGAAGCAACATTCCACATTTTTGTGACATACATAATAGGTTTAGTGATGCATAAACTAACAATGGGCCAAAACACATTTTTTCAGTTCCAATCTGATTCCAATACACAAGTGCAAATACCGATTCCTTTACAAAAATAACATTTTTTTACTATAGTTATTTACTATAGTTACTATTGCACTTTAATAAGACAAAAGTATTTCTTATCCGATTACTCTATTAATCGACAGAATAATCGATTACCAAAATAATCGATAGCTGCAGCTGGTAATCTCAGCATTACCTCCCTTGACTTAAACTCAACACACCTAGAGATGTAACCCTGCACTGGCTTCCTATTGGTCTTTTTAATTGCTTCCCCACACTGGCAAGAGTGGGACATGGAAGCATCAACATACACACCGAGGTCTTTCTCATAATCAGCTACCTTTATTTCAGCTGGACCCATAAAATATCTGTACTTTATATTTCTGCTCTCTGCATTGATTACCTTACATCTATCTATGTTAAATTTCATCTGCCAGGTATCAGCCCGGTCACTAATTAAATCAAGATCTTGCTGTAGCCGCTCTGCTACACCACCCACCTTGGTGTCATCTGCAATTTAACCAGTCTACTGTATATATTGGTGTCTATATCATTCATATAAATAACAATGCAGAGTGTTACAACTACCAGTTAACAAAGAATAACTGTGAAATAACATGGTTTATTCTCACCAAGATGATGACCTGATACCCCAAACACCCAAATGGCTGTTTAATTGCTGATTTACACAACCCCAAGTCTGCTGGCCTCCATGTTTGTCGTTTGTGTACATGTCAGTCACGTTTGCAGGAAGCTTTAAATGATGAACTCACATCAAAAAGCACCATCCACAAATTCATTAGCAAAAGCACTGGATATTTCAGGTATATAGAGTAAAATTCCAGACAAAGATTGTGTTTCAACCAACCAGTTTAGTATAAAGAGTCACAGCCAGAGAGTACTTAACGGTTAGCTGACACAAAATCTTGGTCTGGAATTTTACTTTCTGGACCTAAAATGTCATTCTGGCTCAATTCATCAAATATTTGGTTTCGTTCATGCGTGACCATTTCAGAAATAAACCATTTTGTGAGATTTTTTTCCCCTTGGGCCAAAATAAAAACTCCACAATTTCTCTGGCGTAGCTCATATAGTTTAGGAGGCTTGAAATTCAATGAGACTTTTCCTTCGCTCACAAATAAGCTTAGTCGGCCATTTTCAGATACCTGTGTCTTTGCAATGGTAGCACACAAGCACCTGAAAAAAAATGTGTATACACAAATTATTGGCCTCATTCCAAATATATATTTATTTAGCTTGGAGCATGTATCCAATATAAGATTTAAAAAATCTCTAATCTGTCACGGTTTCCTTTACAAGACATTAAAAAACAGAACAGTATTCTGTTTTAGGGTGTAATTGAGCTTCAAATTATCAATAAAAACCCATGGTCCAGGGGCAAACAAAATGCCACAAAATGGTTCAGTCATGAAATGGTAGAGCGTGGATCACTTGTTGAGTTGAGGCAGAATGACCCACCTCTAACTAGCAGTTATAGGTATATACACAAGCAAGCTCATTAAGTTCGGTTTTGGGGCACTATATAAACACTTTAGTCTAAGCGAGAGGACCTTGGGGGGTATATAAATAAAAGTATGCTGGTGTTATTGGTTAATGATAAATTCACCAAAGTCACGAGAAAGTATGGACCTGTTAAGTTAAACCGGATGTCTATAGTTTCCACCAAGAAAAATACTACTGACAGCGAGTAACTGAGCGGCCAGGATGTGGAAGACATGGGTCCTGCAAGCGAAGAGGGCACAGCGCCGGGCAGCATCGGGTCTCACTGGACCACACCGGACCGCAGCGGGCACACTCACCCGGACGCCCTTCACCACAGTTACGTTCTCATTCTCGTCCGCCTCGAAGGACACCCGGCGCGTACTGCCGTTGTTCCCCATTACTGCCGTCGCTAAATCGTATTCGCGTCTCGGTCATCAAATCCGAGAGGATTAATTACAGAGAAAAGTGTTACTTTAGGGTCGTACGATGGCGGTCACCCTTCTCATCTCGCAGAATACCATATAATAACCACGCCTATTGGAGGAGCGGCGAAACGCTCTTCAGTAAAGCTGCTTTCCATTGGCTAATTTTTTTCTGCATCTACACGTGACTGGCGTGACTGACATTTGCTAGTACTTATCGGTGTCCGGTGTGTTCACGGCTTTGCGGCATCTCATTTTGGCTCTGTTCATCATAGTTAAGAGACTGGAGGCGCTGTCTGATGGAATGATTTTTTTCAGCAATTCCTGATTTAATTTTTATAACTACTGACTATGCAAGCCTTAGAAACCTTCGCGAAATGATGTGTGAAGCATTAGTGTTTTAGTAAAGGTTTCCTGCTTGGCTGAAACTTTATTTGGTTTAGTTTCAGTTCTGTTTCGAGGAGAAATGTTTAAATAAGTATAAATGTTGATAATAGGTTCGGTGTAATATCAGGGCTTTCAAGTATCGTGCACTGACAATGAGCACACGCCACGCTACGTAAGGGGTGCCGAACAAGGGGCCCCTTTCTACAGATATAATAGACAAGGTGCAGGGATACGGAGTGCAGTGTTCCACGAGTCCATAGCTGTCGCGAGTTTAAAAAGAATGCATAGCCACATACCAGCCAATCAGAAAATAGAATTTGTTGTTTCCGGGTAAATTTAAGCACATGGATGCGCACACACACGGGCTGAATCTCAGACCGATCCCTGCTCACTAGCACTTCACTACGAAGTGATACTTCGTTTGAAGTCACACTCACAGCTGTGGAGGGTTCCCCAGATTAAAGGAAAGGGTATAAAGAGTCTGGCAAACTTCAGGATGCCTTCACTGCCGTCTCCGGGAAACTGGAAGCATGAGTCACCATGGATACCGGCAGACGCTCTCATCGCTCGGCTGTGTTATACAGTGTTTACAACCGCACATACTTCCAAACTAAATAACGTCTACATTATATTGCAGCATTACTGTGTCAGCGAGAGGTGAGTGATATTTTACTTTAACTTGTCCGTAGTTTATTATATACACTGAACAAAAATATAAATGCAACACTCTTGTTTTTGCTCCCATTTTTCATAAGCTGAACTCAAACATCGGA
>JAODKM010000058.1:30630868-30641521 GCA_026780845.1 Petrocephalus sullivani | reverse complement strand
AATAATACATAAAACAATATTGTTTACAGCAATTCACTTCTAACCCCACCCAGTAAGTAATATGTGAAGTATTATTATTGAACGAATCAATGATGAACAGAACGAAAAGAATCGAATCAGTGAAAAGATCCGGTTTGCACCCCTGCTTAGACTGCTGCCCCCGCGACCCGACCTGGACAAGCGGTAGAGAATGGATGGATGGATGGTTTGCACATCACTACAACAAAAAGTTCATCGTTAAACTAACCAACACTTTAGTAGTGAAGCACACGTTTTACCTAAGCAACACTGCCCAGATGAAACGACTGCAGTGATGAACCATCTGACGTTAGGCGAAATCGGAGTGACTCGCGGCGTTGGCTGATCTCCCCGGTGCGCAATTAGAAGTGGCTCCGTGAAGCGTGGTGTCCGGCGAGGGGGATTCTCTGAGTGCAGTGATGGGGTCCCGGTGATACGTGGCATCTGATCATGTGTGTTGGTGAGAGTCCACTGATGATTAGCTTCCCACGAGTGGAGTCTTCCTGCGCGCTGGAGGGAGTTTAACTAAGCACAGCTGCTGGGCGTGCGTCTGGCGACTCAAAGCTATGAGTATTTCACGGAGGTCCGGCCATCCACAAAACTCAGTCAACCGCTGACTAGCAGTTGAAACCTCAGGAAGCGTGAAGTACTGTAGCAATGCATCTGAGCCGGCAGAGTTTAGTCTTGTCGCACGGGGTTCGAGTGTAACACCAAGACCTTATTCTCCTGCTGGTGAATCTGTAGATGCCCACTCTTTTTATGTCCTCGTAGTGATGGCAAGTCTGGAGAGCCCCGAACAACAGCATGCAGTCACTTTTAAAGGTCCCGCTCTGTATGACACGTGAGGTTTCTGGTCTCAGGACCGCCCCTCATGCAGTTGCAAGAGGTGTGGAGCATGGTACTTACAGTAGCTTATTTCTTTAAATAAAAATTGTGATTCAAGTGGCCAATAAGGTGCACTTTAGACTAGAAATAATATGTAATATCATAGATATCCCATATGGGTCTTATGAAAAATTGCCTAGTAACTGCTTCAACTAAACATGCCAAACTTGCTAACTTAGAGCTAGGAGCAATGAGGGCAAAAATTATGCTTCATGAACCATTTGCTGTATTTTTTGACTCCACTAGATGGTGGTCTTTCTTTTTACTTTGAGGCATACTTTCGAGCCCTTTTTTGAACAGAGAGCGCCATCTATTTTCGAGGTGTCAAACTCGTGGGTCACATTCACTCCATGGTATAATTGTATTCGGCCTGCATGATAATATGTTCATTGTTGTGGTTCATGAAGCATTGTTTTAGCCATCATTAGTCGGGAGCAGTGAGCCACAGCCACCATGCTTCTGTGCATGTACATAGCACAGCTATACTGGGAATGTGGAGGGGCACTGAAGGCAACATGTACAAACAACAGCGTATGAAGAACAAATGCAAGTGAACTAAAGATCTCTGTTGTTTGTTTATATGATAAATACTTTGACCTGTGCAATGTGTGGTTATACAAAAAGTTTAATGTTTCTTAGATCTGGTTTGACTGATTTACTGAAAAGAACTGGATCAGAAGAACAAATTGTTCACAAATTGGATAATAACTGACAATACTGATCTCCATGGGGAAATTTTGACCTCCACCTGTCCTGCTCTCCATCAGAACAAGCGTGGCCATGAAGGGCAGCCACCTCATGTCACAGCCAGGGAGCTGTGGGTCAAGGGCCTTCCTCAAGGACCCATAGACGTACCGAGGCTGGTCTTAAACCAGTAACCCATGGAGCCACATGCTGTCCACACACTGGCCACACTGTCCCTCAGTGTTTCTCCCTAAGACCATATTAGGTTGTGGTTTGCATAGTGGTTTTTTCTCCAACTGAAAATTGCACGAATACGAATGCGATTCCGCACTGTATTGGATTTAAGTACTAATACACCTGTCGCCTTGTGATACCACAACAAAATAAAGGAACCAAATTTGTGTTGTGATACTGCATGTTTTAGTAGGACTGACTTTAACCGATCAAATGTTTTGTTTAGAGCCCATCTAGGACAGAACAGACAAAACGTGGTTATGAGAATTTAGTTCACTTTGCCAGATCGATCTTTTGAGGCTTAGTTTGCAATGTAACCAATTACATGTTAGGATTTGTTTAGAGCCCGCTCAATGAGTTTGAAGGGTGACTTTGATCATTTTAATACTTGCTGACATAACTTAACCTGCGATTTAAATAATCATTTAAATAATTACTGGATCAGAGGAAGATCATGGAACTTACTGGCTGTGGTGAGCAGAAGCAGGCATGAGAGAGCGAGGATAAACATCTCCATCTTCATCAGGACAAACCAGCTCTCCCCAGAGCTGAGACGCCAACCTTCACCTCTGAGCTCTCAGTGAAGGTCTTTAAACCATCCTGCCCCTCAGAGTAGACACGCCCCCACCCACCAATCACACTCAGCATTGCCTTATTTGGAGAAATACAGAAAAACTTCAAACAGGCACACTGACAAATCAGAGTGCTCTGTTCTCGTTAAATATACACAAAATAGCAGTCAGGACTCCTTATACTATCTGTAAACCTCCATGATCTTAAGTCTAGTTAAAACTGAAGCATTTTAATTCACTGGCAGAGAAACTAAGTGTTTTTTTTGTACTAACATCCAGACAACGTACAATGTTATTGTCCCAGTTCTTCATTTGGTAAAGAACAAAATTATCGATTCAGCTAACAAATCTCCAGATGAGTCCACTAGTAAATGGAAACCTCCAGTCTCTGTTCCTTAGTGTTTCTTTATTTTAATGGAGTCTCACTGGGACTGAGCTGGGTACCAGCCTATTGCACATAGAAATGAAACAGCTGCAAAAAATACACTGAAATGCTGTGACTGGTGTCTAACTCAAAGAAAATCCAACACAAGAAATTTTACAAAATTAAATGCCATTTAGCATGCATCTCATCAGCGCGTGTTAGCTAAATGCTCCTTTTTACACTACAGATTGACACTCCAGGCCACAGTGACTGGTGTGGCAAGATGAGGAACTAGCCAGTTTCCTTGTTGGTGTAATTTGCTGAGTTTCAGTTTTTACATGATTTGAATGAACCAAAACACATTTCCACAGACTGTTGGACATTGACTGCACATTCTGCTAAATGGCACATTTAGCATTAACAAATGTAAAATGCACAACAATTTACTGTTGTCATTTTTTCATACATGCAGAGATTTTTTACAATTAAATTTTTTACATACAAAATTATAAAATAAAATCTTGTATACATAATTGTAAATGTTCAATCTATTTGCAAATGCTGAATATTTTCACATTATCTAAGATCTTCCAGAATTCACGAGAATAAGAGGATCTGCACACAATTGTCTGAGTCAACCTCCTTTCACTTACATCTTCCCAGAATTCTGACTGCTCAATTTGCTTCATCCTCCAGGTCCAGTGTTTCTTCTTTGATTAGAGCCTGGAGAAATTCCAGGATGGTCCTGACTGGTCCTCATTTGGACCTCATTTGGACTGATGTACTCATTTGTTTTGCCAGCAAAACCACAAAAAAATGCTAGAAAATGTTACAAGGGGCAGCAAGATTTACTGTGTACTGCAGCCTAACAAAACAAAGGTAAAAAAGTCCCCGGTCGTCAGTCTTCCAATACTGCATATCACTGCTTTGATAATGTGGGCAGAACAGAGATGCAAAACTGTGAATACCTTAATCTCTGCCCATGACTTGGTCTTCTCATCAAATGCAGGTTCTTTCTAGTTGCATCAATGTTCTCTCTGTTGAAAGCCAAAAGTACAGTCTGTATTAAAGCCCAGCTGTAATTGGTCTCCACCTGATGATCTCTAAGACTGGTGTGCATGGTTAATTTCAGCTATTGGCTACTGAATGCTCATTTGAAAGCATCTCGGTGACTGATAGTGGAGGAGCATCTGTAACTTTTCTAGGCAAGGTCAGTGAGTAATACAGAACTCTTCTGCTTTGCTCAGGTACTTAGGACACAACACCTCCTGTAGTATCTAGATACATCTAGATCTATAGAAACAGGTGTTTTCCTCCTTAGGTGTTCTTCCAAGATGCTGATGCCGATCTCTGTATATAGGTGAGTACTGAAGGGATTCAGCTGCAAATGCGGAATGTATCCAGGCACATCATTAAGTTTGTGGCATACTCCTTAATAATAGACTGTGTGAGATACAATTCCAAGAGAATGTTATCATGTAATTGTTCACACCCTCTAAATTCAGCTGTGATTACCTTAAGAATGTGACCATTCAGGATTCATGTGATGTTGCCAAAGACCAGTTCTGGTGTTGGTGTTGTCCTTAATCTTCTGTAGTCTCATCCTTTCTCCCTTTTCTCTGACAGGTCTATGGGTCTCTCGATAAGTCAGTGTTTCTTGATTGTTTTCCTTCTCGGTACATTCTAAAGTTTCATACTCAGGATATGGCAATTCAGAGTCCTCTATTGAGTTTGGTTCTCACTCAAGCTACCTCTGGGATTTTTATCAGTTACATATGCCTGTGCCATTTACACATGTTATTTCCTCAGGCACTTCAGAATCAAATTCCTCTAACTCTTCACAACCCAGCATTTGTCATGTTGCTCATTTCTGACACAGAATCATTCCTAGATGTTTCTTCATAACTGTTACAGAATGACTCTAAACTGATCCCAAAAGATTCCTTCTCCGATTTTTTTTTTTGTCTGAAATTTTATCATTCTTATCCCAAATATAGGACAAATTTGACCAAAAATAACACTGTTAAATGAGATGTCTTGATGTAGCACATCAGCTGAGAGAAAAGTTTTAATAACAATCTACTCCTCCAGCTCTTGTCCAAAGGTCTGTTAGAATAGCTCCCTTTCCTCTTTGAGAGGAAATTAAATTATGAGTAGCATCTTCAACTACACTCTAAAAAAGGAATTTTTGGCTCAACTTTAGCTCAAGGCTTATTAGGCCTGAATTGTGCCAATTACTAAGGTCTATGTTTAATTAAAACTGTATGCCAATTGTCATGCTTGCGGCGGGAGGAACGACCCATAACTGCAGGCTGTCAGGATTTAACCCCTCCAAGGGGCATTTATTGAGGGAATCGGGGGAAACACAAGAGCAAACACTGACAGCGAGTGTACAGTAGCATCGACAACAACTGACAAGGGGAACAGGACGCAGACCAACGAAATAGGGCAGGACATCAAGGATTAAACACAATGCAGGTGTACAGGGCTAACAAGGGGAGTAAAACATGAGGCAAAGCACAACGAGGGTGCGGCGAATCAAGCCACGCCTGAGGGCAAAACAGGGGAAAAGATAGGAAGGGCGGGGCTGAGCACGACAGATCCCCCCCCCAAGGGCGCGCACTCCAGGCATGGCAAACCCCCAGGGAGGGGCCCCAGGGGACCGGAGGACAGGACGGAGACATGGGGCCAGGACACGGAACCAAGAAGACAAGAGCACTCAAACACGGGGCACCGGAAACAGGCACAAAGGAAGCAACCAGGACAGGAACTGACACACGACAGGCAAGGCAAACAAACATAGGGGCAGCAGAACAGGGGACACAGGAGGAACAGAGGGACCAGGAAGCACAAAAGGAAGTGGGGGGAACCGGGCAGACACCGGGGGCACAAAACCAGGGGCCAGGGGAGAACGGGGAGCTCGAGGGAGCCTCCCCTGGCGAGGGGCGGCAGCCGTAGGAACAGCAGGCGACCGGGAGGCAGGAGCAGGAGGGAACCCCAAAGGGGCCGAGGAGGGAGACGGAGATATGGGTGAAGGGGTCGAGGAGGGAGTCGAAGGGGCCACCCCGGAAGGCGAGGAGGGAGGCATAGCTGCCGCAGGCCACAAGCCCCCAACAGGGCAACCGAGGGCGAGTCAGGGGGCGGGGCGGGCAGGAACCGGCCCCGACGTAAGTGACCCCGCCCTTTCCGGGATCTGGAGATGCGGGGCCATCGCCGGGTTTTACCCCTCCGCGGGCATGGTGGAGGAGTCCCACCCCCATGAGTGTCTACGGGGCCTGTCAACACAAGCCCCGTGGGGTTCCAGTCTAGCTCCTCCAACTCAGAGGAAGACACAGAGTCAGGAGGAACAGGATCAGGAGGAGCAGGATCAGGAACCGGTGACACGAGAACAGAAAGGCACAGGAACAGGCGGCGGCACCGGAGCGGGAACAGGCGGCGGCGCCAGAGCGGGAACAGGAACAGGCACAGGAGGCGCAGCGGCGGCAACTCCCAAACTGGACAGGGGCACGGCGGCGTCATCATCTCCCGGACTGAACAGAAGCACGGTGGCGTCATCTGCCGGACTGGACGGGGGCGTGGTGGCTTCATCTCGAGGGAGCCTCCTCCACCCACAGAGCAGGTCCCTCATCAACCCCCGGACTTCTTCCTGCACCAAGGGAGACGAGTCTGGGGTGACAGTGTCAAACGCCCGCTGCAGGGCGTACAGGGACTAGGAGGCTTTGGGATCCTCGCGCATCGCCGGGTCTACCACCAACCTCCACCACAGCTCCTGCAGGGTGAAGAACTCCTTCACCCAGGTTAGCGGAGAAGCAGTTACCTTGGGTGCTCGGACCGCCGCCAGACCCTCCGGGAATGGAGGTGCTGCAGGGAGGTGCGGGGAAGCGAGGACCGAGTCCAAGGAGCCTCTTGCCCTCCTCTGGCTCGGGAGTGGGTCCCCCTGGCATGGAGTGGTGCCGCCCGTGGAGAGAGAGATGGAGCTGACGAAGTTTCCTGGGAAGGGGCTGGAGCACAGCGAAGGGGCATCCTCAGCCCGAGTCGGCGGTAGCGTTTGCCGTAGCCGGTCGCGGGGAGCTGGCGATTCGGTCTCTTCCTCCTCCAGGTCGGGTCTCTGCTTCCAGAGCCAGGCATCCCTCAGGTAAGGCGACTCGGCAGGAGCCTGATTACAGCTGCTGGGTTGATTGGTTCGGTTGGTTGTTCTGTCACGCTTGCGGCGGGAGGAACAACCCATAACTGCAGGCTGTCAGGATTTAACCCCTCCAAGGGGCATTTATTGAGGGAATCAGGGGAAACACGAGAGCAAACACTGACAGCGAACATACAATAGCCTCAACAACAACCGACCAGGGGAACAGGACGCAGACTGACTAAATAGGGCAAGACATCAAGGATTAAAGACAAGGCAGGTGTACAGGGCTAACAAGTGGAGTAAAATCAAGCCACGCCTGAGGGCAAAACAGGGGAAAAGATAGGAAGGGCGGGGCTGAGCATGACACCAATATATTGATCATTTAATTTGTTTGCATTTCAATTTTGCATTATGAAGCTCAAACAAAAGCAAAAAATAAATCATTAAATTTGCTACTTAAAAATTCTACTCTGTTCTCTTATTCCAAGTTTTGAATTATGAGAAATCAATTACTCTAATAACTAAATAAAATTTAAGATGGCTTTAAGTATTATTTACACGGTAACACTTTAGTTAAGGGGCCACAAATCATAGTAGTACCTCATTGACTACTGAAGTACTAATCATGAACATGAATTACTTAATGATTAACTAATTAACTAACTAATGAAGTTCCTGCAAAGAATACATGAATCGTCATGATTGATTAATGATGAAGTAACGCATAGTTAATGGTTAAGTAATGCATTTACTAAGCATGTATTACTGCATTATTTGTGTCCCCTCAACTAAAGTGTTACCATTTACACTCTGCCTATAATGTTCCAACTCAATAGTGGTTTACGGCTTTAGTATTTATAGTTTTATTTGTCATTAGATTAAAGCAAACATTCAACTTCAGTATTCATTATTGATTAAATTAACTATGATCACCTTTTTGAAAAAAAAAATGCATAAATATACATTACCCCTTTCAAATAAAGTGTTTGTTCATACCTCAAAAAGCATGTTCTTGATGTTCTTAATTTTTGCAGCTCTTCCTCTTGAGAAGGCCAAGGACATTATTTTCAGGGAAAAACATCTGGCCTGCGAATAAAGAATAACATTTCTTCATTAATAACCTGAAAGTTGTTCCTCTTCTTTACTTCATTAACGAGTTCCACTCATTCATGTTCCAAACTTCCTTCCATTTCTCTTTGTGGGTGAGGAGTAAACAGTTCACCTCTGCCTTTCTAGGTTTTTTGATATTCTTTGCAGTTCCCATCTCATGTTTTAGCTTGTTTTTCAGAGTTCACTTAAAGTAGAGGGCAACCAAGCTCTTTATGTTTACATCTGTAGTTGCCCATTGTATATTCCAGACTTTGTTGCCATCCTTAGCATCCCAGTTCTTTAAAACAGGGATGCTTTTGAAGCAGTGCTTCAGCAACATCACACAACTGTGCATTTGTTAGGTAGGCAACATAATGAATGTTGCTTTCAGCAAGTTTTTCAAAGATGTTGTGAAGGACTGTGGCAAAGTTAAACTGAAGACCATCATTGAAAGTTTTATTTCCTGAGGCAAGCATAAGCTCTGTCTCATAGGCAAAGCTGGGTACTAGAAATTCAGTAGGCCAGCCCTGCGAATGCTGAGTGTTACCTGTTCAGGTGATGAAAGAATCACAGTATCCTGTGACCCAGATGACCAACTACACTTAGAGGGATAGCAGGAGGTCTCTGAAATATGTATATTAATTACTGAGGAATAGATTGAGGTTTCTGATGCACTTTCAAGGGGGCTGTCCACATCAGTAAAAGAGTAACTGTTGGAGGTTCAATAATATGAACTACCTTGATTTCATATCCATGTTCTTGATGTAATTTGTTGAGGTAACAGAAAAAGGTAACAGAAAAATTTCCCAAATCAATGTCCTTATAATGTGAAGTTACCATTAAGCCCAAATGTCTCTCTGACAATAGACTCAAGTTCACCCTGTGACCCAGGGATTCTATGAGGCAAATACAGTGTTTGGAATGTCATGATCACCCATTTAGCTTGTAGAGACGGCTCCGTAATAGAAATGACATCACTTTAGTTTCATGTGAACAAAAAACTCAACAGCAAAAACTGACACTCAGAGAGCAAAATCTCCCCTCATAGTTGCAAAATCATATACACATATTGCACTTTTACACACAATTTGCAATTAACATGATCTTCTGCATTAAAGTGCATACAGTTCTGGAAATTGATTGAAATTCATTTAAAGATGGTAGTGGCCTGCAGGGAGCCACGGGTGAATGCGATATAGGGCAAGATGTGGCTAGTATTCATGCAGCCCTAGCGAAGATTTCCAGCAACTTAGAAGGACTAGCAGAAATTTGCCACATTTTCAGCCCTGATCACAAGAATTGATGACCTTGAGAAGCGAGTGGAATATCTCGAAACAACAGCAACAAGAAAGGCAAATGAACCCATTGGCTACCAGGACAGACATTACCCTGCTTTTGGAAAAAATAGACAAAATGGAGAACTGAGTGAGCCGGAATCATGTTCATATAGTAGGAATTCCTGAGGGCAAGGAAGGGTTAGGGCAAAGTTTCTAGAAGAACTAGAACTAGAACCCTAATTTGCTTAATATGGAAGGAAAATTTTAAATTGAGCAGGCACAGAGTCACCTGTCAGTGTTTGGACGGCAGACGTAGACCCATATTGGATGAGTTATTGAAATCAACAATAACCAGAGTTCTGCAAATGCCAAGGAACAAGGGTAAACTGAGCTGCAAGAATAATAATGTAATGTTCTTACTGTACTTTATTTTCTTTTTTATTTTATAAACAACAGTATACAACTAAACAGACACACAAACATAGATGATCACACATACAGAAGCTATTTACACATTTAGGTATAGCTTAACAGATGACCATTTTGCAAAGAACATATCCATATCCAAGTTGGAGGTGAGCTGTTATGCTCTCCATGATGTATACAGTACTTGTCAAAGTCTCTGAGTTCATTAAAGCAGGGTGAGTGAGTCCGGCTTTGTCCAGTTACTGTAAGTGCAATTGTTTTCTGGGCAGTCATCAGAAGTATATGCAACATATATCATTCATTTCCACGTGCATTATCCATTTAACTCAGTTCAAGTACATGTTTCATCACAATCAATTATAAAAGACCTCCACATTCCACAGGCACTTAAAGTTCACAATAACCTTAATTCATTCAGAAAATGTGCAAATACTGACTGGAAATAATGCCAACAATTAATCACAATGGCATAAAATAGATAAGATATTAAAACTCTAATAGAGAAATAGAATTACAATTAGTTAAAAAAAATGTTAAATTTTACCATGATGGGAAACCACAGATCTGAAATGACATTTTTCCCAAAAAATCATTTTTTAGAGTCAACACCCTAGGTTTTAATTTCACATCAACCAGACCCATTAAGACTTTTTGTGTAAAATGAAACATATTGGATAGGTTTGGGTAACTTAGATTTAGGGCATAAATCAAACTAAAAAGGATCACAAAAGTATCAACCATTGTTGGAAAATTATCAGTTGCCACATTACCCCATACCAGGGCATATCAAGCTTTTTGAAAGTGGGGGGGTTAGATGAGGAAGTAAAACTCCCATTGAAATGATCACAGCCAAATTACAATATAATCTATCTAGCTATTGATATATATAAAACTCTTTTTGCGTTTGAAACTGAAATTACATATGACCACAGAACAACTTAATGATGCCATTCTCTGGTTTCCTCTCCACGGGGGGCT
>JAODKM010000058.1:30609014-30630768 GCA_026780845.1 Petrocephalus sullivani | reverse complement strand
ATACACACACAGTAGCGGTGATGTGAGTCGGGACTCCTCCTCTCAGCAGCAAACCCTGCCCAGATGATGAAATAAAGTATAATCAGCAGGAAAGCGACACGCTTCAGTAGGACCCAATGACATAAAAACCAATAGATGGTCAATATGTTTATAAAAGTCTTAAAAGTTTAGACAGACTGTGATTTACTTGTCAGAGTGAGCAAGAAGCCTATTCCTGGGAAAAGAGGGCACACAAACAATTTACAGACAGCAGTTTTGGAATTAAATTTATACACTCACACAGAAACACCACGCTAACTTAATTGGACCTTACAGCCTTACAGTACCAATCATTTCACAGTATAAGAAAATTATGCTCAGAACTAAGATGGCTTTTGTACTGATACTTTGCCACATTAATTATCAATGACAGATATTCTCATACATTGGAATAATACTGATATTTACCCACAAGTGTAATTACAAGTTGAGCTGCTCAGTCCCAGAGGCAGACTTTAGCACTAGGCAAGGTGTGCAACCGCCTGGGGCCTCAGAAAACTATGGGCCCCATGAAGACAGAATTTCCATAAGTTTCATTTAATCATCTAACCTATTATGACCATTAAAATTAGAGCAACTTGTTTGTTAGCCACAATTTTGTGACAGTTTTGCCCCTTGTCCCGGCTGTAATGGACTATTCTACTTTAACACTTTGCACTACCTTTCAAACACCACAGTCTGCTGCTTCTTTCACTAGCAAGTGAACTGCCAGAAAGCAGCCTGACAGAAAATGAAAGCTGTGCAGAGATACCTGTGATTTTGACACTATGCTTCTAGAGTGGTAGGCGAATTGCGACACACTTTGATTAGCATATTAGCATATTATTGACGTTCCATTGTTTTTCATTCCCTCCCTTTTCTCTTTCGGCAGAAATGGCCCTTCCAATGTAAACCTCGGGCCCCCAGAGAAGATACCCTGCCCATGCTCAGTGTCTCACACCCTCAGGGTTGAAGGTCTGACCCCAGACCCCCCCCAATGTGTGTGCATGTGGGTTTCTCTAGTGTGTAAGTGAGTGACAGTGCATATATACTGGTGCCATCAATCCATCCAACAACTTGTTCTGGTCAGTGTTGCTGCAATTTTAAGTATTCTTGAATTGAAATTCAAAAAAGCAGAATTTAATGTATGTTTATTTAATTCTCCATGAATAACAATCCAACGATATGTCATTTAATAAAGTATAATCCCCATTTTAAAAAGACAAACAGAACCTCTGCCCCTTTTATATGAACACATCTGGACAGGAGCTTCCTCGTGCAGGACTGTCAGTCCCTCCTCCCCCACATCATCATAGTCAGTCTGGTCGGGTTCAGGGGGGCCCTCCCCAGGGGGCAGTGTGGTCAAGGCTCTCCCACCTACAGGGACAGGGTAGGGGACACCGGTTAGCGACAGTGTATAGAAATGAGAGCCACTTTATTTATATGTGCAAATAATATGTTTCTTAGGGAAATAGTTTCAGTACTGGGCATGATTCTGTAATTCACATGTTTTTGGTTGTGAAATAACACATAAAAAATAAGCAACTTATAAAACCATCTGAGTGGAACACTGTAGTGTGAGAGAGACTTTGCTCCATTATGCTGTATGTGTGTAAAGAGAAACTGACCTGGTAAAATATGTGGATTCTGCTCTATACCCTCAACATCATCATAGTCCTCTGGTGTGTTGCCTGTTACCATTAACCTTGAACCTGAAACAGTAAAGATAGTTTAGCGTAGTTTTAGTACATTAAGCTGATGCTAAATGAATTTTATAATTTACAAGACAAACTGCCTCAGTTATGCTCAACAGTAACCCCATCATTTATCAAAGTATAAAAACCAGTCATATTCCATCATGCAGTACATGGTCAGAGCATGATAGAGCATTGCAGGAGGTATAGGGCACATGGCAGAGGAACCCCCAGAGCAGGATACCATTCCATCACAGGACACAGAAACAAAACATTATTGACAACGGTTTGCCTGACTGCATGGTTTTGGACGGCAGGAGGAATCCGGTGAAGCCACAGCAAAAGCATCGAAACTCCCCACTTAGAGCAGGAGCAGGATTTAACCCCCCCATCCCAGGAGGTGGGGGGTGACAGTGCAACTCATGGAGCCACCACTGATCTGTTTATTTATTGTGACATTCAAACATGTAATAAAAAAGAGGTTAAAAGATATAGAAATTGAGATCTACATGTACTAGACTAAGATACAAAGACGCACATGATAGATCAGTTTTTTTCTCCAGAAGGATAGCATTACTGTAGTGCTCTATCATCTCTTCTCTTTGTGATTCTCCAGAGATGATATGTGATCCTAACAGACCCCCAACGTCCTTTAATATGAAAGACATTTTCCTACAGAATCATACATTCCGTCATAATACTAGCTAATCCATTTCTTATAACGAACAAATACATAAAATATTTACATAAAATCCTGCAATTTTAAGAATATAGCAGTGTAACAATGAGGAATATATGACTCTAACTTCTCCCAGAATCCCACTGTAAGCATTGCACTAACCCCCACATCCACAGACCTCAACCCCTACCTGAGAGAGGGTGTCCCTCAGTGTCCTCCACATCTTCATACCCAGAGGGCAGCTCCTCAGAGAAGGACACGTCCTGTGAAGCAGAAAGTCCATCTTGTGCTCAGGGAGACACTACATGAAGTTTCCTCTGCTGATGCCTCTCAGGCTGAGAGAAGACAGGATGTGTGGGTTAGAGCAGCTAATGCTCACGCCCACACAAGCTAACTGACAGTCTTACCAGGAACGTCCTCTTCCCCTATTGGTTGGTTTCACTCTCACCCTGAGGGCTTTACAGCAATGCAGCAATGAGGCCCTCTTGTGGTCTCTGAGCTCAGTCACATGGTTAGATATATATATATATATATATATATATATATATATTTTACAATATTTTAAATATACAGATAAAGAAGTTTCTTGATAGACTTTTACCTGCAGTGACATCATAAAGTCATTTTTTTGATACAATGACAATAAAGTTTCTTATCTTATAAAGTCAGATCAGGAATATGCAATACTGGAAATGCTGGAAAGACTGACTGGCGTCCTGTCCAGTTTGTTCCCCTACTTTTTGCCCTATGCTGGTTAGGCTCCAGTCTCACGATAGCCATGTATTAGATAAATGGCATGGAAGATGGGTGGATGGATGAAGACAGGCATCTCAGTACACCAATGGGGTGTGTTGTTCCTGTGATATATTGGCTATGACTATAATAATTTTGTTGGTAACTCTAGGTGGCAGCACACCACCTCTGTCTGTGCTTTCTATGGCCCCATTAAAAATAAAGCAGTTAGTACCAGCCCTGCGTGTAGTAGTCACCGAGCAACAGCAAATGGAGGAAGTGTACACACTGCAGTAAGTCAAATCATGTGGAGAGTACCTGCCACTTCTAGGAGCATCATCAATGAAGATGATTGCAAGAATTCCTAAACATAAACCTTGTCTGCTCTTTATAATAAGCCCTGCTCTTCTACCCCCTCTTCCTGTGATGTGGTGTAATGCACACCTGTCACAATAGGTGTGTTTGTGTGTATGTGTGTGTGTTTGGTGAGAGTGCCCTTGTACTGAGCTGCAAGGTTTATCTATTTATTTAACTACAGATTTAAATAATAACCTACAATTTGTAACTCAGAGGAAACCACTTATGTTTTCTTAATAAATGACATGCAATAAAGGAAAATTTCAAATGCAATCGCATGCATATTGAGTTCCTTTTATCTGCAGATGTTTCTGCCTGAAATTTATACCATTTACTAAAATTATACAGATTTAGAAGTTGCAGGCTGTAGCAGTCACTCATGACATGCCATGTGCTGACTGATAAGTCTTGAAAAAGGAAATGAGTTCAGTTTTTTTGTAGAAGAAGTGACATTCCTCTGCTTCAGAATGATAATTTTATATAAGCAGTTTGAAAGGTTTCTAAGGGAGTGGTTAAATTGGAAACTCTGTCCAAACTCATTTAACTTTACTGAGCTACAGAGGACGGTGACTGTTGCTGTTTTTGCTGAGTGTGATTCCCTACAAGTAAGTCTTTTCATCTCTTAGTGTGTTTGCATGGTGATGCTTGTCTGAAGAGTATGGCTGTCTGTCTTTTTGTAGCCAAAGCAGACATCCCAACATTGGCATGTTGATTTTAGGGTGGAAGACGAAAGACAGCTGGGAGGCGGGAGGATGCAGTCTAGGCTTAGGTGGCATTATAATAGTACTGTATTCCATGGTATTTGCATTACAAAATGTCCCCCCCAGCAAGCAGTAAAGCTGCTTCATAAAATACCATCAAAATACTGTTTAACGCATTATAGTGTCTGGACGGTATGACGGTGTTGGTTGGCCGGCAGTAAAATTTGGGGATCGGGTTGACCTGGGGTGTGGAGGAAAAAATTGAATAGCAAAGTGACAGGTTTGTGGGACATTAGATATTTTTTGCGGGTGTTAGGGAGCTGCTGTCAGTTTCTGGGAGAGGTGGGATGCCTGTTTTATTTTATTGGCATCTGTCTGATTGTAGCAAACGGCTTTAGTTTAATCTAAGGCTTGTTGGGTCTCAAGTGAGGTCCTTAACCCCAGTTCTTTCTGGTTTTGGCTGATCCTGCTTTGGGTAAAGTGTTTGCAACGTAAATGAATGCATGAAAGAATATGTGAGCAAACCCAGTGAAAGTTGGGGGTTTGTGTCCTATTTACAATGGTATAATCTGTTTTTTTTTTTTTACAGATTTGTTAAACTGGACTGGCCAGCTATATTACTCTGGCCTTAATTTAAAATTCAAACCCCATGACAGTTTTGCAGTACCAATAGTTTTAGCTGGACAAAGTCACGGTATTGAGTCATATTTTTAATATTCAGGTTTTTGGTGTAAATGTTTAAATGGAATTATTCCAGGAAGTCCTGCTTTCCTTAAACATTCGATCTGGTGGAGAGTATGTTCCGGGGCCAGGAGCAACACGCGTTACAAGGCCAGGGTACAGCCTAGACAGGATGCCGTTTTTTCTCGTACCAGAAGGTTTAAAAATTCTTCACAACCCCAGCGTGGGAACTGCATGTTCTTGCTCAGTTTGTGTAGGTTTCCTACAATAATCTCTAAATGTGTGGGAGTGGTTTGTCATAGTCTGGGATCCCATCCTACCCACACCCGAGCTCCCTAGGATAGGCTCCAGCATTGACTTACTGTGACTCACTAGATGAGTGCTTCTAGGAAATGAATGAACAGCTGACTGGGTAGAAATGTGTGTAGGTACTACAAGAGTAAGTGCAGAAAGAGCTGAGGGCATGGGAATCTTCTGTGTCCAGGCACCGGGAAAGCATCTAACTACTGTAGGTGCTCTTTGTGGAAATATGAGGCAAAGTTTATAGTACAATTGTAAGGTGATATGAGATGAATTTTTAAACAACAGAGCTTTTAGGTGAGATAAGCTACCATAGGTTCTGGTCCCCCCCCCCCCCCCAGTCCAAAAACAGGCCGAGGTTAATTGGAATTGCCTGTATGTATGCAATGGGTTGGTGCACCATCCTGGGTCACTCCCTGGCTTGTGCTCATTGACTCTGATGACCCTGAACTGGGTAAGTGGTTTCAGGCAGTGGATGGGTGGATGCTTAGTAATTTACATTAGGCATTGTAGCTATACTGTTACAATAGCTGCAGCTATTTGTAGATGAACTGGAGATACACTGGCAAGTATTTTAGGTTAGTTTATAGCAGTCCAGATGAAATGATCTGGGGCTTTCAGCCAGTGTGTTTCTGACTATTCACATGACTGCAGTTAGGAGTGAAGTTTGCCCCGCCTCTGTCTCAGTAACCACTCCCAGAGGACACATAAATAGCCCTGAGACACTCAGCTGCTGTGAAGTCCCCTGTCCGGTCAGAAATAAGTGCGGCTAAATTTAAAGTGACATTTGTATCTTTCTGCAGTGCCGTTGAGATATTCAGGTCCAAGGTGCTTCCTGGAAGATTAACGCTCAGTCTGAGGAAGTGTCTTTTTTTTCAGTAGCAGGAACTTGTGGATATAAGATATGTCATGGTATTGCACTGATCAGCGAGTACAGCTGGATAAGAAGGGGCACTGAATTATCAATATCAGAAATATTGTGGGCTCAAGAAACAGCCCAAAAAGCCTACCATTTCCAGGGATTAGCCAGGTACCATGCTTGATGCAAGTCGTGGCCTGGAGACCTAAAACTGTGCCTGGTTTCCACGTAAATTTATATTACAGTCATTGTATTATAGCCTAAAAAAGAATCTATCCATTCTTAAATATTTCAATACAGTCGTATAATTTTCTAAAATAAACTGGAATTGAAATTTGACATTTATCTTGCCAGTTTAGGGCCTGTGAAGCATAATGAAATATGGTGGTACGCCAGGCCACCTGGTTGGGTGAAGTAGCTAAAAAACCCACCTCCTATGGCCAGATGTGTGCTCAGATTGGCCAGCCGCGCAGTGTCCCACACCACACCGAGTGTAACGAGAGCTTGGGGCATAGACAGAAATAGTGCTTCCCAAAGGGCTCCCCGGCACCGCCTGTCTTACTTTGCTGTGCTGGGAGCTTAGGGCACCGGGCCCCATCTCCAACATGGCTGGGCTCCTGTGCAGGACCAAGCGAAAGAAACAAGGTATGGAGGGCTGTGTGCATGGCTCTGTAACCCTTCATTTCAGAGAGCTGCCAGCAATACAGGCTTGAGAGGGCATTTGCCAATCACTGCGTATCATAAAAATAAATTTAGAACTTGTTAGATCGGCTCCGGTGTACATTTCAACTAGACTGACTCACTTCCTTGATTAGTCTAGAAAATATACAGCGTGTTTATATGCCAATAGCCACAAAATCTTGAATTTAGAAATCACACTAAAGTAACAAACCTGTGTTTATTGTTGTGTTCATGCCCTGCCCCTCTCCTGATAAACAGAAATGTGGATCAATAATTTGTTTGGGTGGTCTTCAGCTGTCAGCCCAGTCATGTGTGAGCATGCTACCAATTATAGATGACACTAACTTTTTGATATAACTTACTTTTACAATTATCACCTTCTTTAGTGTCATGTATTCTCCCAGAGTTTCTTTGTTTCATTTAGCTCCTCCTCTTCATAAGAAACATCAGGACCCATGAGGGCTAAAGAAAGGAGAATCCACTACCATTGAGACAAAATGTGTCTGTATGCAAGTGGAAATACAAAATTACACATAGCATTCATATGTAAAATTAGATCAGTACTGACATATTTCAATATGGTATTAGGGTACAGGGTGGTGTGAGGTTACATTACATTGTTGTAGTCCAGTGCGACATTAGGGTAAAGTATTGTGTTAAGGTACAGTGTGGAGTTATGGTGAGGTGTAACATTGCAGTACAGGTGTTAAAGTACCATGTGGGGTTCAGATAATATGTAATATCACAGTACAGGTGTTAAATTGCAGTGTGGGATTAGGGTCATGTATAGCATTACAATACAGGTGCTAAGGTACCGTGTGGGGTTAGGGTAATGTGTAACATTACAGTACTGGTGTTAAGGTACAGTGTGGGGTTTGGGGTAATGACTAACATTACAGTACAGGTGTTAAGGTGCAATGTGGAGTTTAGAGCAATGTGTAACATTACAATACTGGTATTAAGGTACAGTTTGGGATAATGTGTAACATTACAGTACAGGTGTTAAGGTACAATGTTGGGTTTGGGGTAATGTGTAACATTACAGTACAGGTGTTAAGGTACAGTGTTGGGTTTGGAGTAACTGATAACATTACAGTTCTGGTGTTAAGGTGCAATGTGGGGATAGCATAATGTTCCTCTTACAGATCCACTGTTTCCTTGCACATCTCATGGTCAGGACTTCCAAAGCTTTAAATTGTTAAAGAAAATGCATCCTCCTTCCCTCTCTATCCTCCTTCCTTTGATCCTGTGCAGTGGGTGACCACCTGGAAGAAGGCAAACAGGCCATCAACGCCCCATTTCTGGCCCCAAAAGTGGATGCACTGCCTGATAACACACTTCTTGGTAATGCTCTTTCAGCTCTGTCTTCTCTTACAAAAGTCAGCCTCCAGGAAGGGTCAAGAACAGCACGGACTTCAGTGTCAGTCATACCCCATTCGATCCACCAGAGGTCACTATAGAAACATTATACGCAGTATAACCTCATCACTGCAACATATTGTTCTTCAGTCTTGTTTTACTACAATTTTGTTAGATGAGAGATGGATGTACATATGGAAAAAAAGTATTGCGTATCAGTTAATTAGGGATAAAATACAAAAAACGCATTGTATTTATCCATATATTTAAAAGGAAAACAGAAACATATACATATGTATGAAGGTAAAAAGTAAGTGTGCCATCCAACAGTGTTGCCCTTTTCAGTGGGAAGTGTCTGTGTGTGTGTTAGTGTATCTATAAAGAGTGTGTTTAGATGTTGCTCTCATTTTGACCCCCCCTGAGATGATAACACAGAGAGGAGCATGCTGGATCCCAGCTCGAGGGAGAACCCCAAGTTTAAAGAACTACTGAGGGTGAGTGTCAATGCAGCAGGAGGGTGCTGATCTGGAAGCCTTCCCTGCTCCCAGGGTGGGGGGTGACCAGGGCCTTGTTTTAACTGTACCCAGCTGCTGATTGACTGGATTAACAATGAACTGGTAGAGGAGAGGATCATTGTCAAGGACCTGGAAGAAGACCTGTATGATGGGCAGGTGCTACAGAAGCTGTTTGGTAAGTGCTAAGTTAACATGACTCCTACTATGACTCCCACCATAACTTCTGCCATGACTCCTGCTGAAACATTCTTATATAGTGAGTATAGACTTACAGCAAACAGGCTACATTCAATCAAATTAACATCTGTACCTACAGGTTATTAGCACTCAGATAATCAAGCATAATGCATTACGTGAGAAGTTATTTTTATGTTTATTGAGCAGAAGAAACTGCTGTAACTTTTATGGGAACTTATATTATCTTTTTGCTATTTTTTATAGTGTAGAGTAAAGGTGATGAGTGGAAGAAGTACATTTTACAATTTTGCGTGCTCGCATAGTTTTCTTATTATTCGTCAGTGTAACACCATCTCAAAATCCATAAAATGAATCGTATCCATACTAATCCCCACAAACCCCCAATACTCTCCTTATATGCAGTACTCTGACCCTCTGAAGTGTATTTGTTATTTTTAATAACAAGGTGGAAGTGCATAACAATTGGAGGTGGATATACCCTTTATAAATTTATTAGAATGTATTATTGTTCTCCTTATAACTGAATGAATCCGAGTGATCAAAATGTGATGCTTGCCGATATTAGGGCATGTGCTGGCATAAACAGGAAATTATCTGTAGGAAAAACCACACATTTGATAATGCTTTCTGTCCGACCCTCGAAGAATGCAGCCTATGAAGGTTACACCGAAGGATGCAGTCAAGGGCCAAGTGTTCAAATTCAAAGCCTGCATCCTTCAAAGGCTGCATTCGAAAACTGAATGTGTCACAGCAGTGCAACATAGATGTCCTATTTCTAAGGCTCCTTCAAATACAGAAATATCTCCTTCTTTTTCCAAGTCGAGAAGGATCCACCAGATTGATCTTTTGCAGCCCAACATATCCCAAGATTCATTGTACAGAAGTAAAACGGGTGTGTCCAGGCTAGGTATTAGGATTAGTGCTTCGGGACTCGAGGGTGAGGGTGATAACAGCTGGTGACGCAAATAGGAAATTATCCGTAGGCCTGACCACCCCATCTGTACAACCATCAAAGAATGCAGCCTACAAAGGCTACACCTTCATAGACCCCATCCTAAGAACGATGTAGTCCCTGAATTTGGTCACAGCCTAGTTGCGTATTCGGACACAGCCTAGACCAGGGGTGCCCAATACGTCAATCGCGATCGACCGGTAGATCGATGCATAGTACAAAGGCATAGTACAGAGCAAGGGCGTAGATTTGCTTTGGACATTGGTGGGGACTTATGACTAAATGGATTAAATTATTGGTGGGGACATTTCAATGGTCGGAGGATATTGGTGGGGACACATCCCCTCCGTCCACCCTAAATCTACGCCCCTGGTACAGAGTAATCACACTAGTCAATCAAACTGGACTTTGGTCAAACATGCTTGGGCACGGTACAGATTGGCCCTTATTGTCACTCCTACTATGACTTCCATATAAGCTACAAACTTGACCTCTGTTTATAACTCTGTTTATAAGTTGTTAAGTAGTTATTGATCTGCCTTGTTGGGGATGCATAATGAGACCTTAATATCTTCCTGAATGGTGCCCTCTTTGCAGAGAAGCTGTCCAGATGGAGGCTGAACATGGCAGAGGTGACGCAGTCAGAGACTGGTCAGAAGCAGAAACTGAAAATGGTTCTGGGAGCTATTAGCCCGGCGCTGCGGCCCCATGGCTGGGACATCGATTGGAGTGTGGATTGTGGGTATTCAGGGACACTCAAGCTTTCATAACCTTAAAGCCCCTATCAGTTGACCACACAGCTTTACAGCCCTGATCATAGGCATAGCCCTGATCACCTGACCTCAAAGCCATAGCTCTGCATAGTGTGAGAGGCCCAGGTTCCTCCACAGGCAGCCTCAGCTCCTGGCGGCTGGGCTTGCTCTCACAGCAGCTGGCCTTTCTCTTCCCGCAGCTGTCCATTCCAAGAACCTGGTGGCCATCGTGTCCCTGCTGGTGGCCCTGGCCATGCACTTCCAAGCCCCCATCCGCCTGCCAGAGCACGTGTCCGTGCAGCTAGTGTTGGTCAAGGTGAGATGTCATCACATTAACACTGGTTGACCAGAGAAGCAGCATCACTTTAACACAGCTTAATTACAAATGTAGTGTCACCAACATAGTTTGCTACAGGTAATGCATTACCCTAAGACTGATTAACTACAAATTCAATTTCATCTTAACACAGATACAATGTCATCTAAACACTGGTTAACTGCAGATAAAAAAATCCCTTGTATGATGCGTGTTTTATTTGAAACAGAAAAAAGATGGCATACTACAAACTTCTCACGTGAACAAGGAGCTGACTACCACCAATGAGTAAGTGCAAAGGACTTTTAATTGGTAGAGAAGTCTTGACCAATTAGGAAGGCTGTTACTGGGCACTGAAGCCCAAAGCTCTTAGAAAAGCCTTAAAATTCAGACCAATTACAAAGGCTGTCTCCCAGTATGTCCATGCCTAGACCAAGGTTCTGTCAATGTTAAGCCTTCAGTTTGACATTGTTCTGGGTGCAGGACAATCAATTAGCTCTTGAAAAAAGCTTCCTTTAAAAAGGGAGCTAAAAATGCTGTCACTAAATTAAAGTCAGTATTTAATATACATGCAATTAATTTCCTCCCTTTGGTTTTCAGAATGATGCTGAGGAAATTCGGTGAGTAATTAGGACCGTTCAAGACAGAACATTCATATTTTCCGTCTCCCTTTACTATGGGTTTGATGTTTTACAAAGACCTCTCCTCAGTAGTGTCACACGTTTTTCCTTTTCTTCCAGAAAGAGATGCCTTTGACACTCTGCTTGATCATGCCCCTGACAAGCTCAACGTAGTTAAGACGGTAAAATTTCCTCTGAGTGTGAGCTGGTTTAGCTGAATTCTCTGTACCACCTCATTGATCTCAAACACCGGTTTTTTGCTATGTCTGTGACTCTGCTTCCTGTCTGATAGTCTCTCATCACGTTTGTGAATAAACACCTGAACAAACTCAACCTCGAGGTGACAGAGCTGGAGTCACAGGTGAGCCCTCATTCAGGTACATAAATAGACCTGTAGGCACTTAATGAAACTGTGAACCTATTAGCATTCAGTAACCTAAGTAACCACACTCCTGTGATGTCCCATGCCCTTCCTCCCTACCTATGTCTCTCTGTCTCTAGTTTGCAGATGGGGTCTACCTGGTGCTGCTGATGGGTCTACTAGAGGGGTACTTTGTGCCCTTGTACAACTTTTATCTAACCCCAGAGAGCTTTGAACAGAAGGTAGGCACTATGCATGGCTGGGTGGTTGTGCTAATACAGACTTAGTGCCAGTGCCCACACAGTGTTACATTGTTGTGAACCAGCAGGTGGCGCTCTGACACTTTGCTGATCCATGGGTTTCCACCAGGTGCACAACGTGGCCTTTGCCTTTGAGCTGATGGAGGATGCAGGACTCAAAAGGCCAAAATCTCGCCCTGAAGGTACTGAAATTTCTCTATGAAGGGAATTTTACATGAAAAATACAATATATTTTTGTTCCTTGTATGGAACTTATGATATTATATTGATAATAATATATTAAATACCATTAAGTACATTAGAAAGTACATATCCTTAAAAAGGTTTAAAACAAAATTGTATATTATTGTTAAAACTGTTACACTGACATGAAATACATTTTTTTTATTATAATATATATTTAATATACGTAATGATGCCATACATTTATGTCTAGAGGTTCATCCATGCGTATTCTAATTGCGTATTCCGGTCAGGGTTGCAGGATATTTATAGAGATGAACTGCAAGTTTCATAATTTGGTCCTTGCTTTTCTCGTGAAAATGTAATACTTATTTTGGTCATTAGGTGGAATTCTGCAAATTAATAAGTTGTGCATTTTTGAATTTGGCAATTCTAATATTTAATGATTACACCTCAGACATTAAAAAACCCTTTATGCAGGCCTGTGTGTTCAGTTATCACCATAAAAATGCAGCGGTCTTCATTAGTTTGGGTAAAATGTCAGAGAGCTGCAGAGTCCTCAGGCTTCTGAGTCTCTAATTTACACCAGGAAAAGAAGCAAGGTGACGTTTTACTGAAGTTATGGTTTCCATAAAAAATCCAGCATTCCCTGCTTCTGGCTCCTTTGTGATACCAAGGCTTACATAAGCATTTACTGATTTAACTGAGAAATTTTCACATCATTATGAACATAAATATATCTTAATGTATCTGTTTTGTATGTTGAATCTGTATTTTTCATGTGCATATTTCAGATGTTGTCAACATAATCCTGAAGTCCACTCTGAGGGTCCTCTACAACCTATTCACCAAGTACAGAGACACAGAGTAAGAGCCAGCACGAGCTGTTAGCCCCCCACCTTAAAAGGCTTATTACCCCGTTCACAAGATGGCCTGTCCTGGGGTGGCCCACATCATAGTACTGTCCATCTGTGTCAGGGTTTTCATGGAACTGCAGAAGTGATGCTTCAGCAGCCAATGAGAAGCATTCTCTCTTCCTACTGTGGGCAACGCACACTCTCTCAGTGCTGGTGTAGACAGTGACGAAGGATCAGTCAAATTGGGGGAAAAGGTGAAATCCTTTTACTGTGGGTGACATGGGAGGCTTTAAAAAAAATTTAGTTGAATTTGTAATTTACTAAATTACTATGCAACCTGCCTGGGAGAAAAATGCTGAAAAATGACTTAAATTAAGGGTTTTGCTGCTATTGAGTTTAGAAGCATCAAAAATCTAATGAGTGTCTTAAGAATAGAGATAATATTAAAAAGTTTACTTAAGCATACTGAAGTTTTTTTTTTTTGCTGTTGAACCTATGTCCTGAGTGGGGGTTTGTGTATATATATATATATAATATATATATACATATATATTATATTGTATATATCCTTTCACAGGCTTCCTTAAGCTCACTGAAAATGTTTCTGAAGGTTTTGTTAACAGGGCGGTGTCAGTTGAAGTGTAGGTGATTAGTCGTCATTGTTCAAGCACCACAGCACGCAACAACAAAATGTGTCCTCTGATTTTAACCCATTTGACATTGTGACACGGCAGTGCTTGGGGACGGTACCTTGCTCAGGGTCCCTCAGCGGTACTTGAGGATCGGGGACTCAAACAGCAATCTTTCAATTACGTGGTTGCGTCCCTAGCCACTACACAGTTCTACAAAAGGAATGCAATGCTACATGTGTCCCACTTTCGCACTGTTTCCAAGATTGTGTCAAATGTCACAACAATGAGGTGGATGTGGTTTCAGACTGTTTGTTGTTCTTATCACCACTGTCCTATCATTTTATTCAGGTATTAACACTGAGTGACAGTTGCAGGTAATGGGGTCCAGTCACTAAGCGGATCTTACCAGGTGTAATCCGTCCTTTGTAGACCTCAAAGCCCTTTGTAACCTATGATTTGAATTGAAAAGCATAAACTCGTGATCATCATGGGTCTAGTCCTTCTCTGTGTTAACGTTCTCCCCGTTACCATGGCTACCCCTTTTCCCACCTCCCGCCATCTCCCCTATGTCAAAGGAGGGTATTTTCTACTATGTTTATGTGCAGAAAGGGTGCATGCTGTGCATTGTCTCTCTCACAAACCCCCAGAGGACAAGAACAAGAGATTGCCGCTCCACCTCTTCACACATGCTGCTTTTTACACATAAGAAATCAATGTGGCTGCCTTCCCTCACAATGGCACCAAGGGAAGATTCTCTTGGTGGGGTGTAGGTGCTTTTTTGTCCATGTCCTTACCCTTGAACTTTGCTAATTTGACCTGAAGTACATGAACAAAGAAAGTCATTCAGCCATCCCTGCTGGAGTGACCTTTACTTCAAGTGTCCACTTACGGCCCTTTTGTTGTCTTCATAGATGTGTCTTTGACCTCTGTGTCAAATAGCACTTGTTCAGATATGTGGATCCGGTCCTTTTCTTTGTTAGTTAGAAGCTTTTTTTAACCCAATAGAAGGGCAGCCTTTCTCGGTCCTGGTGTCCAGTGTATCTGTGCTTCCCCTCATCAGTAATCCAGCTGCTATCCCTGAAGATATTAGTCTGAAGAAGTTATTCTGGAGCTGGGTAATACTGAGCGTCCACGGGATGCCTGTCCTCTGAGACATCCCCAAAACCAACATGACACCCACAAGACACCCAGAAAAGAATTGGATAACACTGACAGGACACCCACAGACCATCCTTATGACACCTGTAGGGTAATAATTGAAAAGACCTTCATCCATCCATCAATAAATATTGTGCAATTATTTATTCAGCACATGGTCACAGAGACCCTAAAGCCTGTCCCAGGAAGTAGAGGGAACAAAGCTGGGGAATACTCTGGACTGGATGCCAAATGTTCATCTATTCATTTTGCTTAATTATTTATCCAACACAGCATTTCAGCAAGTCTGGAGCCTATTGCAGGAAACCCAAGACACAAAGCTGTGGGTGCTGTGAAGACGATGCCAGTCCATCACAGGGCCTGAGCTGTAGGATGAGAAGACTTGGGTGAAGAAGTTAACATGACTCTCTGGCTGAAAATGACAGCTAGGTCTTCAGACAAAATATAAATGCCCATAGTTAATATCTGACAACAAAATATTCTGATCTTGTTTTAGCTTCAAGAAAACATCACAATTTTTTTTATGGTTCTATATGATCCTCCCAGGTGGTACAAATACGAAAATATGAATATGGCCAGTTTAGGGGTGTCATTAAACATGTGAGAGATTATTTTAGAGATTGGTTGTACCGTTACATTTTTGATAAAGATGGTGACAATCCATGTGGATTTCTGGAAGAAAAACAAAACGATTTGAAGTTCCTTTTACTAAATCTGGCATCTGTGTTCTTATGCCAGATTTCTACGGTATAGCAAGAAAGATATTTGATGCAATATTGACCGGGATAGCTGTGTTTCCTGAAAATTTAACAGTTAGCATTTCAAAATAGCCAAGTAGGTTTTATTCTGATTTTATTGGTATAATGAATTTTACTTTTCGTCCAACTATGGCTGCTATGCTCTGATGATTCTTTGTCACTGAGATCCTTAGCCAGCCCCTACAAATGAACGAAGGGCATTATTGAACCTGCAGTTTACAATGTGGAGCTGGGTGATGCTCAGGTAGGAAATTTGTTTGAAATTGTTATTTGCAGTATTTTAGGATAATTCTTTTGAACATGTCCAGGAAATACTCCTGCCTTTTTCACCATGCTGCCTGGAAAAGGCTCCCAATTTGCATTGCCCCAGTATGAGAAATGGATGGATGGAGTATAGTACCCTCCAGTTAAGATGCAGACTGTCCCTCCCATAACAGCTGGGCCCTCCTCAAAAACCCAGCCAACTTTTACCAAAGTCTTAACAAAGTCTAACCAGCACGTCAGGGAGTGTAGCCTGTTACATCTCTCTTTACAGTGTTGATAAATAATCAGGCACTATTATATTCAGATTTTTGGGGTGTTTTAACACATAAACATGAAGTGGCTTTGTAAAGAGTTATGCTGCTGGGACCTGGTGTCACTGGTGGGGATGAGGACAGCCAAGGTGACAACTTCTTATCTGTTAGAGAAATTATATAGACTGGATTCCTGTGGGACCCGGCATTTTGGCAATGCCAATGCCAGTACCAAAGTTTCAATATTAACAGTTATGAATTCTAACAGCATTCTGTCACTAGTGATGACAGACTGTATCACCAATTCAATAAAATTTTGTTAATATGATAATATGGCACATTTTCACCTTACGCTGCTTTGCACCATCCCTGCCCAATGCCTCCAGACTGCAAGGCAGAGGCGACAGTGGCCAGGAAAAACATCCATGGATGAGGAGCTTTCAGGGGGCGGCAGTGGTGCTGAAACGGACAAAATGACAAAATCCTAATTTATACGTTCCAAATTTTAAGATTTCAGTCGAAATGCAGACAGCAAGCAGGTGATGGTGATGGTGATGGTGACAATTATGCTGGGAGTTTCAGACTCCCAGATCCTTACTGTGACCACAGTACTTGAAACTTTATAAAACTGGTGCCCGCCCAGTACTAGTGGGGCCTGGAGGTCATGAACCTGAGTCTGTTATAGCTGCACCACCTGAATCGATCAAGTGAGCCTTCAACCTGTTGAATAACTGAGTGTTAATGCTTTCAACCACTGAATGAATCAAGTTCCCTGGCTACATTGACCGAACTTTTTGGGGTATATATGCTGTACTAAGGGCGTAGTTTGGTTTCAGTATTGATAGGAACCCAATCAGTCCAAAACTCAGTGCCCCCCTAAACACATAATATTGTATTCCCACAATATTGGTAGGGGCATGTTCCTACTACCCACATTCAAATCTACACTTTTGTGCTGTACATATAGAAAGATTTACAAACGAAAAGAACGTTGCTAATGGAGAACATGAAGCACATGGAAATGATACGCATTAAATGGTGGCAAGATGTCAGTCATATTTATGTTATGTGGGTGAATTATGGCATTTTCCTTAAAAAATCAGATTGTAAGTCTGGCAAGCTTGTCAAATGAAAAGTAGGATTTATTTTTAATAATATATTTCCAAATATGTTTCCAAAAAGCTTATTTACCGACTGTCCATTGGGCACCTTCAGTAAACCGCACAAGACACCTTACAGGACACCCAGAAGCAGAGGTGTAAATTTCAGGTCCAGAAAGTAAAACTACAGACCACGATTTCGTCTCAACAAAACTTTGTGACTGTGATTCTTTATGATCAACTGGTTGGTTGAAACTAAATCATGGTCTGGATTTTTACTTTCTGGACCTGAAGGTTCCACCTCCATCTACAAATACTCTACAAGCTGCCTACCCAACTTTGTCAACCTTGGCAGAATAGGGACAGGGCAGAGGTGGCCACCTGCAGAGGGCAGAGGTGGCCACCGCAGAGGAAGCGCCGGTCACTATCATTCAGCCCTTGGGTCACACACTCCGCTGCTCCGCAAGCATTCCTCCTGACATCCATAAATGAATTTGTTTGACATTGCATAGCTAATCCATTTACAACCTAATTCATCTCATAGATTTGGGAATTTTGAACAGTCATAAAAATGCAGGGCAAACTTGAGAGGGGCTATACAGAAAATATTTGAGGGTTTTAATCTAATAAGCCATGCATAAACGATGTGTTTACTTTTAGATGTGCAACTGTAAAGACTATAATTTATCATGCAATATCTCTAAGTATCCCAAAATCATACAGATTAAAAGTAAATATATCATCCAATGCTTAAAATAGCAATGCTAATCCATTCAAAGGCTCAACAAGTAAAAAACAGTGAGAGATGTGATATCCATCAGAATAACTTGTCACACTGGCTATCTGGGTGCTGTTTTTCATCCACACCTTTGATAAATGTGTTCAGAGACGTTATTTCCCCATTAATAAATAGAAGTACTTCCTTTCCCTCTGGGATCTTGAAAAAGCTTTATGTTCATCTGTATTTTTAGGTTTTAGCTGTTATTCAACCCAAAGATTCACGGAAAAAAAACACTTCTTTCTCTCGGCTCTCACCATATGATTCAGCCCCCCTTTGCTGACGCACACTGGGATTGCCGGTTACATATCTTCCCAATAACCAAAAATAACCAAAAAAAACCTCTGTTCTCAGAATAGAAAACAAATCCAGGTGACACTGGTATGGGAGGATGGAAGGTGAAAACAAGGTAGGTGTTGCGGGTCTGTGTGTGATGAGAGACAAACGTAGGCCTGTCTTATTTTATCAGACAAAAGACTTCACCCTGCCCCAATTATCCACACCCTCCCCCGACTTACTGTATAGTATGAAACAGTTCACCATTAGTTGGTATACTTTAAAGCAGGGTTGGCGACCCTGACCCTGGAGTGCCAGTGTCCAGCGAGTTTTCTATGCTACTTGGTCTCTGATGAACCATACCTGATCTCAAGTAGATAGTAACTCATCAGGTAGGATAAAAAACATCCTGGAAACCAGCACTCCAGGATCTCGGTTGCCTACCCCAGCTTCAATGGATTTTCCATTGGATGGTGCACTCCAGTTAATATGCCTTGAAATGCCCATCTCTTTTCTTTCTGAACTGTGCCCCAGCCAAGATAATTAAACCAGAGGAACTATAAAAAGAGAGGAAGCAGAACTGACATATCAATACACATGTAATTATAGAAATATTTTTTATCTTAGAACAGTACAGAATTAGTGTTTTTCCTATTTGCATTCTGCCATGGATTTGTAGGGGTTTTCATGCATCTTATTTGTATAATGAGGTTTGCATCTTATACGAATGAGTCAGATCTCTTTCACTGATCACCTTTTATATGGGGTCAGTTTATGGGATAATATAGCTGGGTTCACGTATGATTATAGTCGCACATATATTAGGTTAGACCTTATGGTTTTTCTCGAGACCGAATCTTTTGTTGCTCTGCCTTTGCTCTCTCATTTGGTGAGAGAGCTACTTGTCTAAGTCAAAACAGTCTGTTTCTGCCACCTTCCTGACCATTTCAATATATAAAGAAGTACTCCTGGTTTACTAAACAGTCTACGACAAGTGGCTACTCTAACATGGAGGAATGTTTCAGCAATGCACTGGCAACATTAATCTAGATGGAAAATCCACTAATCTACTACAGCAAAGTCAACAGTGTATATTTTAAAAATGGGAATGGCATGTAACATGTGAATCCTACAAGCTTAACCCATAAAAGGGAAGGGAATGGAAAGGAGTCTTTGGATTTGTGTGACTATTCTTGTCACTGTCTCATTATATTTTATGACTGTCTGCTGTGGAAGGACAAGCAGAACACGTGTGCCCTCTTTCATAATAAAAAACACGATGCAGCCTGACAGCTGAGATCACCTTTGTTTAATGTGAAGGTTGAAGCTGGTACCTGTTAATACAGGGTCTGGATGAGCAGGTTGTAGCATGGAGGAACCAGCCCACTCAGAGCATTCCTTTAGTTCCTTAGATTCGGATGGAATACAGAATAATCAAACTGGAGCAGTCAGTGTGCCCTGCATTTATTAACCACGTCGGCTAATGAGACTGAATTAGTTGACTCATCAAGGTTTTGTGAAAACTTTGTGAGTCAGTGAAATGGCGCTGGCATTCAATCTGTGGAATCAGCCTACAGCCATGAAGGCCATTGTGTTTCCATAGAATAATATGATAGATTATCCATCACTGTATAGTAAAATTAAACAGCGGGAAGCTAAATTCTGTTTAATAGTGAAACACTGAAACAATATTTTTGCATATATACATGCACATACACACAGGCATTTCAGTAACACATGGATTATCTGGTAACAGAGTAAGGGTTACCAGAAAAGGATGAAAATGTTGAACATCTTGGAATGACTGAAGAAGAAGGAGTAAATAAGGGGTGATGAAAAGCACTCCATGCGTATAGAAGAATACCGGCAGCTATCAGCTATCATTAGAGACTCGCAATGGGCACACTGGTTACCACAGATTAGTGAAGGAATATACTATAGGGTTTGAATTCCAGGGTGGATTAGTCTGGCCCCATGTTAACACAAATACACCTGGCAATTCACTTCGATTTCAATATCACTTTAATTCCAAATGAAATAAATATGAACTACCTCTGGCCAGATCTGAAGTCCTGCCAGAACCGAAATTCTCAAATTTATGATAACTGGCTTCAAGAGCTCATCTTCTTCTGCAGTAGAACACCATGCCCTCGAATAACTGAGATGTAAAGCATGACCTTTACATGCACAGAGCCTCTCCCCTGACCTTCTCGGCATGTCTCGAATTGGGATTGCACGTGTTTCCAGCTTACCTTTTTAAAAGCAGCTAAGTGTGACATTACGCTAACTAATAGATTTATAATGCAATTACTAGAAAGTACTGACAATAGGTCACCATAGTTAGAGCATTTTGACCAGGTTAACTCCCTGAGAGAAAAGGAGATATTTTTCTGTTCCATTTCCTCAGTGGAAAGGGAAAAAAGGTGACTTATTGCTTTGACATTTGTTGTATTTTCCTTTGCCCGCGATAGCCTTATAAAGGAACAGAAAGGGCGGACTATTTCCTTTGCTATATACACCACAGTCCACACTGGCGTAATGGGTTTCTGACAATTCGGCTGAAACCTCTGGTCTCTGTAATCCACAGAGATGAGTTTGTGTTTGGCTTGTCAGTCACTTGATATGAGGCACTGAACTGTGCTTGACAATACAAGGTTCTATGGCGACCTGGCGTGATTTTCCAAAAAGTGGGATAATGGATCATTTTTAAATCACTCGCCACTCTCAGAAAGGGTCATTTTGTATTCATACCATGAGTAGAGAACCATGTCTTTGTTTTCTGATAACCGATGGTTTAGGTCGATGGAGGATGTATGCGGTCTACACACGACCAGTTCTTTTCTTTCTATTTATAGGTTTCACCTGCACCTACACTGAGGTAACATCCCTCTTTGCCAAATGAATGTATGGAATGTAAGACCTCCACTCTTAAACATTGAAATATGGCTATATAACATTTTATTGTGAAAATGTTTTTTGCCTCACCTATTCTTCTTGGATGGAGTCACTTTAAAAATGGCAGCTGCTTTATGGCCCCCGGAATTCCCCTGCTCTCCCGTCATTAGCAGGGGACCCCAAAATATCCCGCATATCTTTTCTCTGACTTTGCCCATGTGACTGACGCAGTTTTATAAAATCCTGCTGACAGGATGCGACCCATAAATAGACATTAACGCTTTCACATTTGTAACTGCAATGCCCCGCTTAATTAACCATTGCCTTCCCACTCAATCATAGCCACACCTTTTTTGTAGAAATCTATGAATCTGTGTTTCATAAGAAACTTGCTCTTCCTATGTGAGGTTATAATTAAAATGATTAACCAATTTGTGAGGTCCTTCAGCTTTAGAATGATGAAGCAACCATACAGTCCCTGACAAAAGTCTTGTCGCTTATCTATTTTGTAGAAAAACCTGCTATTAACCTGACTTTTAATTAATCAATTGGTGTTAGAAATAGCTC